>JACAXG010000052.1:3357986-3797790 GCA_018881555.1 Amblyornis subalaris
AAAGTGGATTTTAGGACCTTTCTTCAAAGACCCCCGGTAAACACCACAAACAAACACAGCCGCCTTCCCGTCCCTTTGATCTGGATCTGCCCCGACATGCCAGGCTACTTTTTCCAGCTCTTGTTTACGAGTCGAGGGCAGCTCCCTTTGAAGACGGGGACTTATTTACTCGTTGGGGAAGACGCCACCGAAAGGCAGCGCCCGACAGAACGCTGCCCGGCACCGGGGCTCCCTCTCCGCCGACCCGGGGGACGCCGGTGCCTCGCAGGGCGCTAGGAGCCGCCCCTGAAGCGAGCCCCGTCCGCGGGCTGGAGCCCGGCTGCGGTTGGCGCCTTCCCGCTTTTAGCTCCTCCAGCTGTTTGCCTGCGGATCCGCTCCCAAACAGCCTCCTGGGACAGGCAGAAAGTCCTGGGAAGTCCCCCCTCACCCGGTGTGTCGTGTGCTCTGCCCCCCCGCTCCCAGAACATGACTCCCTGCGTGGGCGAGGAGGACAGGCGGCCGCTCTAATTCTGCCGCCGGGCAAGTGCGAAGGCAGCAGCTGTAGCTTTCAACACACCCGCGGGGGCAGCCCCGCTCCCCCCGCCGCCACGGGACGGCCCGGCCGCCGCCTCCGGAGCCCGCGCCCCGCCTCGGCCCCAGCCCCGGGCGCTTCGCCGGGCTCCGCCGGCGGGAAGGCGGGAGCGCTCCCAGTTCCGCGGCGCTCCGCACGGGCGGGATGGGCGCCGTGGCCGCTACCCCGCGCGCGCACACACACGCGCACACACACACACACACACACACACACACACACACACACACATACACACACCCCCCGCCGCTGCCGCCGCAGCCCCGCACCTCGGTGTCCGCCGCCCTCGCCCCGCCGCCCGGCCCCACCCAGTCCCGCCCGCTCCGCAGCGGCCGCTCCTGCCGGGGCGAGGCGCGGTGGCCGGGGGGCTGTGCGGGCACGAGTGCCCGCTGCCGGGCTGTGAGGGGTGCCCGCCGCCTACCTGCACCATCTCCTCCGCCGGCAGGGTCGCGCCGCCGCCCCCGCCGCCGCCCCCCGGGTGCTGCTGCGGCGGCGGCTGCTGCTGCTGCTTCAGGTCCTCTCCGGGGAAGATCGCTGCCTCCCGGGCCCCCAGCACGGGCTTGAGCTGCGCGAACACCGGCTCCTCGGGCTGCTGCACGGGCCCCAGGCGGGCGCTCATGGTCAGCACCCTGGTGGCCATGGGGCTGGCGGCGGGCGCGGCGCGGACGGGCTGCCCGCCCCGGCGCAGGGCGACTGACCCGCGGGCGGCTCCGGGCGGGCGGGCGGCGGCTACTCGTGCGCTCACTCCCCAGGAGCCCCAGGCCAGAGCGCATCCACTCCGGTGTCGTCAGTGCCTCCGCCTGTACCTGGCCGCGGGTATCTACCCGGTGTCACACGCCCGCCTCTATTTCACCCTACTCCACCCCCGGCCCCCCCTATACCCCACCCAGCCCGAGGAGGGGGCCGGCCCTGCCGCCCGCCCTGCCTACGGGGAGCGCGGGCAGCTCCTCCCCGCCGCCCGGCCCAGCCCGGTCCGGCCCTGCCCCGCCGCGGCGGACCGGCGAGCGCGGCAGCGGAGCGGTCGCGGTCGCGGTCCCGGTCGCGGTCCCGGTAGGGTGGTCTCGCCCGGCCAGCGGCCGGGGACCGGTGCCCGGCGCAGAGTCCCCGGGAAAGAGCGGCCGGCGCGGTGCTCGCCCAGGAGTGGAAGCGGCTTTTCAGCAAGTGCGGCGCTCCGCCGAGGCTTCTCCCRTGCTTTTACTATTATTTATAGTCTTGTAAAGAAGCACTGCTAATGTGGTCACTTTAAAACAATCGTCTTGTCCTGCCTTTCATCTTCAAAAGAGTTTTAAAGGCAGTCATTCAAATTTATTGTTTTTTGTCCTGAAGGCAACTCGTACTCGAAACCTAATAAATATCAACCCTGCAATATACATCCCCCCGTACGCTGTCAAATGAAGTCTTTCAGCATTTTACAGAAACCGAGCAGAGGACAAGGAAGACGGGTAGTGGAAAAGAGGTAGCGACGATTGAATCTTCTCTCCCCCCCCCCCTCCACCTCGGAATGAGGCAAGTTTCTATTTACTTGTTTTGAGGTGTGGTTTCGACGCAAAGCATATTTCCCCATAGACACAGGACGGTGAGCTAAGCTCCCGCATATTTCCCTGAAGGAGAAAAAGGAGGAACGCCGTCCTTTCGTACAACACCGACCGGCTCACGTCGTATGGGAAAAGTACAGCATGTAGTGGAGCTTTGGAAAAAAGCACAAACTTTCCACCTTTCTCCCAGCCCTGTCAGCCCTGCACTCTCGGTTTGCAGGGAGAGAGCCTGTGAATCCACAAAAATGTTGGCAACCTCCCCCTCCCCATATTTATCCCCTATCATTTACAGACTAGGCTCTTTTTTTAAAATGTAAAAAAAAGCATTTTTTTTCTGGTCAACCTGACACTCCTCCCCTTTGCCGCCCAGTCCACAGCGAGTAGGATGTCTCAGAGCCTGCATGCAGAAAGCTAATTACAGAACCAGGAAAGAGCTCAGCATAACATTTCTGTACACAAACTGTCTGTTTAGCAATATGTAGCCGCTTGATGCTTGTTATTACTAACGTAGATCCGGCTACTCCCGTCAGCGCAGCATTTAAAGCCGTGCAGGCTCATTGCCGTCCGACACGAACACGTATTCCCGTTTAGGCAATATGCAATTTCAGTGTCCTTTTCTGAAGACTCATGGTTGGCATTTCTTTCCCCACTCAAGCCTAGAAACAGGTGTTTTAACCAACAGATTTTAAAATCGTGTCTTGTTTTTGTATGAATGCCCTTCACATAACCCTAGTTCRGAGTTAAACTTCAAACTACACTTTTTGAATGCCTGACGTACCCTATGTCAACCTAGTTAGGCTTCAAACTATGTTTTTGACCATCTGAAAGGACAAGTTTAATATAAATTGCTCTCTAAGCTTTAAAAATGTAAAACTAGCAATACTTACACTATGCTGTCTGGAAATTAATTCTTCTAGGTCAGGCACAACATAGTGCTAGGCAGCATCTGATGTAGTGCACGTTCTAGTAACTTTCATTTACATGAATTGTATGGCTGTAGTAACTAAAATGTTTCTGAGACTTGCATACCTTACTTACATGTTTTCTCTACATCTGATTAAATGAATGATAAACAGATAATTTCAAAAGGGGTTTTTTGGTTGTTTTTTGTTTTGCTTTGTTTTATATATATCTATATCTATATCTATCTATATATATATATATAGATATATTCATAAAGGGCCTGCCCTGGCTAATGCTTTGGCAGATTAATTTGAATGGTATCACTGAGTCAAGCTCTGTGTATACTTTAAACATTTTCAGAAGCATCTCTGAATATGTTTTAATTATTTTAGAAAGTGTATAATTAGGTCTGAACTGCAGATAAATAAATCCAATCTCATCACCATGTTTTTGTGCTAATGATGGGCTAGGTCCTACAGTCTTTTGTCAAGCAACAAATCAGAGAAAGATTACTAAAGACTATATAATTTTTAAAGGGCAATTTTTTATTTTGGCTTTTCTACTATCAGTAACAGTTAAACAGGAAAGTCAGATTGACTCTTGTTCTTGCTCGTGTTCACTGCTTGTCTGACCTACATAGTGCTGCACTATTTAGCTTACAGACAGTCTAAATGCACTTTTAGATCCAGACAGAAGAATTATTTGATAGCCCATTTTAAGAATTTCCATTGTTATTATATTTTATACTTCTTGGAACAAATAATTTTTATTTACAAATTTAAAGTCAGTAATAAATTGCCAGCTAATGTAATCTCCTAAATTAAATTAAAATGAGAATTTGTTCAGAATTAATCATCATAAAAAAAATGAGTTTACACCTCTAATAATTTTGGAATGTTTCTACTTCTTCACTGATTTTGCAGACAGAGTTAGAAATGAGTTTACATGTTAACAGATGAATTTGCAGCAGAAAACCGAGTAAGCTGTTTTCAACCCAGCATAGCCTTGTTTGTGTAAGGAAGACTTCAGGCGTTTAGGAGTTAAGGTAAGTGATCATTCCTCTGCAACACAAGTCCCCGGGCATCTTATAAAAATGACAACTCAAGGTCTCTAGTTACTGTCCTGCAGAGCAAAAAAGGAGGTATAAAGCCTTGATGGGTAGGTACCTAGAGCGAGGTATGTAAAAGACACCTTTCAGTGTCCATGGTCACTGGCAAGAGAAGTGCAATGCTCTGCGCTCGAAAGAGCAATACCAGGTTCAGGGAAAAAGGGTTAAACTTTCCGAAACTATGTAAATGCTCCAGGTTCTGAGTGGGCAAGGATCCAGGCTTTCTGAATGAATGTAGACTCAATTACTTTGAACTCTCTTGTTCTGTACATTCCTATTCACTTAGTAGTGCTATGCCCATTAGGGGAGACAGGAGAAAACAAGAACAAATGTCAAGTCCTAGGCAGTTGGGAGCTTGGCAGTGGAGGAGCAGAGCACGGCCTTGTGGGAGTGGGGTTGGGAGCAAAGGAGTTCAGCAGGGGAGCCAGGATGGAGACAGGCTCTCTGGTTTCTGAACTCATCGCTCCACCACACATACCTCTCAGGAAAGGTGTCCCACTGTCCTGCTGGGAGGACTAGGGGCAGAGTTATGGGGACCTGCACATGTGCACATGGAGGGGTAGGGAAGGACTGGAAAGACATAGACAAGTTGTTTCATAATGATGAGGTGAGGGAAAACTGAGGACCTCAGCTGAACTAAGCCAGGCTTGAAAGCCACAGGAAGATGTCTGATAATAATTTCAGGAGTCTTTCGCACATTGAGAGGCCCGTTCTGAGTCAGCAAATACCCACCTCATTTTTCCACATAAACTTACTAGAGAAGTGGGCATGAACTTCCTCCTTGCAAAATAGGAGCTGTCTGTACTTCTGGCCTCTCGTTAGACTCCATCTCTCCAAGGGAAGAAATGGTTTTCTCTTTTTACTTCTAACTTTCAAAAGAGAGCCGGCACAATCCTTTTACTTTAAGAAAGTAATTTTTTTTCTCATTCTAACTTGCACTGAGGACAGAATTGCACCAGCCACGAGGTACCATCTTAACTCATGACAGGCTTTGTGAGCACTACTTGCGCTGTATAATCCAGCACCACCACACTGAGGAATGTAGTAGGGTGACTTTCTGTTAAAGCGAATGTGGGAAATCATGAAATGACAGTCTATTCCTGTGTGCCTTTATCTGTTGCTGTTTCAGGATTAGCTTACAGAGGTGTTCCTGCTGCATGTGAAAGGCAACCCCGGTTCCCATTTTCCATTTCACTTTACCAGAAATACTGTGATAGACCATATGGAGAAAAGGATATTCCTGCTGAAATAACAAATGGCACTCCCTAATTATTTCAGCCTGGCATTTTGAGTGAAAACACATTTCATCTTGACTTCTTTCCCCTCTTGACATTTCAGTAGTCATCCTATTCCACCTTTCTGCTCATGTGTGCAAAGCCTTACAATCAGGAAAATGCCTCTAGTTCTCCTCGGACCAGGCTTTATTGTGAAGCATGTACAGAAAGTGAGATTTTGTTTTGCCAACCCCCCTGTATACCCTAGAGGACAGTTGTGTCAAACCTTCCCATTTCCAGTGGAGTTCCTCAGGCTTTCTTTGCTGCGCTGCTGGGAGTGCAGCCTGTACCTTCCTGAACTAGCTTGGCATCTTTGTTAATGGAATTGAATTGGCACATCATGTCGGGTAGAAACCTTCTCAGCAGAGCAACTCCAGCATCAGAGAACAGCATTTGAATTATATTATTATATTTTTTAGAATATAAAGATTTAAAAAAACCTGCAAAAAGAAATTATTCCTTTTTTCTACAGGCCCAGGGAGAGTCACCATTGCAAAGCTTTGTACAGACTATATATTTATAAAACGAGAAGTGTCTGCAAGGTTTTGTTTTGCACAGTTAAAAATTAAGCAAACTTTTAAAGTTATGTTTGAAGTTTGCTAGGATTACTAAAAGCACGCAGATGCAGTTGTATTTGTGGTTTGTTTTTATCCTTTAGCTAAACATATTTTTCTTCTACTGTAAGATGAGTAAGTTAAAATAGCAGTGAAGGTTTGTGACAACTAAATAAAGGTATGTAAACTTACCCACAAACAACCTTTGAAAAAACTTTTTGCAGCAACAGGTAAAGATCCTACCATGTCTGCATTTTCTGTGTTTGACCTGAGTCAGTCTGCACTGCACAAAGCCTAATTACAGATTAATTATATAAATCTGTCTATGCAGAGGTCTGTTCAAGTATTTTCCCTCAAGTTTAACTTGAGCATGTGTGTATACACTTGCATGCATCAGTCTGATTTGCTATTTATCAAGGCCAGTGCTGACTTGGCGGAACAGATGTTTCAAGATGGAAACTTCAACTGCTCATTACTTGAATTCTTGGATTAAGAATCATCAACCTGTCTGGAGGGAACAAGACATCTTACTCAGTAGCTGAACCCAGTCTTTAGCTGGWTTTTAAGGAGTCTTAACTTTAGGTAAACAGCTTCATATTACTTAGGTTTCAGATACATTTCAGATATTTTCAGTCCATCTGAGAAGAAGAAATACAGAAAAATCTTTTATCGTTACCAGTATAACTTTTTTGACCTCTGTAGGTTCAGTGTATATCTGAACTGGAGACTGTTTATTACAACAGGCCTTTTTGAGAACAACAGGTCACTGASTCAGCTTTAGAAGATGAGTGTTTCCTGTATTTTCATCCATTGTCATACAGCTGCTCGGCTCTGACTTGTCGCACGGTAGGGCCAGAAATGACAACGGCATGCTCCTTAAGCTTGTCATTTAATTATTTATGTACTATTAGAGCAAATGGAAATCTGTACACACAGGGTAATTAGATGAGATTAATTAAAATGTTAATGTACTTAGAAAATAACATTCACAGTTTTTGGAAAGGTGGTTTGCTCATCACTTGGAAGTGGGAGCCACCACCATTCTTTACTTCCACCTCCCGCATCCAACGGAGATGCTGCCTGCTTTAAAAGAGCAAATGCTGTTGGCAATGCTTKTTAGCAATAGGTGGTCTTATGGCGATGTTTTAACTGCTTCAATAGACGAGACAAACCCACATTTTTTCTACTAAAGAAAGCACTTTTTGGCTCCAGAATGTTTATGCTGAAAATCTGTTAATAAATGCTAACTGTAAAGCTGCCATAATTGCGTATTTTGGCTGAAATCTCCTGATTAGAGCAATAACGTAGTAGAGAGTGGTTTGGGTCTTGTGAAATACTGGTCTGCCAGGTGGGAGATGGAGCCTTTACAGGCTTGGACATGGCAGAGGGGATGGTCTGGCTGAACAAGTTAGGAGGGCATTAAAGCAATGAGCTACTAGCTTAACAATCCCTAGGAGCATAATGAGGTCGGGCAATGAATGCTTATTTGGAACTAAATCCTGATGTCAAGAGCAAAAATAATTAAGAGATGTGGTCAGAAAAAATTCCTTCAGCTCTTATGCTGTGTCCTTTCAAGTAGGGGAAGAAAGGATAAGCTTCTTAATCAAATGCCTATGAGGTGCTCAAAGAAGATCCTGGGGCCTTTAGAGCCCAATATCTGCAGGCTACCGTGTGCTGCTCACTGTGAGACTGGAGAAGTGCGGAGGCCCTGACAGACAGCTCTGGCTATCCAGGGAAGATAACGAGCCTGTGTGGTTATGTTCCCTGTGGGACCTGAGCTGCCCCATTCAGGGAAGTGTAGAAACCTAAATTTCAGTGTGCCATGTAGCTCTACACTTAGTGGTGAAGCAGGAGAATTCATAGTGTTAGTGCTAATGTCTACATAATTCGTAAAACTAAGCCATAGCTGTACTCAAACAGTCTTTCATCCAGYGTAGATGAATTTTTCATTAGACAAAGCTGAAATACATTTTAGGCTGAGTGAGGTGAGTACAATCCTGAAAGTCTACAATCCCATGGAAGTCAAAACAGCCCTTCCTCAAAAGAACAATCCCTTTCCTTCTGCTCTTTAGAGGGCACTTTGTAAAGCAGTTATAATTATAGACACTCAACAGCTGGAAAAAGAACTAGTAACAGCAAATATAACTTTGATGGCAGTGATTATGGAAAAATAACATGGAGGAAGAAAGATGCCTAAGAAGTCAATGACCTACMTTGAAAAAAAACATTTAAAAACAGGTCCATGAAATGTATTAAGAACTCAATTGTTTATTTTTAGAAAAATGATGTAGAATTGTTGATAAGCAGGGAGAAAAAACATGCTAAATATTTCTGTGCTGCATTTGGGAAAAGAGTAGGAAATATATTTGTATCATATAATGACAAAATACTTTACATTTCAACAGTAATTCAAGAGCATATTAAAACAGCTACTATTTATGGTCTTAGATGAGTATGTCTGGATAACTTCACACCAAGAGCTTTAAAAGAGATGGTCAGTGAGCTTTCGGGATTGATATTCAGTAATTGTTTGAATATTAGACATGTTCCACAATACTGTTAAGAAAGCTAGAGGTAGAACCAGTACTTAGAAAACATAAATTAAATGATGTAGGTAATTATAAACTTGCACTGTGACATTAATTTGAGCAGCTTAATTTAATAGTCAGTATGTGAATTTATTAAAATAAATACTATTATTTATGTCATTCAGTATATGCTAATGAAAAACAAGACTTTGTTGAACTACCTTTGGATAAAAGTTGGTCACAAAATATAACAGCGTTTATGAAAAACACATTTTTGCAAAGTGTATCACTGGATTGAGCTCAACATTTTTGACTAAAGTTCCTCACTGACAAGTCTCAAATGGAATATTGCCAGGTTGGTGTAAAAGGTCTCATGTGGGGAGGATTGATTGATTTTKAACAAGAAGCTATTTACCTTTTTAAAAGAAAATATAATAGTTGATAAATTTTATTGAGATTAAGTGTGGGGAAAAAAATAAATAATGAAGGTGGGAAATCTCTCTACTGAAACAAGAAATCCCTAGATTCCTTGGTATGTGGGATGCTTCTAAACTATAGATCTTTCAGTACAGATATATATGAAGCCATGAAAAAGGTTCATGGCTTAATTATGGCTAGTTAGCTAGATTCTCAGATGGCCAAGCAATATTAAAATCTTAGATGCCTAAACATCTAAGGTGAACCTTGCAGAGCTGTTGTACTGTAACTGGCAAGATGTTTCACTGAAGTGCTCCATCTTTTTCAGCATCCACTGCTCAAGACAGGGTGCAATCACACCCTCACACTTAGCTGTTGAGCCTGCATGCCCTTGTAGTGTTGGCTGGAATATTCTTTGTGTAGCCAGCGGAGAGAGTTGCGCCTCAAGATGGAGACAGGCATTACTTCTCTTGGAACACCTTAATTTTGGGTGGACCGTGCAGTAAACTGAGGTGCTCATTATAAGAATGCAGTTTTCGGTCTTTCCTATTTATGACCCCCTCATACYTATGCCTCCCTCTTTTGTTTTTTATTAAAAATTACTATTAATAATAATAATAAAACCCCACAAAAACTTGTATAATGAATTTAAACCTATTCCCAGCAGACTTGTTTTTCTCAGTTACATTTTGAGGAGTCCTAGTAGCTCAAGAGCCCAAGGTCCCAGACTGACACCCGTTTAGAAGGACTTTTACAGTACACACGTAAAACCTACATGCAGTATAGCTGCCTAAATAGAGCAGAAACTGTGGAAATGGATTCTTTGAGCTATCAGATAAAGATCTGCTGAGGCTGGAGGTTGAATGAGTGAAGTTAAATATAGATAATTTCAATTTTGATCAGTCTCCCATGGTGAGCTTGCTTGACTGTCATTGTTTGTGGTCTAAGGGATCTTTCTTGTTAGTATTTGAGAATCACTCAGAAGCAGCGTACAGAACACTGATGGCATATGCACCATAGCTCAGGAATGCGGTTTTGTTGTTCCATTTTTGCTGTTGCACACCCCAATTCCATGATCTGTGCAGAGAAGCCACCCCAACTCAAAAGAGCACAAAGAATTAGGTAACATCTCCTGTCTATCTAAACAGTCTGCCCTTGGGGAGAAAAACCCCCAACAACTGGAAGGAACTAGCCCTTCTGCTATCAGAAAGCTGCAGCAGCAGCAAAAGCAGGATTTTCAGTCAGTCGGGGGATATKAAAATTACCACGGGGTGATCGCTTAATAATAAGGATAATAACTGAGGTACCATTACCATTTATATCCTAGTAACTTGATTGACATTTTTTGAATAAAAAAGCTTAGGAATTAGGAGTAATTTCAAAATACTGTCAATAGCAAGTACCGATTTTCTATGCATCTGCCTCAAGAGTATGTGAGGTTTGACCTCCAGYGAAGACACATTAAGCATCTTTCCATAAGTGAGCTGAATAACTGGATGYGACTTGTCAGGAGGGATAACAGCAAAGCAGAGATTACAAAAATGTACCTCAGGTTGCAGTAGAAGGGTGAGTCAGGAGTTTGAAAGGTGCTTCCCAAGAAAACTTACGAAGGTGTGCTTGATTTTTCATCCCAGTCACTCCATAGAAAAGAACTTAGAGTACACACTTAATATTTTGTGATGAAAATGTTTAAAATCATGATCATCAAAACTCCAGAAATCAGAGAATGTATTTGGACTCACTAGTGAAATGCATCTGTTGTGTTTAGTTGCTGCGACAAGCTGAGCAATAATAAAGATGAATGAACCAAAGGCTACCAACCTCAGAGACTTCAGTTCTCCACTTTGAGGAAGCTGATCAGCCTTGATAAAATGTGGCTGCACATGAGTCCTGTCTCCTGTTCGCTTGGGGTCTTACAGAGATGGTGACAATATTCATCTTGCTGGATGAGGAAATGTCTGTATTTCTAACCGGGCTGTGTAGCGAAAAGGCACAGCTGCATCCCCCTTCAAGGTTTCTGTTTGCCTCGTGATGAACTCATTCCATCAAGGAAGCAACTGCCTCCACACAGTTTGTTTAGTTTCATTTACTCTAGGTAAGGCATAGTCAGAAAACCACAGATTTGCCAACACTACAACAATGTAGAAATAAGATGATAGGTGAAAAATGACAGTGGCTATCAGTGATGACTCAAATGTCTGTTCACGGTAGGGCTTTAGTAGTGACATACATCTATCAAAAACGCTGGCAGACAGAAAATATCCCTCTTCTCAAATAACTCATGTAAGTCCATTAAAAAAGAAGTCAAATCAAATGCTACAGAATAGGACAGTATTACATATCTCATCACCCCAGTTTTGCTAACTGTGTTATTCACAGGAGCTGCAGATGCATTCAATGTTCTTTAGAATGTTTTTAATTTCTCAGACATATATTAAGTAATAAATTATGGTAAATAGTATTCAACATAGTTAAACAGTTACTTAATACAATCTTACTTTCCCCCCCTCATTATTTTTTGCCTTTCTGAAAATATTTAGAGCCTGATTAACAGAAGTAAATAATTTTTGGGGGAGAAAAACATGAAACACTTGGTTAACATATTGGCACTCATAGATTCAGCTTCAAGTGTCAGATTATTTTCTACAAAACATGCTGGAAAAGCATGCAACAAAATATTCAGTACAATATTCAGTACAGCTTTATTCTGCACCTAGTTTAAGGATATTAATTTATTTAGGTAATTAAGGATACTGTTTTTCAAAATGACACATTTAATTTACAATATGTTACAACCAGCTTAGCTAGTTTCCACTTGTAATATACTAACATTTTTCTGAAAGTTTTTTTCGTAATTTGTTTTTGAAAATGCTTTTTGAATTACTAAAAAAGAAAATAAATAGAAAACAATGTTTTCAGAACAAGAGAAAAATATAAAAGCCTTTCTCCATTTTAATGATGCTTTGCTTTTTTTTTTTTTTACTAGRGCAGCTCTAGATAAAAATATTTCTGTATTAGGATGTTCACATTTGACCCATAAGTAGTATTCTTGCTGGGTAACTTAATGGGAGTTTGGTCTATGCCTGTTGTGCCATGGTACGGAAAACTGCTGTTCATGAATGTACAGCTCATTTCCAGAGCGTTTACCTGACCGGTTCACAACATGCTTAGTTAAGCTACAGAGCCCGCTTACGCACAAACTCGTAAGTAATGTGGCAAGTTGGATGAGGCAAGACTTTAACAACATGTCTTAATCCCTGTTCTGCTTGAAAGATATAAATAAGATAAAGGAGAGGAAAAGTTGATCCAATCTTTTAACAAAACAAGGCTTCTTTCTCTCTAGATTGCATATTGATAACTTTGTAGTGTAACAAAATACAAAGCGTCTTTYAATGATTAGAAAACCTCATTTCCATGCAATTAAAGAGTAGGGCCTAATCATTCATAAGTCTAGCACACAGTATTGGGTACAAATCGCCATAAGATACTACCTAGCTGCATGTAACATGGAAAAAAAAAATCTGTATTTTACTGCACAATAAGAAGAAACAAACTAATATTAAAACAAGCACTTTGTCTGGAGCAGGATAAACATCTCATTCTAAAGTGTTCACATGTTTTAAAGTGTTTTAAAGTGTTCTACCATGCAGCACTACAGTTTTTCAAATTTTAAGTTTTGCATTCAGATATKACTTCACTGACAAATGAAAGAAGTAAAAGTGGAAGAGACAAAGAAATTACCTCTTTTCCTTTTGCTTCATGTTTATGTTTTTCTTTTGCTTCACATGCCAGATTGTGTGAATAGAGCAGGTTGCACATGCACAAGCTGTCTTTCATCAATACCATCTTCATCCATCCCAACTGTTTTAAGTCTTACGTTAAAACAATTATTTGAAGATAGTGAAATTTACCTATGAGATAATTAATCATATTAGGTTAGACCAGCTCGGTCCACTGTGTTCTATCAACAGAAGCATTTTGCAATGATCTATTGCAGCACTTCCAATCCAGGTGACGATATTTATAGTATGAAGCAGTGGCAATAAGCTTTCCTGGTATCTAATTTAAGAATATCAAAACCAGCTCTATGTTCTTTATCCCAAGGACACTGTAGTACCATTAAACCAGTCTCATGTCAGTGTTTCTTTCTAAAATATCACACTGAGACACAGTGTGATGCAATGCTCACTTCCCTCTGCTCTGAATGCAGGAGTGAAAACAGTGCTCACAGAAAGCTAACTAATAACCATATAGCCAAAGATGTTGTATGTTCACACTGAATGATGCAACTTAAGGAATTCCCCTCTACAAATAGTTGAACATTAAAACATTATATTTTTTAAATATCCACCTTTCATCAAATGCTATGGCCCTAATTTGTTTTATTGGATTAAATGCCCTCTAACTGGCAACATACAACTGAAAACTTCTAACCTTGGCAAAGTCAAGTGTTCAAGTAGTCGCAGTTGTGGTATCCATCCTGTCTAATATTTGCCAAAGGTTCCTTACTATTTCATAAAGTCAGGTGCTTAAGAATGGGATAAATAAAAACTAGAAGATTGGTACTTTTAAAGTAGGCACCAGAAAGCTAAGGAAGAGGCATATATTAAATTCAGTACCCTATCAGTACTTTATGTAGTCTGTAGAAGGTGCCTCAAGCTAGTGGACTGGAAACTCTGAATTTTATCTTGGCAGTTTCTTTCCAAAGCTGAAGGGCTGAAGGTCACTCCTTTCTTCAGAAATGCCCCCATCATCATCTTACCCAAAGTTAACTTCTGAGAATGCTCAACAGGGATGTTCACATTAAATCCTATCCATCACCTGAGGAAAATGGTACATACTCAGTTTCTTATGGAAGCAGTGTAACAACTATAGAGCACTGTTAAGCCAATAGCCTTGCCAGGTTTGTTCAGATGGAGTTCCAGTTTTGGCTCCATAAATAAATATTTGCTCAATAAATCCACATTGAGGATCATACTTGTTCCTATTCCAAACCCAGCAACTGGTATTTCATAAGAGTGAAGCAATGTTAGTACTGTCATCTCTCTGTGTAGAGCAGGACTTTGCGTTGTCACGAGTCGGACAAGCCGAGGTGATCCCTGAGAATGCCGGCACATCTCTGCTTTTGGTACCACCGTGGCACCCAAGCAGGAGAACCTTACAGTTACATCTTTATGTTTTCAGAAATTAGATAGAACTGATAAGAATATAGAACACAGAAAACCTCTTACAAGAAAGAATAACAACATAGCTGAGAAGGTGGATCAGGTAATCCCATTTCCAGAAACATCCAGTGAATCTGGAAGCTGGCTTATCAAAGTTACTTCATATTTTTATGAAAACTAGGGCTGTTATTCAAGTTGGTAAATGTGGTGTTGTCCACCGTTGACCCTGTGGGGAGTTTGCACCTTTCTGTCATGAATCTGACAATTTTTGGAGCCAGTATCTGGCAGATCAGAAAACTCCATGAAGATGATGCAGCAGAATAATACATTTTGAAATAAAATTAATTTCAATATACCTTATTGGCAATTAACTCATGACCAGAAGCACCTGAAACATGGATGTTCACAGAAAAGTATTTTGCTTTGTATTAAATATAATCAAACCCAAATAATTTTTTTTATGTTAAAATGTATGTGTATTTATACATATTTCAGTTTACAGCTACAAAAGAATAATAGCGAATTGTCAAAATTTCTTGACGTTACTGCAGCTGGAAACGTAAGAACTTTACAAAGCTTGTTTGTAATTTCACAGAGTTTAATGGATTGAAAATACTCTGTACTTGTTTTTAAATCACACAGCTATCTCAGAATTACTATCAAGGTGTAAATCTATTTGACAAAGGTTTCAGCCTGCAGATTTGAAATGGTGCGTCAGAATGAAAAACTGCTATATTTCATAGGATTGGGTATTTGGTTTTCTTGGACAAGAGATCTAATCAGCTCACTCAAGGGAGGTTTCAGACAGTCTCCATTGTGTAGGAGGGCACCCTGGCTGCGCGCTGAGATTAGCCTGCAGAGATTTTATGGGGTTGAGAAAGAAAGGTAAGCTCCCTCCTGCTGCTGGTAAACACTGTTATTGTTCTCCATTCCCTGCTGAATGGCACAAATGCAATTCTGCAACGTTAATTACTGCAATAATGAAAGAAATGACACAAAATAACAAGGAATGTGCTAATTCAGTAAGACTCAAGTCATTGACATATTAGTCCCTTCACTGCTTGTTGTTACTTTCAGGCACGTACTCCTTTACTCATAAATACTGAGTAGATTCTGAGTACTTAGTATTTAAATAATAAGTTAGGAAAATAAAGATTAATGTGTAAGAAGTGGTGCCTAATGATCTTCTAGGAGCTGTCTGGTCAGTACCTGAACACAGAACATCTCTGATGAAGTATCTGAAAAAAAGGACTTAGCCATCCTTGCAGGACTTGCAGGCTGCTTCCTTTTCAATGTCCAGAAATGAAGACTCACTAGAATGTTATTTATATGCTAAGCAGGAAGGAAAAGGTGGCAAGTGAATAGACTGCACCAAAATATTGTCTTTTTCCCTTGCTTAGACTTCCCACAGTACCACAGAGGAGATGAGTGATGTTAATTTTTTTGTGAACGTCTTACATGTGGCTCTGGATGACAACATGTGAATCTCTGTTTACACTGCTCCACTGGCATGGGGAGCTGTGTGCTTGGAAACCACAGTCCTGCGAAACACAGAGTGACTACTCTCCTGGATGTGTGGCCCTGTACAGCAGTGGGAAGCACAAGAAAGCTTGGGCAGAATTAACCCTCTGTCAAGGCCTCAGAGAGAACTCAGTGGGAGTATTTTCAACTCTTTCTCTTAAAAAGGACCACTGCACTTAGGCAACAATCCTGTTTAAAATCCACATATACAGTGTATATGAAAATTCCCTTGTAGGAGTCAAGCACTAYCTAATAATAATGCACAAAGAAACAAATTCTTCTAAAAAACTGAATAAGAAAGCAAAAGAGAGTCTTGCATGCCACAATATGTATCTCTAAACTCACGAAAAACAGGACCACTGGGAATTGCTAACAGTTTCAGCTCCAACACTGAATAATCTAAGTAATCCTTTTTCTATTGAACCAAGAGGAAAAATGAAAAGACTTTCATGGAAATACAGTCATAAATTCCATCCATAAGACTTTTCCTGCAATTAAGTTACATTTACTGATCCACTACTCCCTTAAAAGGAACATTAACACAAAGACTTCAATTATTCATGGTCAAACAAAGTTGATTCTATTGCTTCAGTCAAAGCGGCATTCTCTTTTACAGTGGTTATTTCTGTAGTATCGTCAAAAAGGGCACACAGTCTGTGAAAACGTGAGTTTTTGAGTAAAAGCTATTTCCACAATCAATCCTAACTTCTTACATTTAATACTTCTGGCATTTGCTCCTTTCATGGGGATGAAATTTGCTGGGAGTTTTTGTCCCCTTCATCCTTTAAAGGATAAGCTGATTGAAATCCACCATTTTTTGAACCTAGTTCCAATGTCCTGAGAAAAAGGAGTCTTTCTCTAAAAGAAAAACCAAGAAACAAAACCCACAGGTATTTACTGTCACAGAAAACTCATCAGTGAGGAAAGAAACAGCAAGAACTCCTCAAAATGAACTCTGTGGAAGAAAGTTTGTGGTTCTTGTGCTGTCAGCAGAGGGCTTAAAGAGCTGCAGAGGGCCTAACATCTGTGAAGAACTGTACCTACTTCTTCTACTGCTAAAAGCTTTTGTAGTACTCGCCACTCACTCTTCCACAATTCCCAGTGGCTGTCCATTTTTGCTCATGATGCAGTCCCCCAAGAGCTGGCACCCTCTACTGCTGCCACTTGCTGCCCAGCTTCAATCTGAAATACTCTCAGTGTAACTGCTTTAATTAAGCTGTGGAAGTATGCATTTTAAAGGTCAAGAGTTCCCAATCAATCCTAGGAATTTAAGAAGGGGATAATATTGCCCAAAGACACTAGGCAAAACTTGATCTTCTAGAGATACTTGTTTCATTTTCAAAGGTCGAGRATGAATACAGATTCTCAATATTCTTTGGTATAAGAAAATACCAGGGATACATTTCTTTGACTCAGTAAGAAGTCTGGCATGTGATCTATTAAATGTAATGTTAACAGGGAGAGAAATGCTTTCCTCAGTAGACCTCCTTAGTGAGCACAACCCTGAAGGATGACAGGATGTTACAAACTCAAACTGTTGTATATAAATCTGTTTTCATGTAAATGTGCTACAGACTGACAATTTATTGAGACACATATACATAATAACATAAATACTTCTTCAAAAGGTAGTAATTTGTTTCTACAATGTCATGCTCTCTGAGTCACGTCTTTCAAAGACATGGAAGTTGATGAATGCCTACCAGGAGTGAAAGAATGGGGCCTGACCATCCTGCAGATGTCAGAGGTTTAATAGACTTAAGTGTTCCTCTTTTTTTTTTGCTGGAATTAGGTATCATAAAAAAGTGTAACTGAAACAGAAAATAACAACTACTGTATAAAAGGTAGGTAACTGTATCCCAGAGATACTGACAAATACTCAGACAACTAATATTTGAATTTACAGATGTTCCTTTTTTAAAAGATTTCATTGCTGTTTTGTACAGAAAGTCCTGAAGGGAATGAACACTACAAATCTGAAAGGCATATTGTTTCTTTGTACAGAAAATATTTAGAAACTACAATGCCAGTGAATTATGACCACAGAATTCAACAGTAAGCCTCAACAGTTTAGCTCCTTATTAAAAAAAGCAATTATGTTTTCCATTTTTTCCTCAAACAAGAGATTACCTTGGTGCACTAGAGCTTCTTGGCTTCAGACAAGGGACAGAAAGGTGAGAAAGCAATTACAGTGTTAAAAAMCCCCCCAAATCCTAACCTGCTCTAAACCATTGTCTTTCTTTCTTTCCTGTTCAACCCATATATTTATGAAACTTATCACGTAAGTAACACCTACTTAATGTACCAAGAAGTGTAATAGTGGATAGAGATTTTTTTTGGCTTTGCTCCCTCTGGTTTGAAAAAGAGGAACTGAGGATGATTATGTGGGTTGGGCACTTCAGTCACAAGTTGCTTACATGCATGACTACCCTTAGAAATTTCTCTTTATTTCATTATTTTTGACTCACACATCATTGACACAAGGCCTGTGACAATGGGAGACTGCAAAGACCATTAAGAATAATTTTGGAATAATTCATTTGACAACTATGTTTGTGGGAAAGAACATCAGTAAAAGTGCTGTACAGGTACTGCAACTGAGCCTTTTCATTACTTAAAGAGCAAAAAGCTTCATTAATTTTTGCTGTAGGGCATCTCACATTTGAATAGTTATATTTAAGTGACATTTTAGCTTTCTCATGAGAAGCTTAGAAGGTCTCCTCCTAGATAATTAATTATAGCCTTGGAGTCTAGTGAAGAATCACAGGAAAAATACAAAGTCTTCAACATAAAAAAAACCCCTAACGTATTGAGGAGATTTACACAGGGACTACATRGACTACTTACCAATTGCATTATGTGTTATCAGTATAGTCTAACAAATTACTTTTATTTTTGCACATTTAAAGATGAACCTTGTTAATAATTAAAAAAACCCTAAGACCCACAACTCTTTGACAGAATATGTCACTGTCATCTGAAGAACTGTTTAAATATCAATAAAATTTCACCACAAAATCAGCCTCATTTGCTGGCAGCCCTCTTAGAAAATCAGGCTGCCCGGAGGACACAGAAATTCACCATGCACAGTTATTCTGTAAAAGTAAAAATGTTCCTGTGCATTGCATTTCCATGGAAGAATTAAACAGAATTTCATCTTTTGGATGTTAAGAAGTAAATTATTGTCACTATCCAGTATCAGTATATTTAGGAGTAACACCAKAGAATAATTTAAGTTGGACAGGAACTCKGAAAACTAGTCATCTAGTCCATCTCAAAGWCAGGTCCAATTGTACCAGTTTGCTCAGGACTTYGTCCAGTTGAGTTCTGAACATCTCCAAGGATGAAGATTCCACCACCAGGACTAGGCAACCTATTCCAGTATTTGACCGTCCTTATAAGTAAAAACATTTTTCATAATAGCTAATTGAGTTTTCTAGTGCTCCATCTGGTGTCCATTGTCTCTTATGCTATTGCTGTGCACCTCTGAGAGGAGTCAGGCTCTGTTGTCTCTGTATCATCCATTTGGTAGTTGGAGACTGCAACAAGTTCCTCCTGTAAGTCCTCTAATCTTAAGACTGTACAGGTCCAGTTCTTTCAGCCTCCCCTTCTATATCAGGTGCTTCAGCTCCTGATCCTCTTGGTGCATTTCTGCTGGACTCACTGCAATATGTCAACGTCTTTCTAGAACAAGCCCAAAACTGGATGCAAGACTCCAGATGTGACCTTCTGTGTGCCAAACAGAAGGGAAGAATCACTTCCCTGCATCTGCTGGCTATCCTGTTGGTAATACCAGCCAGGATGCAGTTGGCTGGCATATTACTGACTCATATTCCATTTGTTGTCCACTAAGACCTTAATGTCTGTTTCTGTCAAGCTGCTTTGCAGCAGTACTGGCATATGGGGTTATTCCATCCTGGATGTGGGACTGCAGTTGAACTTCAGTTTTTTTGTTGAACTTCATACAGTTCTTGTTGACCCTATTTCCAGCCTGTTGAGGTCCTCTGAAACCTTGCTCTCCAGTGTACAGACTACTCCCCCAAATTTGGTATTGCCTAGGAACTTGCCGAGAGATGCTACTATTCCAGCTGCACTTCGCATTGTTGATCACGTTTTGTCCAGGTGGGTGTATCAGCCAATTTTCCACCCACCCCATAGTCTGTATGTCACCTTGTCAGAGACTGAAATGTTATAATTTATGGCTTAAACATTTTCATGAAGGACTTTTGGTATTATAGCAAAACTCTACAAAAGCTGCAGAGGACGACCGAAAACCCTGAATGGCACCCTGACTGCTCTCTGATGAAGATAAGTAAGAGCTGGGGAGAAGAATACATTCCCAGAGGGATCCCGCTTAACACCTTCGGGGTGGAGACCACAGCCCCAGGGCTATCAGCAGCCAGGCCAGCACAGACCCTCACACCAAAGGGTGGGGGGAGAAGAGAGGTTTGGGGTGTGTAGGGGAAAAGCCTCTGGTCAGAGGCAGTGAAAGCCCAAACCTCCGCTGTGCAGGCCAGTTCAGCTGAGGGGCCCTGCATCTCGGGAGAAGCTTGTCCCCAGCAGAGGGGGTGTCACGGCCCATCAAAGGGGCCCCCCCAAAGGGGTCCCCAGACCCTGCACCAGAGATGATGCAACAGGTCCACAGTGTTGCAAGGGACAGTGTCAAACCTAGCSCCCTCAGCAGAGGCACGTGGGTGTTCCCACCTGGCYAAAGCATATATTAATCCACTGGATCCTGTACTCTTCGGCGTGGCGGCGTTGTGGCGGCGGCGGCAGGGGACCCTCACCACCCAGAAGACCAGATGGAGGGGAGCCACGAAGGGTGGCSTTGCTGGGACYCCCGGAAGGCTGATATGTCTCCATCTGTCACTCTCTCCCTGTCCCTCCAGCACCCCACCACTTCTTTTTCTATCTCTTTCTGTCTTTCCTTTTTCTTTCTCTTTGCCTCCTTTACTATTAAATAAAAAGAAATCAATTCTTTTTTTGGCATCAACATTTAATCTCGTTTGGTTTTAATCTCGTTTTTAGGAATATTTTGAACCTTCTAAGTTCCCTCTGGTTTATACACAGAGACTTAGTTTCCTCTGCTCTTCTGTGCTTAAACTGGACCTTAACACACCTATTTCTCTATAAGGATACCATAGGAGAATAAATTATAAATACTTAAGATTCCAACTAGTAACTTTCCTAAAATATCCCACGGTCCTTCTAGATAATACAATTTATTAATTATTCATTGATAACAGACAAACGGGATAGTCTGGGAAGTTCAGTTAGGGACTGAATCATATGAAGTATCTATTACAAACTACAAAATTAGTATCTGCATATGGGAGCTGTTTCATAGGAAACACAAGTTAAGGACTCTATTCACATAAAAATATAAGACAGATAAAACCTAGACTTCAGGAAACCAGTTATTCAGAAATGTCTGTACAGATATGTTTGTGAGTCCAAAAGTTTGTGTGATTTTTCTCCCCAGTGAACAGCAGTTAGTCTAATATAAGATATTACCCCTGTCTACTCCCTTGGCCTCCCTCCCTCACAAAATGATAACTTTGAATCTGTGATGTGCAATTGCCAGCATTTTTACCTCACTGTCTCAGAACTAGAAAAGAAAAAAAAAGGAAACTGGAGCTTTCATGGAGCAGAGGAAATATCGCTGTGCTTCAAACTGGTGTTTGGAAAATGAAGAAAAGTGCATCTGGGAATCATAAGCTTGATATAGCTCAGTATTACATAGTAAATAATTATTGTTCATGTCCAGGTAGGAACAAATAATCAGTTGAAGATAAAGAAAAACGGAGCTACAAAAAAGGAGCTTTCTCTTGAATGAAATCTGAAAAATATTTTCACTATGCAGTACTTAAAACATCTATATTTATATTATACATAGAAACATACCATATGCAATCAAAAGTGCTCTGAAATATTAGAGAACTTTTCTATAGTCAAAATAGATTGTGGAGTGGAATAAATAAGTAGAATGTGTTCTTGGAAGAGGGGGCTTATTTTCACACAATTAAATATGGCAACTTACCCATTTCACCATTACAGCTACCATCCTCACACATCATGTTTCTATTTTTRTTATTACATTGTTGTAATTGCACTACTATCTAGCCCATTAAGTATCAGTGCTGATAATTCAGATTTATTTTATTGCTTCTTTAAAGTATTTTTAATGTCTGTTTGGTTATACAAATGACATCAAGTGACAAACTACAAATCAAGGCCGGTAAGAAATTAATTTGTTTTCCAGCTGACATGAATTTCCCTCGCAGAAAGTAGGATATAGTTTGATACTAACTTGTGTACATTTTTAAAATTTCCGTACGCCAGAATAGTTGCAAGGAATGTGGCATGAAACACAGGGTCCAAGAAAAACAATATAAAAAAGCTGAAATATGCATTAACTTGAACACTCTGAATAACACATCCTTTAACTGCCCAGATTATAATGTGTATAACACACTAGTGTTTATTTATCTTTGAAAATTCAAATATATGTTAGTAAAATCACTGCATGCATTATTTCCACACATTTTATTCACATAACAGATCTAARAATTATTTTATGATGCATTAGATTATTTGACAGTTATAAAAGAACAGGTAAAACCAAAACAGTTGTTTGTTTTTATAGTAAAATGGGCATCATTATGGTGAAAATAACCTTCTTTAAAGAAAAGCTCCCCAAAGGATTATTTTGAATAATTTTGGAAAAATGCTATGGTGATGTTTTCTTCTGCAGTTTCTTGTACCATACAGGTGCCTCTTTATTCGTCTGTAAAATAAAGAACATTTACTTGTGAGACAGAGAACATCAGAAGAAAAACATGCAGTCTACACTATAGTCTCCTTCCTATGTAGTTCACAGTGATAACTGAGTTCTTTGCTTAAATGCAAATATTAAAAACAAGACTATGCATTTAAAGCTACTATAACAACATACCAGTATTAAAACCTCCCTATTTCCAGGTTATAAAAAGAAGATTATGCCATAAAAACTAAATGATTTAAAAAAAGAAAAATCTGTCACAATGAAAACAARCATCAACTGTGCCATAAATAGGTTTCATTTGAAATAACATCATCTGACTTTCCCAGCTGAGAAGGGAATGGATCTTAGAAGAGAGATCTTAGGTGTGCCAAAATTGACCAATACTTTATGCAGAAATATAGTTCTTAAAAAATTATAATTGAAAATAAAAGAATTCAGTAGTTTTCTGACATTGAAAAAGGTACTTTGATTGCAGAGAATTATCTGAGAGCAACTTCTCCTTGCCTTCATAATCCTATGGGCTACTGCTACACAGTCAGGATTGCTTGACATTCCTGTGGCAAATTCAGTCGTGGTTTAAATAAAATAAAATAAAATAAAATAAAATAAAATAAAATAAAATAAAATAAAATAAAATAAAATAAAATAAAATAAAATAAAATAAAATAAGTTTTAGTTTTAATAGAAACAAAACTAATCAAGTGGAGGTGGAACAAGGTAATGACTGTTTTGCTTCCAGGCTTAGATATAATCTCTTGAGTTAGTGAGTACTGTCTCATTAGTCTGTTGTCCCTAAATTTGTTCCTTTCTAGTTCCGTTTTCTGTGTGCTTTCTATTCATTCTTTCCTCCAAGACTTACTAAGCATTCAATTTAAAAATCTACTTTATTMATTTTGAAGATTTCAGTTACAAAAATGAATCTGCTCTATTTGTTCAAGCTTTAAAAATTCTGGGAATTGACTCAACTGGCAGGATTTTCACAGGACTACTGATTTCTTTTCCTATCTAAGAGGAAAACCTGTGCCATCTGCCCATTTTCAGTTCCCTACTCCAAAGTCTGCAAAGACTAGAATTTTTCAGAGGAATTGGTTACAATTTCTAAATGTAAAAGCAATTTTTCTAGATTCCTACACTGTTTCTATATCCCTAAGTAAGACAGGACAGATTATGCACTGAAACCCTGGATCATCTACACAAACCAATTGTTTACTTATGTTTCGGATCACTGAATAGCTCCATCAAAGACAAAGTTTGGGCAGTATGATTAAGCACTACCAAAAGGACYATGGATGAGACAGCACTGGGTAAGCCTGTGTCTCACAACACTGTGCAAATTTTGAACCCCTAAGATCCCACAATGCACTCACATCATGTCCAAGAGATGCTACCATTTCCTACTTTTTGTGTTATAACACCAGTACCTCGCGTGCTACAGCACAAACCTCATATTGTTTAAGACATGGTATGTTAACATCTCCACCAGGAAAAAAAGAAAAAAAGACAAAAAACCAAACCAAACCAAAACCACCCCAAAACAAAACAAAAAAAACAAGACAAAAAAAAAAAGACTTCCCTTTGGACCAAAGTAGCACATATGCTGTGCAGTGTGGATACACCCAGTCTACCCCAGAGAAAGGTAGCATCATGAAGTGTAAATAAGAGTCATGATTTGTTTTCTGATTCAGCATTGCAACTTGGCTGTCTTGAATTTATCAGTTCAGACACAGTCATCGTCAGAAACTTCTAAACCATTTTCATGAAGCTTTCAAATGCCAGAGGCACTAAATCTGAAGTGGGTCACTTCAAATATTAAAATCCAAGCATTTAGTTTCTGAAGGAATAAAACAGGGTTTATAATATCAGATAACATTAGCAACAGAAGTGATAATCAATATCAGTGTTCTATTTTTTACATATATTTAGATACATATGCACATACACATTAATACACATTAATATAAGTATTACATAAATACACCTATTTCCTCACTCCTGCTTCTCAATATAGATATGCACAAACTCCATTTATCCACTCATGGTAGATTTAAATTAGTATATATGGTCTGTGAATGCCTACAACTATTAAAATTTTGCCAACCACTCTTAGTATTCTAATATTACAGTGGTATTTTTTTTTAAAAAAAGACCTGGTTTGGTGTGAACTTAAGATGTAGAAAGTAACCAAATAGCTAAAAAACATCATAAACTCTAATTTTTCTCCTCAACATTGACCATTTCCGTAAAGAGCTGCAAGTATTTAGCTGAATTAATTATATATCTCCTTGAAGGATGAACCCATGTTTTTTCTTTTTAAAAAGTGAGGAGAACTATTAMAAGTTTTGGCACTTACTCTTATCATAGTACTTACAAATAATGTTGGCTTAGGTGTAAATATATTTTCTTCTTCATGTTCTGGCAGCAGTTTTACCAAAGGGTATGATTTTTTTCCAGTTGCACTTTTTACATCAATATGAGACTGAGGTAGATTTTGTTCATAGCGTTTACCATGTAGACTAATTAGAATCTGCTTCATTGTGGCTAGTTCCTATAAAACCACAAAAGAACAATGCTAAGTTATTCAGTTAAATTACATTTGAATCTATTAAATATTTATTTGTTAATTTATATTCACCAAACTAAATGTGTAAGTGGATCAGTAAATCTAAAAAAAATGATCACATACTTACTATAATTAATAAGATTACTGATTCAACCTTAGTAAAGTAAGAAAATAAAATAGGAACAGAAGATTTATACAACCCAAATTTTGTCTTGCTTAAAGGCTGTAAAAGAGAACATTTACTGCGTAGTAAGAAACACACTATCTCTTTTAACTTAGACGTCCATTTAATTTAAAAGGATTCTTTTGCATTTATTTTGTCAGGCTGATGGAGTTYACAAATCTAATCTGAATGACTGTGACAACTTGTACTTTTGAGCACTAGGTCTGGCACAGAAATTTTATAAACACATTACTAGAAATATATGTGTCTTTATATACAGATTAGAAAAGAAAAACCAATGAAAAACCTTAAAGAGSATGTACAGCTAAAAGAGGATTGATTAGATTGGAAAAGAAATTTTGTGAAAAAAGAAAGTTCCAGTGCAGAAAAAGGAATGAGAACATATAGAAATGCAGACTTTTTTCTGATATCCTAATAATTTGCTTTGAAAACAATTTGAATTTAAAAAGTAATCTTTCCTTAAGACTTAGCTGAACAAAACACATTATTCAAAATGTACAGTACAGTGAGAAAGGAAAAAACATAGCATTTTCTGACATTAACTGGACATCTTTTGTCATCTTTCACCACACCTATTACCTAACGTTCCCCCTCCACACCATGTAATGGCTATGATTACTATAAAATGAGTTACAGAATTTACAGAATTACAGAATTTAAATTAATTATTATTATTACTTCTAGTATTATTATTTAGTGAATTCATTATTATAGAAGAGAAAGATCAGTAGAAAGGCTTTCAACGTAAATTTTAAGACAATTTTACATTTTTTTAAACTATTAATATTGTTTGCTTGCTTTTTACAAATGGTAGCGTCTTCAATAAGCAACACTATTACTGTATTAGCCTTATATATAATTAACATTCTATCTTATCTCTCAACCAGAAAAGGGTAATTTGTGTTTATAGCTGAATGACAAACATTTGTTATATCTTACCTACTTCTTAATACTTGCCAGAAAACTACATTGATGCACATTCTATTTTCATTGCATTGTTAGTAATGAGTTAAAAAAATCCCTCAGCCTTTTAAAATACTCCTGCCATATACTTTCTCTCTGTTCACTGCTGCCTTTAATACAAGATACAAAGTCAAAAGAAATATGCTGTAGCCTTTAAATGGTCCCACACTAACTCAGTTACATGAATGGAAGTTACACTCCACGACCAGCTTTATCGAGTGTACAAATTGTTCTTGTATCTCAGTCATTTAATATTAACTATTTGCATAATTCAGCCATGTGTGGTGGCATGTTGAAACAGCATGACTGCAGAGCAGCTGTTTAAAAGGACTGCATAGCTGATGCCAACATGTTTTTCAAAGTTGTAAACTCTGCAAAGATGTTGCCAAAGCAACACATAGACAGAATTTCTCGATTAAAATAACTCAAGCAAGTATACAGCAAATAAATACACCATCACAGGAGATTAAATTGTACATAAACAATGTTTTGACATTAGCAAATGGTGTTCCTATACTTAAACTGTGTTATTCTGTGGACCAAATAGTTGCACGTTTGAACAAGGCAAAACCCAAAAACTGTCACACAGATTTATTTCAGAAACAGAGTTGAAACTTGTATGTGTAGGGTCAAATTCTCTTGTGTCAAGATCCACTTGGCAGTTTAAAGTCTTCTCTACTTAACAGAATCTGTCCTGTACTTGACAGCACTGTCTGTTTTCAGACTTGGAATAGGCTCTGGAGAGTCAGCTCTCACACAAGCTTCCCTTGTGACAGGAGGATTCTCTAATGTGAAGCTATAGGAAGGAATGACAGGGAGTGGGGATGAAAAATTAGTCCACAACGAAGAAGCTATTTTGACATCACAGCCAAATTTATCATGAGGATTTAGCTAAGGCTGCCTTAATATTTGTTCTAAAACCCCTCCACATTTAGCAAGAAAGACCTTAAGAAACCTGGCAAAATAGCACAAGAAACACTGAATCCAATACAATTACTGGTATGTGTACTGCTAAACAAGGAAAGAAAATTGGCCCAACACATTTGCAAGAGATTTGCTGTTTTCAACAAAGGCAATATTCAAAACAAAGCTCCACCTTGAACTGCAATAATTTTAACCATCTCTTTAGATTTTTCTGCTCCTGAACACAATCTTAACTTCAATTTTAAGTTTCAAAGAGTCATCAGTACTACCTGCTACTGCTGGCATGCTACCTTGATTCTATTAATATTATCTGGCAAGTTGGTCTAGAGAGCTAGCAAGGAAAAAGCAGTGCTGGAGATTGTGCTTAGAAGAGATATGGGAACTTGTTCCAGTGGGAACAGGATCTTATGAAAAAAGGGGAAAGGAGGTATGGAGTTCAAAGCAGATGGGCAGAATCTTTTGTGTAGAAGGACATGTACTAGTTTCAGGATAAGTTAAGTAAAGGAAGATGTGAAGAGAAATGGATGATTAAAATTTTAATGTATTTTTAGTGTCAAGTCCATGGTTCTATGTCCAGGCAGAGCTTTGAAAATTGTTTACTTACAATATTCCCTTCAGTTACTCAGTGCACTGTAGAAAGCAGTGTTGCTAAAGCTCTGCATTTCCCAATTTCTCTGTGGAAGTATTTGGTCTTTGCCACGTTGGCTCCTGGACATATAAGMAGGCCATGTTATGCAAGCTGTGTTACTGTGTTGAGGCTTCCAGGTCTGAGGGCTTTGGCTTTAGAGAGCCAGGCAGCAATCCTTCTTGGGAGGATTATGAGTACTAACACCTCTGAGTGGATTCACCCAGCTCCTCTCTGGGCTGGCTTTACACCTTTGGTCTCACTGTCACAAACTATGGGARCACAAGCACCCACTCACCGCTTACACAAGGTTCTGTGGGGACGTGGCAGTGCGGATACATGGAAAACAATGCCGTTAGCAAAAAAAGGTGGGTTAAGATGACACAAGGAAAAAACTACCCTATGCAGCTGGCACAAAAACAGTGCTTATGTACCATTAGTGTCACCCATACAAACAAGTATCAGGACTATATTATTAAATATTTTGAAAGTCCACAGCAACCTGATGAATTTTTGTTAAGGATGCTGCTCTGCATATCAGCATAAATGCCAAAAACCCAAGTAATGAGCTGTGTGAAATATTAAGTGGGATTTCACTCAAACTTAAAACACCTAAATTGATGTATCTAAACRTAAATATCTAACCACGAGCTAGGAATCTAATTTTCCATTATGGACAATGTAGCTTGCAAAGTGACTCCGTTCAGAAGTGGGACACCTATTGGTGTAACAACACTAGCCATGCTGATTAGGCTGCTCACAACTATAAAGCAAAGAAAGATACCTCACCGCAGATGCTTCCAACCTAAATTCAGTTTTCATAAGCTGAATCCATTTCTCACCTCACTGTCCTTATAATTTACTTTTCTAAGGCTTCTACTTTGCCTAAAAGAACTTTCATCCTGCATAGCCAACGTGCAATTTTAATTCCCCTTGCACACATATCTGAAGTATCAAATTACTTTCTTAAAAAGAACTGTGCTTTTAGAACAAGCTTTCACAGCACAAATTATCTACTAGGTAAGTTTTCCAAAACTTACAGATATTCATACTTTAGAACAATCTAACATCCTGTATTCCACTTACTTATGCACATTAATTCACATTTAATAAAGATTACTGGAACTATAAAAGAATAATTGAAAATTCTGCATACATAACCAGAAAGGAGCTGGAATTCAAAGTAAGTGATTAGAATGAATGGACTGAGAACACGGGGAGTGACGTAGCAGGAGGTGAAGTAAGGTAACATGTATTGCATTGTAAATAGTATCAGAAGGAATTACTTGCTTATTTCCATTTATTTTTGGTAAGTTATGTCCAACAACCTTAGTTAAAAATAGCAAAAGCAATTTTGTGTGCCAATATACAAACAGAGAAGGAGACGTAAAGGTTGGACTCAATGATCTTGGAGGTCTTTTCCAACCTCAGTGATTCCATGACTCTTTATTTAGCTACAGACAAAGGATAGACAGCAGTCTTTTCCATGGTGTCCATTAATTAAAATATTTTCTGGTTTGGCATATTTCCCAAATTCTACCTTGCTAATTTATTAGGCTGAATGCTATCAGTGCTGGTGTTGTGGAACTAACTGAAAATCATCAAGCTTTAAAATAGGCTAAAAAGAACAAAACCAAAGAAGTATAAGTCATTTTTAAAAGGTAAACTAAAAAAGGGTGTTACCTGCTCATATTACTCATATTTCAGAAAATTCTGAGATTTTTAATGATGTTTGAGCTTAAAGTAAAAGTAAAAATAAGTTGTATTTTATTTAAAATAGATTTTACCTGTCTACTATGGATAATTGAAATAGTACCTAGAAAAACGGAGACTGAAGATCAGTTTTGGAATACAAAGGATAAAATTTGATTTGTTCAACTAGCAATGCAACTAGAAGATAAGCAAATGCAAAAATAAGGCATGCAGCCATATAAAATATAAATGTATTTAGAGTTATAGATATTATAAAAGGATCTCATTGGTTTTGATGTCCTTGATACATGCTCAAACATATGTGTACCAAAAGAGCATCTTACATTTTCCTAATTCAAAATTACTGTAATATTAAATATTATAACAAACCCATAACTTACATCCTCAAAACAAAATGAAGAACTGTCTCATATGGAAAATGATTGAGGCATAAAAAGGTGCTGTTTTATCATGTAACTAATTGATGAAGTATATGGGAAAATTGCGTACATTAAATGAGGTAATCAAGTATAGTACCAAGATAGTAATTTCATTTTTTCAGTGAATTGTCAACAGTATAAATTTCATTTTTCTTACTGTGTCTGTCATGTAACTATAATCAAAGGAAGAAAGAATCCTCTGTGTGCACTCAAAAGCTTGCAATGGCACTTCACATTATATATGTGTGTATATAGTTATAATAACTTTGTAAATTTATATAAGCATTTAAAATGATGCATATCTATATATCATGTTCTGGAAGCAGATGCAAAATAACAGTCTCAAGAAAAAGCAACTGGCTAACAAGAATCAATTACATACATGTCAATTCTTAGGTTCTTACGACAAGGGATGTCTTGCACYGCAAATAATCTCCATCCAATGATCTTGAAAAGAAGCTTTACATAGATCAAATCAAACAGCTGGAAGTCCTCAGTAGGAAGAGGTATCTGCCTATGTGGTCTGGAGATAGCTCATTCTGATGGTAAATTTAATGGGGTTTTCATATCACTAAAACCGTAGAAGAAGCCAATGGGTGTCAGATCCATCTCTTTCCTCATGCAGTAAAGTCCGTGGTTACTGTACTCAGATAAATATTCTCTAAAGCAAAAGTGACCCTGATAATAGCATGTACAGTTAACTGAACCTTTAGCATGACAAATGGCATTTTACTTTTAGCTCTGCATATAGAATTTAGGAATTCTATATGCAATTTACAAATACATATATTTATGAATTTACAATTGCAAAATTCACCTTGAATTATAACTCCATTTTGAAGCAGAGAAGTTGTATTGTGGAAGCTGGACAAGAGATTTCTGTCCTAGAAAATGTATCAGGTTCTGGCAGAACCACTGAATTTTGATGACCGACAAGTGTTCCCAGAGAAGAACACAGCATAAAAGAATAGCACAGAAAAGGCACTAAATACTATGATCTTTAAAAAAGAAAACCAATTTCACTGTCAAAATCAGAAAAATCAGCTGCATAAAACTAGAGGTCTCCTCCCTCAGAGATGCTAATCAAAAGTTAAGGTCTCTCAGAATTTGTGAGTCAAGTACTAACATGATGATTTTAGATGTGTATTCCCACCCTCAATCCATAAGTCTCCTGTACCGTGAGAGCAAAGCATGTATGGTCAGGACCTCCTTTGGAAAGCTTGTATTCCTCACTTAACTGCCATATGCTCCCCATGTGGTTAAATTATAACTCAAAATAAAATATGTATCCAGCCTGGAGAAACCTGAGCAATTACAGCACTGTCTTTAGAAGAGTTGACTGAAGGGACTGAACAAAAACCTGCTATACATAGAGACTTAGTGCACCACAACTTGAGTCCAAAGAGTGGACTCTTCTCAATATGGAAGCCAAATAGTAGGTTTGAACGTAGCAGCCTGGTGAAGTTATTTAATTTCTAAAATAACATCAATAAAAACAATAGATATACTAGAAGATACAACTGAGGGAAGATAGCCATACTAGGATGAAAAACATGTTCGTGGCAAGTCAATGCAGTCTGTCTTCACGTGCACATATCCTCTCATTTATGCAGCTATTGTAGTCTTTAAACAAGTCTGCACAGGGAAAAGCAGAGTTCAGAAATTGAGGCTACAGGTATGTTAAAGAATACTGATTTGAGAAACCTAAACCAGCATTTAAGAATGCTGTACCCATCTGGTAGTGTTCTGTGAAGAGCATATTTTTGAATGATTTCTCAGTCTCTCAAGAATTAAAAGTTCATGTTCAATACACAAATGTTCATGAGAGGATTCAGAGAAAAAATAAATTTTATACTTCCTGCAACTCCTTCTTGAGAGAAAGCGATTTTAATCTGGAAAAAGGCAGGGCAGGGTAGTTCAGAAGCAACCATCTTCACAGTTGTCTGTCTTAAGGTGTTCACTAGGGTCAAGCTTGATGGGCATATCAGGTGATGGTAGTGAAAATACTAAGGATATTGCCCTCTACGAAGTCCTACGCAGTTCCTTACTTGGATCCCTCTTAGACTTCTACTGTAACTTTCTGTGAAAGTAAAGGTGTGTTAAAAATAAAGTTCTATCATTTAATCGCTAATACTAAGATGGAGAGGGATCTTGTTGAACTCTGGTTGTAGTTTAGCTTTGGAACATGTGACTGGATGCTTGGTCAGATTTCCTCACATTCATCTTTAGATATCCTCAGTAATAATATTTAAACCTAGGCAAACTAGCTTGTCTGATTCCTCTACATGGATGTCGGTGGGAAATTCAAAGGTAATATTAGTTTTGCTTATTTTAAATGAGGTTATGGTAAATCACACCATAATAGTGCCTGTTTTCTTTCTGACTACAAATCCCTAGATGATTTTCAGATGTAGATGTCTATACTACAGATTTTTAAAATTAGGCAAGATCCATCTCTGCTACTTTGTCACTTGACAAGTGACTTCTCAGATAATCTTTACACTGGCAGTACTCTTTAACAGCACGGGAGTTCACTAGTTAAAYTGGAGGTAAACAAACAAAGCCCACTGTACAGACTGCTGGCATAAACATATTTCTGGACAACAGACTAGATGACTGAAATAGAACCTGGTTCCACCTTTCAACATATGCATTGACTTCCATACAGCACTTTGAAGTTTGAGTATGGTACTTTGGAGTGCACTAGAGAAAGGAGACGTATGTGTCATTATGAAGGAATGAGACTCTTGAGCAAAAGTAGTACCTACAGTGTCTCCTCTTCAGACGTACTGACAACTCACACTCAGGATTATTTTACAACTGTTCTTCAGGGGTTTTATTTCTGCCAGAAACACGCTGCAGAAGACAGCCTATAGCCTGGAATGAATTGTCTCCCCTTTTTGGCTGAAGTGGAAAAAAGACCAACACCATTAGCATAGAATTAACAACAGTGGACAGTAACATCAATAGTGACAAAGTGTGAAACAGGAGAAACACACTGCAGAAATGCCATTCTGATGTGACAGCAAAATGAAGCACACGGTCAGTCAGTCCATTACATTGTTTAAGACTGCAGGTGGACAGGATGCAGTGGCACAACTGGTGCAAACTCAGCTTCAACAGTGGAACTCTTTGAGCTTGTGCCTATCAGGAGTAGAATCTACATCCATAACAGAGCTCAAAGAAAATTTTAACAACTGCCTATGAAATCAAGAAAACATGGTTCAATCCTTCAAGCAAGGCAGAGTGTATTTGACATAGTTGCATTCTAATTGCAGCTGTGCTGGAAATATGAGAAGTCAGCAAGAATTCTGGTGTAAGAATTGCACATATGGTTATCTAAGGCACATGGATACATACTGTAAAGCTGGAAACTGGAAAGACAGTATGAGATGTCCTGATCAAACAAATGAACCTGATAACTGGGTGGTGGAAAGATGCCAGACCATATGCAGGATGTTAATAGCTTCTCTGCACTACACTCAATTCACGGGTTCTCTATATCCCAGTGCAAATAAAAACCTTAAAATGAACTGACAGATCTGTGGTTATATGGATCTACAAACTACTTCCAGTTTTATAAGGTGAATGCATTAGAACTGTGGCAACAATAAAATGTCACAGTCACTGCAGTAAACAGCTTCTGCCTTTTTAGATACATAATAATCTGTGCCTATTTCAGCTGTATCTTAAATTTGTTTTTAACAGTTTAATCTTTCTAACTTGTTAACAAAAATACGAAATAATTTGTCTCATAATTCAGAACTAGCATGTCAAATTCTTAAGTTTTTCTCACTTTTGTACTGTAGATCAGAAATATATTTGTAATTGTAACTAGGACTAATTTTCCAAATACCTTTTTTTTTTAATCTGAGCCATTGTAACTGATTTACTCTGAGCTGAATAAAAATATGATTTCTTGAGTAAGTTCTCCTAACAGGAAATGGATGCTAACATTCCAATATGTTAAAACAGCCTTATTTGCATAAATTATTATGTAGAAGTTACCATATTTTCTGAGATGGTAATATTCTAGTTTAATTATCCCTGTCTTTTTTATTTCTTACAGAATATTTAAGTTCACTTTCCACTTGGTAATAGTCAAATGCTACCATGAAATGAATAAAGGTAGAATTTTTACACAGTTGGATATGCAGTAGAATGTGATAGAAATATTCACAGCCAATACAGAAAAAAAGAATATAACACTGGTTACATGTTGAGAAAATCTGAACAATTTCAGACTGATCAACAGTTAACAATTTCTTGTTTAAATGTCTATCACTTTAACTGATTCTGGCTCTCTCAGAACCATGTAATTTAAAATACACATGCCAATTCCATCCCATAATCCATATCTAAGCTGCATTTTGCTTATGAAACCTCCTATTTAGTACACAGTGTATACCACAGTGTATACCACTGTGAATAGAAAAMTAAGTCTTTCAAGAATATATATGAAAAATAGCAACACATTCTGAACAATACAGCTCAAAGAAAACAATTAATGTTGTTAAGCCCTTCCACTTCCTAAATTCAGTACTATTTGGAATTCAATTTTTATTAAAGCTTGACAGCAACAAAATAGATAACAGAAGTTGAGAAATACTGTTTAGGAGCATATTTTTCTTTGTAAAAAATGAGCCAGGAACTTCTCTACACTCGCTTAGCAATGTAAATGTCACTTTGTTTCTCCAAGCTTAAAGCTGAGAATAGCTCCGGGGCTTACTTCTGATGCAGAAATGTCCCTGTAATCTACTTAGAAAACATGCAGAACATTAATAGAAACTAGAATCTTGGAACATAAACGTAGCGTAAGAAAAATGATAATTACTCTATGGCTTAACATTTAAAAAGAGCTGCTTAGCTCTTGTACATCAGCATTTTTTTATATAAAACAAGTTGCAGCACATAGATGAGCAGGAAGTCGTTCACTTTAGAAACACAAATAATTTTGACATTATCATGCACAATCTTTTTACACAGAAAAGAGAGGGAAGAGGCAGAGATAGAAATTGTTTGAAGGCACCTGTTACCAATCACATCTTTTCATTCATATATTCCCAACCCCTGCAGATACCCTTTCCTTCCTCTCGTCCCAACAAAGCAGTTTTCTCCTTTTATCCACTAAGCTTCCATCCCTGATTAAACACGTACTGCCCTCCCCCTTATGACTCCAAAGCTTTTTATGAGCGTCTGAACTTCTCTCTACCTCTGTTTTTTGCAGATGGCAGCTGYTGCTACTCTCCAGGTTCCTAAATCCAACATATTGGCTTTCCGTCCTATTCCTAGGCAATCTTCTTCAGCATAACTTAATTACAGCTAAGCATAGTATTAGCAAGACTTTAAAGTATGACTAATAATGAAATGCTGAAAACTCATCTGGAATTCTCAAGGTCATTGCTGAGATGGAATTAAACTTTGGGCACAGAGAATTTAGCAGTGAGGGGCAGTCCCCAAGGGTAATATGAAASTAGGAAAGATAAACATGGGAATATAGAAGTGACTGGTCAAAGTAAGGTAAAGCAGAGATACTTCAGGAGACCTCGTTTCTYCACAAAAGAGTTAAAAAAGAATAAAAACCTTTGATTTTTCTTTCACTCTTGTGGGCAAAAAACCAGGGTAACTATTGAGAAGTCACCAGGGTTTTGTGCAGGATACTGACATAAGATGAATGCAAGCACAGAACCTACTAGATTCTCAAACATTGTGAACATTAAAATTTTGGAACAATGTCATAGAATTCTGAAATTCACATGGCCATGTTTAAAGTCTAACATTCATAAATATCCAAATCCTTGGAAACCTTGACCTGATAATTTATAGAAGCTCTGAAAAAACTCTTAGAGCCCTTAACAAACTATGCATATCTTAATACGACTAATCAGTAACTGTTCCTCCTGCTTGATTACATGGACTCTTTCTAATCTTAAACATGCTTGGAAAATGCAACCATTTATCAAAAACCAAAGAAGTTAGATTTTTAACATTTTAAAGATACTGAAATAACTATTTGCTGTTATTAACTTCACCTTTCTCACCTGTTCTTTTTCTCTATGCTTACTTATCACCTACACAATGTTGCCTTATGCTTATCTCCTTTTCTTGCATCCCACCAGATCCTCTGTTTGCTTGGGCAAAATAAGCTAGACTTTTAATCTCATTCACATAAGAGCTCTAGCCTGCTGTGAAATTTATCTTTTTTTTCACCCAGAAAATACAATATAAAAAATACAAAATATCCAACCTACAGATCAAATAATTTTTTTAAATTTACATTTAAAATTTTGAAGATTTCATTTTTAAGAGACTAGAAGGACTTTGGAAAGTGGCCTTTTTCAGGAGACGTTGATTAAAAAGTGAATATAAATTCTCAGAATGATACAAAATGAAAACGTATTGTTTGAGGAACTACTTCCAAAATGCAATCAGTTCCTATATAAGAAGATGACTTAGAGAAAAGAGTTAATTTGTGTCTAGTTAGGAAAAATAAACACTAAGGAGATTTTCTTTTCAGGTTTTTGAACTGAAACATGTAAGAAACAAAAAATGGCTGTGATTAAGATACTACATTAGGACACGTGAACTCTTAACCTCAACCACAAATGGGGGAGTTTTGGACAAAGTATTATTTCTTTTATTTTGATCATTACTCCTGCMAAACAGGGATAGTGGTAGTCTTCTGCTAGTTAGGTGTTCAGTTACTGCAGTGAAGGCCAGAGAAATATTCAGTTAATAAACAGGATTATTTTGACATATTGATAAGAAACTGTGAAAACCTGGAAAGGAGGAAGAGTTACATGGTTGTAAAGGAAAAGCATTAGGTTTACTCATAAATGGTGAGTGGAAAGCTCCTGACCTGCCAATTGGAAAATAAGTTCAACATAATAGTCACTTAGGCAATTAACATTTTAATATTAACCTGGTAGACTATTTTCAGCAAGAACAGCTCAGTAAGAGTTCTTCATACTTTAACATGTTTTAAATAGAATAAGAACTTGCAATGGCTAACCAAAATAAATTTTAACCTGATCTAGCTGAAGATTCCTACCAATTCAGATACACATATTTAGACAGATTTAACACTCAGTTTGAGTGACACAACAATTTACTGACATAAGCTAACTGGATTTAAGTAAACAAATAGCAATCAAACTACATGTGTCTGTAGCCATTTAACTGATTGATATCAAATAGGTTTATTTAAACCACTACTACATGTTTTCTACTTTGTCCCCTAGCAGACAGCCAGAGCCTGGATTCTGGTTGCTAACTTCACTTGAAGAGCTTTGGCACAGTAACACGTGAATGTGTCAATAAGGCGGGTGACTAGTTCAGCAAGTTTACATTCTATCACTTGTATGCACAGCTGCTAATGTATGATGAGTGCACAGATGYGTAAAGGAGATAAAATATCAGCAGGTTGTCATATCTTCTTAACCAGTATCTAATATTAATGTTATGATAACTAATCATGTCTGCATCAACAATTGCATTATAGCTATTGTAAGCAGCCTGAATTTGCACCATTTCTGTCATAAATGTTACCCTTTAATTTCTTACGACAATGGTTTCATAATATTAGTTTTATATTTATACGTTAAAAATTGCCAGACTGCATCATATACTGGTGATTTCAAGCAGTTAAAAAATAGTGTAAATTAAGTCCTTTATATTCATACAAATGGAAACTGATCTTAGCACATGGAGGAACACTTATTAAAGTCTTCTATTGGAGTCTCGCACCACTGCTTTCTGTTTTCACGTCTCCTAGAGCATTTGTATTTAAAACATAAAAAGAACTTCTCCATTTGTTCTACTTGCTCTACTTTTTTTTTTCCCCTCCAAAAACCAATGGATTATGAACTCCACATTAAAAATATAAAACCCAGTTTGTTAATTTTCAAGATTTTAGAAGTAATTTTCTACACTCTGAATTGGAAAGGCTAAAATAGATTTAATTGTGCACATTATTAGTTTTCTTTACTATGACACATCTGCATCTTAAATTTCTAAAGAAATAGTACAATGCTATACATCAAAGCATAGCAAATTTATAACCTCTTAAATGTAACCTCAGGAAATTATTACTAAAACTTCTTGCCAAACATCTGAGTGCTGACAGACTGCCCTTCCAAGTTTTCATCTGAAGTTTGAAAGCCAATGGATAAAGTCTAGAATTGCACTTCTGATGTTACAAAATGCTAACAACTGCATCAAGCATGAAAGGCAACGGAATTGCCAAGATCACAGAGCTCATGGTAAATATTTCTTTTAGTCAAAGGGTGACTGCTGGAAAGAAAAAAAAAACATAAGAAGCTAGATAAAAGGAATCATGTATCAAGAGCTTCACCAAAAAAAGATTTTGTGGATTCATCTCACTTAACTTTAGCACTTAACAGAGAACTGCACTTCAGTGTTTTAAGTTATAGAGTCCCATTAAATGCACAAAAGGATAAAGTGTGGATGCAGATAAAGGATGGCACAAAAGCTGGTGTTCTATACTCTACAKTTTTGGACACTAAATGCCCTCCTTATTACAGGTAAGCAATATTGACATATAAATATTTTTATTTGCTTTTTATTTGCTGAACTCTTTCCAAAGGCGATTCAAACTCCTGACTTAACAGACAGCAATTCACTTTTGTAGTTTCTCTTTTTGGCCAGGTTAGGTTTCTGTTTAGTGATTTGAATGGTCCTAGTGCAGCATTAGAAATGTGTCAACAGCTGGTGCAACAGGAGGAGGGAGGAGGAGAATCAGGAGCAAAGAGGTAGGGCAGTGCTATAGCTATTAGGCCAACTCAAACACGATGTATAATTCCATCTTGATTTATGCTTTGAAGGAACATCTTTCTTATTTGTCCTTCCCTGACTGTACAAAGACACAAGGGCAATAAGGGTCCCAATCTGGGGTCAAGAGGTGCAGTTACTTACTTAGTGGGAAGAATCAAAACTACAAGTTGGAGGTTTTTTTTGGTGCGGCTTGGTTATTTGAGTTAGTGTCAAAAGAATAAAGATTAAAATGACAACACAGACTATAAAAAATAATGCAAAACAATTAATCTGGAGATTTGAAATATCCTTTTTTAAAGAACTCCACACTGTTTACTGGAAGGTTACTAATGGGAGACCCCACTGTTCCTCCAAACAATGTTTTATGCTCTTCTGATGGATCTGGAAGAAGAATTAAATAATAATATATTGACAAAACATATAAAATATCTTATTCTAAAATCAACTGAAAAATTTGGCTGTACTAACTGTACTTGCTGTCTTGCACTGAGGGGTTTACAAATGGCATCAGAATACTGTGCACCCTGGATCCTTCTGAGAGCTCAAAGAGGACGGGGCACTGGGGAGGCTTTACTATGAAGCTCTACGAACACGATCCCAGCATCATCCTAGATACTGATCGTTCATGATAATGCTATTGAACTCGCACTCAAATAGGAAAGTTAAGTTCATTTATGAAGAAGAAATTTTATCCTACCAGCCGATTCTCAGTGATCTAAATGAAAAGACAGATTAAAAAGCTTTCCGCATTCATTTACTAATTAATTCAGACAAAAAAAGAAGCAGCGAGCCAAGAAACAATTCAGAATTTGTGCCAAGAACACAGTCTAAAAAAGAAACCCTTCCTTTTTTCTCCTTCATGGGTGGACACAAGCTTTTAAATCTTTGCATAATCAAATAAGTAGTTTTCACTTTGATTTCTCACAGCAAAATATATGAATCATCATCAAATTAGATGTCTACATAATTTGAAATAATGAACTATTTTATTATAATAACATTTAGTGTAATTTTTTCCTGTAATAAAAGAGCTCATGTAAGAATCCTATAAAAATTCTTCCAAGATTCAAAGTATAACTTTTTTCTTCTAAAATTAAAATCTGTGAAAAGAGAAGATTAATCATGAATGTAAGTTCTTTATTTAAAAAGTGTATAAAATGCTATAATTGCCTCCAAAGCAACATTATGAATCTAGCTGATATCACAAAGAGATAAAAATAAAAAAAACCCCATCCCCTTAAACTCTAACATTTCATTAAAAAGAGTTAATACAGTCTGAGACCACACAGGCTGGAATACCTTAAGTCAAAACAGTACACTTACTGAAACATGTCGCTGGAAGACAGCATTAACATMATTTTGGCATTTTGCTTGTGCTTTTAGCACTTCACTTGTACTTTTAACATACCTAAACTTCGTTTTATCTTAACTATGAATATCTTTGGTTTATCTGTTCAAGAATTCTAATGTTTCTACTTGCAAACATGAGGGCAACAAGGTAATTCCTAACAAGACATGACAGTTTAGTATGTGCAATGACTAAAGAAGGCTGATAGCAACCCTAAAACATGATAGCACGTACCAAACACATAAACCCATAATTCATATTTTTTTTCAAATTGCATGAATCTGTATTTACAGGTTGCATGTCACTTTTATTTAAAAACGCACACCTTGTTTAAATGCAGTTAACTCTTTACTAAGCTAAAGTGAGAAAATTTGTATTGTTTATTTCTGTCAGCAAGGATAGTTACTGGAAAATTGTGATGTTACTGCAAATTTAAGTTTTTTATCAAGATGGCAAAAAAATATAGTCAAAGACTAACTCACTATAAACTAAGTTGCTGTTCCGTACAAAGATTTCAATACAGGAGATAATTGCATTTTAGAGAAATTCAGAAACTGTAAAACTACTGGAAGAAGTTTGCATTAAAAGTAAAAAATAAAAGGCTCCATTAGAAATAAACAGAAATGACAAGAGTTAAACCTACACACACAAACACAAAAGCTAATTGTTATTTTAAAAGATTTTCCTTAAATAATTTTAGCTTATTTTTTGTTTCTTAGGAGGTTTTTTTGCACATTGTACTGGCATTTCATAATTTTCTTCCCTCAGACATGTGACTTCTAATATTCTTTTTCAGGATTTGTATCTTTTTCTGCATAGGTGTCTTTAAAAAACATTATCATTGTTTCACAAAACCAATATGACTAATATGTCCTGTTTTTAACAGATGTAAAAAGAAATTTGAGAAAACAGTAATAATTTTGGAAATACTTGCTCAATTTCTTAAAATTCACGGTATGAGGTATGTTGAAAAAGTCAGTTTCAGACTCAAGTATTTGCTTTTCTTTTTCAATCAAGCCTGCCTCTGCCAGCCTTCCCTGATTGTTTGACACAGTTTGAAAATTTGAAATGGTGAAATGACACAAAGAAACACACTGCTGCATATCAGGAATAGTTTATGAGGGTACTTACAGGGGCTGATGATGTTCGGATGTAAACAATGTTGCATAGCTTTGAGTTAGAAATTTTATAGTTTTCTTAGAAAACATTGCTAAATCTTTCCTTTATCACTTTCTACTGTTTTTAATCAGCTGCAATGCATGTTCTAAACTAGAACTAGGGACCCAAGGTGTAACTACTTTGAGAGCATAACTAGCTGGCAGCACCACTGCTTGGGAAAGAAGGAGAAGGAAGAGGAAATCTTGAAAGAAATTAATTTGAAATTAGCCTGTCAAAGGCCCAGCATATTGGAGAATTCACTACATGTTTATATAATTAAGTCGTGTTTCCTCAGAACATTTTTCATATCATTAATATAAGGATATGACAAAGCATGAATATAATGATAAGGTTTATAAACTATCTAGGAATGTTAATAAATCTAAATCGTGGATTAGCTTGGGTTGGAACTCAGGAATTAGTTGGATCAGAATTAGTACAGTTTTCACTTAAGTTGAGGCTCACTTAGACTCAGCTGTTGGTGAAACTGTTTCGTTTTGGTTCTAACAAAAAGTAGCTTTGTAAGAGCTCAGGTGAGACAAAGTGGTTTGGACCAATTCATGATATGGGTTTTGGTTTACTGATCTAAGAAGGGAATTTGACAAATAGTATGAAAAGGAGATGAGGGAGAACAATTTTGGAGGCAGAGTGAGACTTCAAGAGGTGCATGGATAGTCAGTCTTCTATGAAAATAATGTATTAAAAAGAGTGATAATGCAATGTCTGACAGGAAAATTTATGAGAGTTGTAGATTCCTTGAAAGGAATCTCTCTTATGAGTAAAAGAACTGAAGAGACATCAAGGAACTATTAATATAATAACTCCATGATAACTTCCTGAACAGGTAAGTGGGTAGTTAGGTCCCATCACTCTGTATATATAACCAGCATTGCTTTTCCTCATAGTCGTAATTCTTGATTCGTTAATGTTGTATTTTCTCTGCAAATCCTTGCCMAATCATTCAGCAGCTCTGGGAGATGATTTAACAGCTGCTCAGGTCAGCCTTTGGTTTTGTATCTTCGGTACTCTGCAGCTTCAGAAAATTCTTTGGTACTATTCACATTCTCAGATTCCTTCAGTAAACTTCATTTATTTCCATCCTTTATTTCAGACATTTAAATTGCAGATTTTCTCTCTAACTCCATGACATATCAGTCCCTTAAGATTGTTTAGACAAAGATCTTGACAAAAGTCTTTAGGATTCCCTGTATAGAGCACTTATACGTAAATGGCACAATTTTGCACACTTTTAAATCTGAGAGTGTATTCCAGTCCAGTAGCATCCTGAATCCTTGCTCAGATGAAACTCAGGTAAGTACATAAAAAAGTACCCCAACTCTTCGCGGAATGAAACCTGTGTAACTATCATCTTGTTTCCTCTCCCTAACCCCTATTTTGGAGTTGAAAAGAAATTCAAAAGAGTGTATTGGAAATGAATTGCACAATGCTTTGGTCCAGTGTGTGGCTGCATGGATGGGGGAGCATGGAGAAATCCTGGGGCATATTGTGGCACATGCAGGCCTTGCAGATTACATGTGTATCAATTTCGTTGTCTTTATCTAGATACTTGTTAAATGCTTGAAATTGCCAAACACTTTGCAAGGCAAAAGAAAAGAAAGAACAGAGAGACTAAATTATCAGAGAGAATTTAGCAACTGAGAAGAAAACTGAGGCCCCCCCAGTACCTGACAGACATGATCACCTGTGTTTCTGCAAATGACACAGATAAAAACCCCCAACAAATGAAACCATTTTTTTCTCCACGGTTTAAAGCTCAGTAGCGAAAAAGCGCACTTATGGTAGTAACGCTAAAAGAGGAAGATTACCTCACGGTCATTTAGAAGTCTCTCCAAATCTGCTGCCATTTGATTCTTGACACGCAGGAAAGCTGTCTTTTCTTTATTTAAAAGACTGGTAAAAAGAGGATAGGAAATGCAGTAATAGCAACAGATAATCTCTTTTAATCTTGTATTTTGGCTGAAACATGCATTTTCTAAAGCTAAATACTGGCAACAATAAAAATCTGCTCAAGTGATTGTATCAAATGATCCTTCTCTATATTCAAGCACTGAAATTTTTACAAATGGACCCAAATGTACCAATACACACAAAATCTTATTTTAGTCATACACAAAAACTATTCAAAGCCTTAATAAAATGTTTTTGTTTTGTTTTCCTTTTTTTTCCTCTGAAGGGTAGTTTAAATGACCAGAATCTTCGATTATTATCTCTTGGTTTCTTCTAGGCAAAATGAGCCTATTTTCTAAGCAAAGTAAGGCTCCTTTTATCYACACTTCTGTATCAAAATGTGGATTTCTTTGTTGCATTCATCACTAGTAGTAGCACACTGTTCTATCACCTCTTTTTATACTACTGTATTTAGAATTCTTAAAATAGCAAATACAAGGAAGAACAACATACAGCTCTTCCCCTTTTAGTTGTGTAGTTTCTGCAAAAACTGTTAATGTATTTTTGTTATGTTTTATTCCAGGATAATACATGGGATCAAGTTTGTCCTATGAACCAAGTATGAAAACTGTTTTAGCATGAAGGCATGCTTTTATAGCACAATGTCAAGTTTAACTTTGGTCTTTGTTTTCATAGTTATAGAATATGAACATTTTAAATGCTTAGCACACACGTGATTCCAGGCAGCAGTTCTATTATAATTAAATGTCTTTTCATATTTAGACCCAACATCAGTTTCTAACATTAAACTTCAGATTAATGCATGCATTACATCAGTATATAATTAGTTTGTTAAAACAGCCACAGAGATTTTTTTGGAAGACGTTACATATGCCATTAGCATGACTTAACTAAATAGGTTGTACGATATAAACTGTAACATAAATCAACAACTATGAAAAATGCAAGTCTGCATATGGAATGCAAATATGTAATACTGAATGGAGGTCAGGAGTTCAAAAGCAAATGTATTAAAATTTTATAAACAGAGCAATTACATATGTTGCAAACACAAATTATTTAATATTTCCAGTATTTGATCCAGAAATGATCAACAAAATAAATCAATCTTTAATTGACCGTGTATCATCCGCTTGTTTCAAATAAGCAACATCATCCTTTGCCCCAGAGATTTTCTGGYAGTTCCTTGCAAGCCCTGTATTGTAAATTACGACTGTCAATTCCTTCTAGGCATTCATTAATTTTCAGAAAAAAATGTATGCTTATGCCAAATTGCTCAGTTGTTTCAACTATTCAAAATGAAAGTACAAAGATTTATGAAAAACTATAAAAATATTTTATTATTTTCAAAGGTTTTATTTTCTATCACACTTTTAGTCATGATGGAATTGCTGTACTGTACTTTTTCTTTTTCTTGGGTTCACGTGTTGTAACTTACACATCACTTTTTCTTGGATTTCTGTATTTCCTAAGAACATCAACTAATCCTTCTAGAGGCATAAAAACTTATTAGAGAAGCAATAATACAAGTTTCTCTATGACTTAAACAGTGTACTGAATAAGCATAAACGTCAGTGTTCATGACTGAATCAGAAGTTCATGTTTGAGGTTCAGTTTTGTCCACAAAACAGAACCTATTCTACTTATACTAGTTATACGTTCTAGAACAATATGACATGACTGATCCATGTGGAGCAGTTCTAATTTTCTTTGTTTATAGTCAAATATAGGACATAGACTACGACATCATTCAGTAGCACTTGGTATGTTTTCTGTCATACATATTAATATAGAATTACCAAAGCATGTGCAGACTTCAGATTTGGTAGTTTTGCAATACTTATGCTTTTTCATTATTGCAGATAGCAGGAAATAATTCATGTACTTCTGAAAGAATACTGCAAGAGGCATATACACATTTAACAGAGCGAGAAAGCAGTTACCAGACAGGATGATGATATATTCACACCTGTAATGACAAGGTTAAACAGAAATACCTTCAAAAGTTCCATCTGGGGAAGAAGACTGACCATTTCAGTCCGTGGTTTGAAAACGAAAAGAACCAGCATCTTGGACRGCAGCAAAGAGGTTCTAGCTTTAACCTACCTTACACTTTCATGGAAGAGTAGTTTAACCCAGTCCAGTTTTAATCGACAGTGTAACAAATCAGAGAGCAGCTTTACAATTTGTTTCAGCCGACCTATTTGAAAACTGTTGCTGAAAGATCATCCTTCCCTTACCACATCCTGGTACCCTATTCTTTGTGTTGGTACTGTGACCACATAAGTAGGTCACACTGATCTGGATGGACGCTGGAGTCTTTTTAAAGGTTATTTTTTACATGGATCACCAAAACAACTTGATATACCATGGACAATGGAGACCTACAGCTGAAGGTGAGGATGAGAGTGCTCCATTTGGTGATGGAGTGCCTTAAGTGTCTTTGCTGATTCTGAAACTACAATGTAGGAGAGTAGGCAAACCAGCTTCTCACACTGCAGCTCAAGGGTTATAATTTTTATCTGAAGAGACAGGATCTTTTTGACAAAGTGTAGACCATGCTGTGCTCCACAGTCCTGGTCACTGATGGCCTCACTCTGAGTGTGGAGAAGGTGCCATGTCATGYAACTATGGCCCCAGAAGTCCAGGTTACAGAACTAACTGACAAGCAATGCAGGTCCTGCTTTTTCTGTGTGCTTTTCCAGAAGAAYCCAAAATGTCTGGGAGGATATTCAGTTTCATTCCCTCAAGCTTTTAAAGCCTAGCCAGGTATGAATCCAGCTACCAGGAATGCAGGGCTTACCGTAAAATACACCTGTCATATACATACACATTGCTCATAGCAACCACTGTCTTGTTTTGTCTTGCTTCACTCAGGATCTAAAGCCAAGGTAGCCTGKATATCATTAGTAAGACGTTTTTAGGTGACATGATTTTTCTGGAGAACGGATACTAACATTTCCCAGTTTCAGCCTTATAAACCCTTTTCAATTTGRGCAACTAAACCATCTTAATGCTTACGTTTAAATATACTAGTTACTATCCTGTTCAGAAGGTTCTATAATTAGATATTCTGAATAATATGTTTATGCTGGACACACTAAATAAACATGAGTTTATATAATACTGGATTTTATTATTACTTCTATCCAGGTCGGAAAAAAAAGTGGGTTTCTTTTTCAGTGAACTGTGTACTCCAAATGCTGTAAGAAATAAGGACTGTTCCTTTCTGTTATTTGCCCTTACAGCATAAGTTGAATAGTCCAATATTGAATTTTTTTTTGCATTTTATATTCAGGTACAACATTACCATCGAAAAAATCAAATACAAATAGTATATGTGAAGGTTTTGTACACAAAACTGAATATATAATATAGCCATATAGTGAAGCTACCCCTTCTCTGCAAATTACAGATGAATAGCTCAAAGCAGACAGTTAATTATTAGTCTAAGTCAAATTTTGTTTTTAAGTCACATAGTTAGAAAGGGAGGTATAAGAAGTTTTGCAAATGAAAGTTCTTTACAAGAGGGAATACATGACAAATCAGTGATCTCTCGTTGTGCAGCTAAATAATCACAGCTCAGATTTTTAAACAGATTTAGGAGAGTATCGCTTCATGATTTTAATTGGAATGCTTCAGGAGGCTTAAAGTGACATGAAGTGTCCAAATTAAAATTACTTTTTCGAATTGTAAAAAAAAAAGGCAACTTTTAAAAAGTTGTATTACAGGTCAGAAAATGTATAAAAAAGGACATATTTCTACAAATTTTGCTTGGAGCATTTCTCAGGTAAGCTGCAGTACTGTTGGAATAGATGATGCATATTTCACAGAATGGTAATGTTCTCATGAAAAGCTCATTGCCCATTCTGTGATGGGAAAAACTCGTCTAGTACTCTATACCGAGCTTTATGTTTGGATGGCAATTAGAGAACCCAAAATGTTTAGGTAAGGAACATTTCAGTACAAAGCTTCTTAGTGAGCAAAATCGTTATATGGCTTCTAGATTTGCCACACAGTTAAGGCTTTTGAGGAGTGCTTTTGGGTAAGTGAACCTCTTTTAAAACCAGCCATTGGTAYTGAGAAATTTGAGTAACTGCATTTAAAATAAATACCCTCTCTTTATGAATGAAGTCCTGTTTAATGTCTCCAGTTATTTATAAACCTAGATGTTTTTAGCAGAAAATTATGTACTAAAACTACAATTACTTCACTAGACACATAAGAATGAAAATCAGAGATTCGTTTTTCCACAGCACGACACAGTTACAAGCATTTATTTTCAAAAGGAGTGCTAAATGTGATGTTTTCATTTCTGGCTAAAGAACTGTATGCTAGAGAGATTTCTTTATAGTAGCAAGGAGTCATCCTCACACATAGTAGTGCTCTTATTAACCATCACTATTTACTTTTATTAACGAGAGTGCTATGTGGTCTAACATAAATAAGAAGTTACTTAACAGAGTATTTTGAGATATGCAGACCACCTATAAATTCATCCTGCAGATGCCTTGTCACTCAAGACCAGAGGCTTTGTATCCGAAACGTATCTGCAGGTGCATGGCTCAGTTCACAAGCACACAAAGTGTTCTGCTCCCAGAGCCAAGTTCGCTTCAAAGACAAGTGCCAGCACAGCCCATGGCCTRCCTGGGAAAATTCTAAGGGGATGGGAAGGAAAGTGGTAGTGAACATCATATGGGGGGAACAGCAGACAGAGCTTCCATTACCCCTAAACAACCTCTCCTTTTATGTTTCAGTGGTAATATGCTTGTGCCTTCACACTTGAATCTAAGCAGTGATATCACCACACCTTTAATAACCTGGCAATTGGTTGCTAAGTTGTTCATGTAAATAACTTACAGCAATGGCAGCTGCTCAGCTAAGCATTTACCCCAACCACAACAGCTCCTGCAGCTCTTAGTGAAGGTATGTCTAAAGACCCACACAGCTGTGTGAAAGATGTCCAGAAAAGATACACATCTCAGCAAGCCACCAAAGTATCTCCAGCTCTAGTGAAACATACTACTGTTATACTTCAATTCTGTCTGGTAAGACTATTGACTATTCCTTTCCTTTCAGTGAGAAGTTGGATGGGGCTTTGAGGAACCTGGTCTAGTGGAAGTTGTCCTTACCCATGTCGGCGGGGTGGAACTAGATGACCTTTAAAGGTCCCTTCCAATCCAAACCAACCACTCTGTGATTCAGTTTGACAGCTATTGACACAGGCAACCTTGAGAACCACTTGAACAGTCCACTCAAGTGAGGAAGACATTTTGGTATGAAGGCTCTGAAAGACAGCCTTAGCTCTAGAGGTCTAGAGAGCTCTAGACACTTAAGGATGAAGGCAGGTAAGTTGCTCCAGTTGAAGTGAACTTTGAAGACCATGCTAGAAAGAAACTTAGATGGATCTGCAGGACTTTTCAAAAATATTATATTAAAATGATCTGCCTGAATCTTTCCCATTCCTCTTGCAGAAATAATTGCTGTCAAAAATGACACTTTAATAGACTTATGAGTGTAGAGAATCCTGAACACATCTCTTGCCTGTTAAGGGACCTTTATGTAAGTCATTTTAGGCCATTTTGTGGAAAATGGATAAAGATATGGCCCAAGAACATTCAAAATGAGATTTCTGTCATAGATACCCTTCCTCATAGCCTGATAGATAGTATTCCTCTTGTGCTGATTCAAYAACAGTCTATTTCATCACGGGATCAAACTCACATCTGGTAGTGACCAACGAACTTCTCAATAGACATGGAAATACAAAGTGCTGCAGGTTGCTCCAAAACATTGATAAGGTGCAAGGAAGTACTGACTCATCATCCTGGGAAATCTGCTGGAACCTAATCACCCCAGGAGTATGTTCTAAAAAGATTATTGGCTGTCATCACTGTGTACAGAAGGCAATTATGGATTAAGACTAAAAAAGTAAATTCACTTGCAAATAAGTCCTTGCTGATCTCTCCACACTCAAGTTAAGTGGGAGGTGATAGAGAACACTGGCACTGATAACACAGATGTGACTGCTCTGCTTGGGGAATCCATGATTTACATAATCAGAACCATCTCTCTTGCTAAGCAGATGAGATAAAAACACAACACAAAAAGAACATCCCTCCACCATAAAATCTGCACACTAAACAAGAAGGAAGGAAAATCATGATCAAGCATAGGGCAGCTGTAAGGATAAATTGAGTATTCAGTTTTGATTCTCAGGGTGTAGGCATATCAACATTACATTAATATGTCTACAATCTGGTACTGAAATATGAGATTGAAGAAAAATATATCCAAAAAATCACTAGCATTTTTAAAGGTCTGCCTGAAAACAAGAATTCAAGCACTATTTTTCTGTTACCTGGTACTTGTGAAATTGCTTTTTAGAAATAAAATGAATGCATTATTGTATTTAAAATTTAAAAAAATAATGTACCTTGTGTGACTGTAGCAGAAATTAAACCTCAACTTAGAGGCTGCTGCAGAATTGCAGTATTAACTATTAATTACAGGTAATGGTTGAAAGAACAATTTCAGTTTGAAATGGTTTTACAAGTATTAAAATTTTCCCTCAGCTCTGAGATACAGAGAAACCAAGCTTCATAAAACTATGTTTAGTGTTTTCACTAATACTCTTCTAATAGCATCAACATTATCTGCAGAATTTAGGGCTCTCCTTGAGGAGCATTAATTCTCTGAACTCATCCTCTCAAAAATATTCCACACACAAACCAACAAAATGCTGTTTAATAAACTAAGAGGGATAGGAATAGTGGGCTAAATCTTTTGATCCAGCAGAGCTTCACTTGGCATATATGTGGTAGGGATTATCATTAATTTACTTAAATCCCATTCTGATTCAGTTCTGGAATAGCTGGGAGTAATCTGAAATCACCTAAGGGATATTTTAATTTAAAACTGTCATCAGCAGATTCCAAAAGGTTATCCTCATGACAAAAAATTTCTTGAATGTAATGGTTCTCCAGTTAGAAATCCCTTCCTCTAACCTTCTCACTTATGGAAAAGCACAGGACCAACATTATCAATTTTATCCCAGATCATGATTTCTTGTGTGTGCAGGGAATACCAGCTAACAATTTAGGACCTTTGTTTTAAATGTGGAGTTATTAATCGCAAAATTAGGGACTAACAATATGCACCAAAAGCCTTAAGACATTAGGCTGTTCCCAAGAACAGGCAAACTTGTGATAGGGGAATAATAGCTATTTTTAGTTTACAAGGAATATTGGAAACTACAGRAAAAAAACTTCTTACCAAAATATTTGATGTGCAAAGTAAGTGTTACTTTTTTTACTACAGTATTTTTTTGTCAGACCACACTTTCATTTACAGAAACACAGACTAGTGGTGAGCACACCCCAGCTCCCCACAGCAGAGTACTGCTGGTATGTTTGCCATGAATGCTTGCACTGTGGGGCAGATCCATTTTCTTTCTTAACCAGAGGCACTTTAAGATGCAAAAAATTTCCTTTACAGTTAATGGACAGTAACAGGCATCTCTAGGAAATGACTCACTTCATCCAAAATCCAAATTGCTTTTTGGAGATGTCACTTCCTCCACRAACTACTGAGGAAAGTTGATCTAAGTCACTAATTTAGGTACCTTAATTTGTAGGGTAAATTTAGGAAGAATATCTGGGCATACAGATTATTGGCAATGAGCCATTTAACTCAAGAGAATTAATGTTAATAATGCATTTAAGTTCTTATATATTTTAAAGCATGACACATACACTTTCAGAAATGACCTCACCTATTTACTCCCTTTCTTTCTTCCTTTTGAGAAACTTTTGGACTACTTTGTGAATAATGAAATTATTCCACTATTATTACCATAATCTAAAAATTTAAATTGCTAGTGATCAATTCTTTGATGATATTTTCCCCAACTGGAAAGTAAGACACTGTATATAAAGAACACTGTGATTTTTCACTTCCTGGAAAAATATAATTTATCTTTGAAATGTTTCTTATAATGTAACAAGTCTAGGAAAATATTAAAACCACTTGATTCTGGAATTAAAAAACCCCTATTCTTACTGAATGAAAGTAAGTGAAAGATATCTTGTCAGGAAGTATGAATGAATATTTCAGTTTATTTATAAACTTATTGATTTACTTGGATAGCAAGCATTTTTAGGTATTCCTCAAGGCATAACAAATACTATCCCAAACCATCAAAACACTCTGAATAGATACATATGCAAGGTAGCATGTAGGATAAAGTATTAGCTAGGGTAAACCCTATTTTTTCTATTTTTATTGCTTCAGCAGGTTAGTTGGAAAACCCTGGATTTTTCATGTAATTGCTTCATAATACAATCACATTAATGCCTTGTAATAGTTACCATTTGCTTTCCCTAAACCAAGACTCCATGTAAACACCTAATCCTTAAAACGCCAATTCTTCTGTAGAGCAGTGGGACTTGGCTATCAACTTCATTAAAAATCAAGGGACAGATTATTTTGTAACRGCTTAGCCAGGAATCAGATGTTAAACATAGTTTATAAAGCTGTATGATGCTGGGAAGTTGCTCAGTGGTCAGAGAGCTCTGATAGATGGATATAGCAGCAAACCACAGAGTCTCCACTACAGAATATGCTCTAATTATGCCTGAAATACCCTTTGCTAGTGTAATAGTCTATTATTTTTCTCTGATTTTATTTCTTTATTTTTACTGTTGTACACCTGGTGTGCCATTCTTTCCTTTTACTCTTCTCAACTTTTCTCTGCTTCATGAGAGCTCTTCTCAACTCCAAACTCACCTTCAATCTGACTGATATAGCTACTTTTCCAAACCTAAAGCCCCGTTTTCTGACATAATGAGAGAAATTAAAAGTGCTACAGTTCCAGCATGAAGACTGGAGTTCATCAGTGATGGAGTGTTAACATCTCAACTTTGTGCCCAATAGCATAATTTTTTTCTAATGATAAAAACGTAAGTGATTTTACCTTCAGTTTAAGAGGAGATARAAAAAGAATCAGTGATTTTAATTACCTGACATCTTTTTCAAGTTGCGCAATATGTTCCTTCTGTAGACTTATTTGAGAATCTCTCTGTTGCACAGTTTCAATGAGGTATTTGTACGGCTGTTGTGCTTGGTTCAACAAAGAATTTGCTCTGTCAAGCTACAAAAAAGAAAGCCATTACTACTACAAATTTTGTGATTTATAAAGCACAATTACTTGATTATTATTGAATTATTATTGGATACTATTGATTTTTACCAATTGCATAAAAATATAAACTCCAAACCTGTTATTACACACACAAAAAAGGAAACACACCACCTTCAAATTCATAACTAGTACATTATCTTCTCACTTTTCTGTTCTTATTATGTGCTGTTTTCACTGCAATAATGGTACCAACTCTCTTCCCTAATCTGGATTTTCAGGAGTTTTAATGTAATGGCTTCCATTGATTAAAAAAAATAAGTAGAGTCAATGCTTCTGTTTGTGGTCTTACTGACTTATTGTGGTCTTTTTTAAGCTAAAAAAGAAAAAGTTGTGTCATAAATGCTGCACTTAAATAGCAATATTTGATCCAAGTTCAAAAGAAAAGCTGATACCATCACTTTTGCATTAATACATATTCTAGATTTCATCCAGATGACAGAACAAACTGTCAGTTATAAGGATAACAATGGTCTGCCTAAGCATGCTGTAGTCTACAGGGTCTCTGGTTTGTTCTTAAATACAAAAAAAATCAAGAAAGACAATAGCTTGAAGTAAAAGTGATGTAAAGACAGCAAAGAGAAGTTTAACAACTTTAACTATATAAAAAAGATAATGTTTAACTTTGTACTGGGTTACACTCTGATTTAAACTATACAATTATATGATAAACGATAAAGAATTTAATGGCAGGATAAAAATGAGGTGAAGATGTTCTAGTGGAATTTTGCAGGAATTTGAACTAAGGTGACTGGAACTGAATCTTTCATCAGTGATCTAGAAGCAAATATAAAACTATTGTGGGTAAGAAATGCATTGAAGTGAAACCCAGAAATATTTAAGATAAAGAATAGTGATATGGAAGAATACCAAGCATAACAATGGATTCACCAATTTCCTGATGTCTTCAAGTAAAAACCTGACAGAATATGTTTCAGTTAAATACAAATTACTGTGATATACCTAAGAATACATAATAAATTGTAGTATTGGTTTTTTTAACCAAACTTAACTGTTCATGTATCTTTCATTGAAATAATATATATAAAAACATATTTATACATATAAAATTTTTATGAAATTCATATGTAATTTAAAAATATGTAGGAATTCAAGTATTTGCACTGTGAAGTACTTGGGTGTAGTAATTCCAATTTGTAATGACCATGGCTTTAAAAATCAAACTGCTAACCACATTCCTGAAATAGTAAGCCTACAAATTCCATATGGTGGCAATATCGAATAGCAAACCTAGTTGTCCTTTGGTTCCTATGAGAAAAATTAAAAGTCAATTGCAAAAAATTAAAAAAAACCAATTAGTCTGCCCTAATTGTGAGACATTTCAAGTTGAGTTTTGTTAAATATCTTCAAAAGTGATTTAAGAGAAGAGCTGTGTAAAAAGTAACGATATATTCATTGAACAATTAAGTATCAAACAGAACAAACTAGTCTGGCTGGCTATTCTTCTGTTCAGAAATCAAAACGTTGTCTGTCTGGCTCACATTCGCCTATAAAGTAATCCTTCTTTCAACATTAGTTTCAAAACACAATATAAACTTCTTTGAAAACTTTTATCATGGAGTTTTGGTTAATTATGAGGCCATTTTTTTACATCAAATAGATAATAAACACTGTTTAGAAAATATTTCATTTTATGAACAGCTGTTCTGCAATGTTTCTACAGATTAGAATTTTTGTGTTATAATAATTTACCTCTTGTGAAATCTGTGTTACTTGTTCTTTCTGATGTTCCAGATCTTTTACAAGCAATGAGTTTTGCTTTTCTAGCTGCAGTAATCTTCTTGCCAAGTGAACACTGTGCCAATAAAAAGCAAGCTCAAGTTGAATTTTTTCCAAAATAGGCAAAAGAAATTCTCACATTTAGACTTCAGAACTTGATTGCCCTAATTTTTCATCAATGCTTAAATATTACTAAACTACAGAGTTAAACATGCTGCATGGTCAAAGTTAGAAAAACAATGAAAATATTACAAAATTTACCAGCACTGAAATAACATTGCCACAGTTATGCCATTCTAATATTTTATAAAAAGTAATCATCTATATAATTTGTCCAATACTACACAATTGCAGTAATACTGTCAAAATGTTTCATCTAATTATGATTATTTACTTTTTAGCAACTTTACAGAATCACTGTAATGGGCTTCTACTTAAATAATTTTAAAAATGCACAGTAATATACTTTTTGTAGTGGAACACTGAAAAATTGAGTATTTTATCGATTTCAAAAGAGAGGTAAAATTGTTTTGTCTGACATTTCTTATGCTAAATAATTAAATGTTATTGCCAATTTTGTTTTAAATATACTCTTATGTAGAGTATCAAATCAGCTTTGAAAACAAAGTATTATTGAATTAATCAAAACAATCTAGTTAAAAAAATTAGATCCTCAACCTCTTGCATGCTTCATGTCCAAAATCAAAAGAGTTTATTATCAATTCAAAAGCACAGGTCCATAGGCAGCAATGGGAAGATTCAGTATGCAACTGCAGAGCCTACTACCRGACATCTAACCTAGTCTTCCAAACTCTTATGAATCACAGGTTGGAAGGGATCATGGTGGGTCATCGGGTCCAACCTCCAGAGCACATTGCACAGGATTGAGTCCAGGCAGTTCTTGAGTAACTCCACAACCAGTTCCTGCTGAGTCTATGAGAGGCTAAGTGGTCTAAAGCAGACTGGCAGGGAGAGTATACTTACTCTTAAGCTGAGGCTTAGAGTGTGTAAAGTTAGATGAGTGTATAAAGTTTCTCTGAAAATTTGACCAGTTATAACCTCCATCTCTTCCTCGGTAAAATGGAATGCACTTTTAGATTTGGCAGAAGTCTTAATATTCTTCATCTTATACCCTCTCATGCAGAAATCTCATGTAGTACAAAAGAGAAATGAACTACTTCTTTGACTAGCAGCTTGTTAGAGTAGAAGGGAAAACTTGGATAGCTTCCATGGCAAATTTAGGAATGTAGCCCATCATAGTTTTCCCAGCTACAACTATTCAGTGAACTTGATCTGAATTTGCAAGTATTTAAGGATAACACAAGTACATCTTTGAAGTATACTTGTCAATATGTTTTTTGCCTAGTTTAAATTTAAAGCAAAGGGACAAAGGGACTGATCTGCAAAGCCATCTTATACTGGAAACCTTTGATTCCAACTATACTAGAAAATTATGCAGTGCTCAAGAATGTGATAATTCACCCTTAGCAAACCACCAGAGTCATACTGATAGTATTCTGCATTTTCTTATTAACACCTCCCAAGCAGTTCCTAGGCATAGCTGAGAAGTCAGCATGGGCAAGCAAATCATTGCCAATATGTCGTTCACATGTAGCTTAACCTAAGTGAAAATTTAGTTTTATGAAAATGGGCTACTACAGGCCATTTGGTCCTGATGCTTCAGAGTTTTCCCAGGCACGTTTAATTTAGTACTATGGGTGCACAGTGCCTACATAAGAAGTAATGAAATAGTTGTTTCTGGCAAGTGGGCAAAGAGGTATAGACCCCACAATGCACTATACTTGAAAAGGTGGGGTTTGTACAAACTTTGAGAGTCAAGTGCATGATGATAACTTAAAAGAGCTCTTCATTTAGGATCCCATATGTCTGGGATTAAAGAGCAGGTAGTGGACTCCAGAAAGAAGATTATTAAGATTTGTAATAGATTCTCTTTCCTTAAGCAATCTTTGAGACCAGAAAACTTATCTGTATTTCTTTAATGGCTCTAAACATAGGTGATGGTGTCAGAGTCTTTGCTTTTAAAAACTTTCGCAGCCAAAGGCATCACACACGTTTTCTGCATTGGCAGTTTTCCTTCAATCAAACCATATACAGAATTTTATGGCTTTTTTTTAGACTTTTTAATTCTAAAAGATAAAGTCTATGAAGTCTCCAACATTATTATGAAGGATTAAGTCAGCTTTAGTAGTCAATGCCTTTTGGAACAAAAGTGGAGTATATCAACTGTTCTGATAGAGCCGCTTCTAAACTCAGAAAGTGTCTTCCAAGTATATCTGAAATCCTGACCTACTGAACATCAGATTCAGCATTCAAAGGTGATTTAACAGAATTTTTCTATGTGTAAATAATCTAAAYTGAATCTAATAAGCTGGGGAAAAAGAAGGATCTAAGCTGAAACTCAGAAAAGTTCCCAAACTGTTGACAAAGGAGGAAGAAGTTGAAGTTTTAGGAAATGGTGCTACAGAACTCTCAACAGTCACCTAAACCAGACATACAGAGGTTTTTTGCACACCCCCACCCCCATTCTTTTATCTTCTTCAATTTTATGCAGTATTAAGAAAAAACTTGCATGGAAGCAATCTGAAGAGGCTTAAAAGAGCAAATTAAAGCATTCCAAATTTAAGTACTACATAAAATCTTTATTATTTGTCAGCAGTATGTGACTCAGTGCACAATAGGTCTAATCTGATTGACAATACATCGTCAACACTTACTTGAAAAAGAAATATAGAGGGTAGAAGAAATACTGCGTGGCCCATAAATCTTTCTTTAAAATATGAACGGACCATCATTTGCCCTTAATTCTCATTAGTAACTTCTGACATTAAAAATTCTTTGTCATGGAGAAGATGAGGGTTAAGAAGACAAAAACAACTAAACAAAATAATACTTGCAGTTAAAAGCAGCTATAAATGACAAAAACTGCTATAACAGCTTCTGAATGCTAGAAATGTACACTGTGAAGCTATGGCAGATGTTCATCCTGTCTTTATACTCTTCTTGGTGTGTCCACCAATGATTGGGGAGTTSTTCATTTTGGTGAAAGCCTACCACTAGCAAAAATTATGCAGTTAACTTTCCTGCATTTGAGCAAATTGTAGGCACAATCAAATTGCTTGGAATAAGCCTAATCCTAGGAGAACCACCATCCTAATTTTGAACAGCAGCAAAAGTTTTGCTGTGGTCACAGTTTAAAAGTATTTTAAATAAACCCACATTCATAGAACCATTAAGGTTGGCAAAGACCTCCAAGATCATCGAGTCCAACCTAAGACAAACACCACATTGTCAACTAGACCATGGCTAGTTGTTTCTTGAACCCTTCCAGGGATGGTGACTCCACCACCTTCCTGGGCAGCCAATGCTTCACAACCCTTTCTGTGAAGAAATTGTCCAACCTGAACCTCCCCTGGCACAGCTTGAGGTCATTTCCTCTTACCCCATTGTGAGTTGTGTGGGAGAAGTGAGTCATAGCCACAACACACAGGCTGTTAGTGAGCCATTCAAATGTCACTATTATTTCTTACAGACAATGCATAATATAAATGCATTGATTAAAAATGACTATGACTGAGAGGTATGTTTTTCACCTACACATCATTTTAGTCTATTGATCAAATTTTCATATTGGCAAAACCAGAGCAAACTAAAAAAATATAAGTGGAATCAGGTCCTGTATTTGTGAAGATAAAATAGTGATGCTCTGAACCGCCGTCCTTATTAATTTCCTGACAGATATGTTTTTCTTACTACTAAATACAATAATTTTTAGGGTATTAATAATGCATATCCTGTTATATAAATGTAAACGATGTAACTAATCTGTTATTACAGCTTCTTATTACAATTAATCTTTCTGAAAGTCAATGAGAAGAGATCTTAAAATGACCTAGAAAAATATGTATATGCTCATTCATATGCAACAACCACATTAACAGGCCCTAGTCCTCAATCTATTCCTGTATACTTAAGTCATTAAAAAAAYCTCTTTATGTTAATCAAACAGGGTGGATTCTAAGACAAAACATAATGCGCATTATCTTCATTTAGTTTTTCTTGAGCAAGTAAATTCATGAGGTACTTTTTTTTTACCTCTGCTTTAGTCGTCTTTTGGCTGTTGTAGGAACATTAGCACCATATCCATATGAGAAGAGAACTCTTTCAGCTTCAACTTCATCCTCCACTGTAAAAAATTGCAGAAAGGTACTGTTGAAGAACAGTGCCAGAACTTATAAACTTCTAAGCAATTCTATTTATAACTCAACACATGCAAAAACATTTTTCTAGAAGCTAAATTTTCAGTTGGTGTAATCTTCTGGACTTGAGTGGAACAATTTTTTTCACCATTAGCATTACGAGTGGGCATTACAGTGCCATACTTTACTTACAACACTTTTTATTTTTATGATTAACATAAGACTTACGCAATCTGAAAGTAAAGGAAAAGAGTTCAGTTGCCTTGAATATTCATACTATTGGTATGATCACAAAATACATATTAATTGTGTAAGTTTAATTCAGCAGTAGAGGGTTAGGTTGCTTAAGTTTTTCATCTAAAGAATTAATTTTCTGTGTATACATGAAGATGTAGAGGAAGATAAAATTAGGGAGTGTTTAAGGTGACAGGAAATAACCAAGTCCATGGGACCAGAAGGAACACATCTGATGGTGCTGAAGGAGCTGATGTCACTGTGACGCTGCTCACTATCATTTTAGAAAGGCTGTAATGATGAGAAATTTCTCCACACTTACTTGATGAAAACAAATGCCATACAAATCTTCAGAGAAGGGCAAAAAGAAGATCCTTATGTTTATGCAAAGTAGAAATATTAAAAATAATCTCTGCCTCCACAGGTGATTRATTTCTGAAAATGCACTTCTAAGGATTTTAAACACATTGTAACTGCTTTGAAAAGAAATTCCAATAGCAGCAAGATTAAAATGCGTACATATTTTCATATTTCAGGTTCTGAAATTCAGGTTTCCTCTCTCCTGTAAGATGAAGTGGGCCAGAACAAAAAAAAAAAGAAAAGAAAAATGAAAAAAAGTATATGTGTGAGGTAGACAAGGGCAGAGAGAGAGGGACAGGGAGGAGGGGTGAAGGGGGTCAATGAGAAAATGGGAGCGGCAGGGGTGTAGGAGAAAGAGGGAGCACAGGTGAACACTAGCCCAGGCACCACACAGAAGCTTTGGTGAATCAAGTAGTTGGGAATAGGAGAAACAAATGTAGGAGATGATGAGTCCTACCTGACTCATCTTTCTTAATGCTCAAGTGCCTCAAAATCAGAAATACCTTCATTCCTCAACAACTTGCAAAATGCTATAGCTTCTGTCCTCACTTGTCTAATACCCTTGTAATGCTATTTTAAACAAGGATTCTTAAAACACATTTAGAAAGAGAAAAGCCTGTAGAAGAGCACCTGTGGCAGGTCATGTACCTAGTTACATTAAAAACAACATAGAAATTTCAGTAAGTATGACAGAAAAAGTCTACTGATGTGGCACTATAAAGACACCAGAACTTCAGAGCTGTCTTAAATATGACAGGGAATTCTTCAGTGCTGTAAACACCTCTGGTTCAGAAAAATATAAAAAATAATTTAACCTGCCTTTGCCAATACCCTTCTTTTTGGTTACAAATACAGTGTTGTGTGTCTCAGAAAAATGTCAGTAAGATCCTGCCCTGTAAATGCAGATCTGTCAGTAGTGTCCAGTCAATGTCGCATCATGAAGACAAACACAAAAAAATTGGAAATCTTGTAGGTATCAAAGTAATGTTCTGTATTATTGTGTGCTTCTCTTCTCTTCTGACATTCCAGGCTCTTCACCTGACTTCGAGGTGTAAAATGCACATTTTACAACTTAGGGGACACTTATTAATGACAGCTTTTTATGCTACTCATCAAAAAAGTGCCATTGTGAGGATATAGATAGGTTCAATCTTTTTCTTAGAAAGATACTAACCAATGGAAACAAGACAAATCAAACAACTAATCTACAACGGAAATACCCTAAYGTGAAGATTTTACCCTGAAAAGGAAGAATAGACAAATGCCAAGGAAGTTTACTATTGTTATTCATGTGGAAACCACTCAGGCTCTGAAAGAAGTGGCTATATAAGTTCTTGATAGCTTCCTGAATAGGCTGTTTCATGTCATTTCAACATTAATAAAGTGAGGCATAATGATGGAGGAGAAACAGTAAAAATTCAGTGATCTCTTCCACATGCATATTTTCCAAAAGAAAAAATAAWAAGTTTATATATATAGAATTTATATAGTGCATATATATATATATCTCACTATATTTTTTTATTTATATATTATATGACAAAATATATCTGTAAATATATATGTATTCACATATGTAAATAAATACACAGTTTATTAAAAAGTCCAGAGAACCCAACCCCCACTGGCATCCTCAAATACTGTAAAACAGCAGAGGCTTCATGACTCGGGGGGAAGAAAAAAATATTATATGCTATAGAAGTGACCAGAGGAATGAAGATTAATCCTTATTACCACTAAAGTTTGGAGAAAATTCTAACTGTSTTCCACACAATGCTTCAGTCTAAATTATATTTCCCGAAAGACAGACTGAAGTATTTCCATAACACATTTGATTTGAAAAATAATTATATTTCCTTTCAAATACTTTTCTACCTTTAGCTATTTAAGACATGGAACTATCAGGACATAATTTGAGACACAGGAGGAAGTATATCTGTCTTCTCCTTCAAAGTGTTTTTTTTAAAAGTTTTTTTTTTTTCCTTCTCTTTTTCCTCAGATACTAGTCTTACCTAGTATTAATCCTAACTTCCTTTATCAAATATAGTATAATAATAGCAAGTTCGCTATTAAATAGACAGTATATTGAAATAATATTAAGCTATAACTCCTTTTTTTCTCCAATGAAATCAGAAAATAAAGTCATTATATTTTAAGGGAATGGTTCATTTCGAAACTTTCATTTATTCAGCATTCTGTAGCATAGAATGTAAATTGTAACTAAAATACTTAAAAAGAAGTTAAGAATGATCTAGTAAACAACTTTACTGCTGTCCCAAGATGTGTAAGAAAACGTAAATCAGTGTAAACAGAAAACAGTGTTCCGAAGCTTGGAAAAAATGAAGGTAAGGTCCAAAAATTCTGTATTAATACAGAAGTATTCCTTAGGCAAATTTATATATATACACGCTTCAAAAAACATGTTACTGACTAAACCATAAGTGTGTCTATAGCAAACATGCTTATGGTCAGACTGGAACCTTTCGGTAGTCAGGCCATTCTAGGTACAAGCTGCAGTGTATAAAATCAGTAAAGTGTGTGCAGTCTAATTACTAAAGAAACTCTAACGCATCTTGGTAATGCACACTTTGCTATACTCTATTGTTTAGATATATAAAGCTTATGCAATAACCTTCTACCCGGAAAACTTTATAAATTGTGACTATTTTTTGGAGGAGCAAAGAAAGAGAAAAGGACAAGAAGATAGTTGAATTAGTTTGAAATCTTAGAATGTTCTACTCTGTTTACACACAGGCTAAAAGATTTCAAGATTAGACTCAGATTCAAATTAGAAATTACTTGCTTTGTGGATTCATTTAGGCTGAAAAACAAATGAATAGAGATTTTAGAGAAATTCTGCTGTGTTTGAGAACAGACATTTAATTTTTGCTAATGAGAGACAAAAATTTTCAAGAGTAATCAGGTATGAATTTAATCCATGGTTTAGTACTTGGAACAGACTCAGCTGCCACAACCCACTCGTAATGTCTAATTATTATTAATTCAATAGAAGGAAGAGCTTTTTTCATCCTTCCAATTAGTTAAAAAATTCGCATTAATCACTGTACTGTAATATAAAACCTGTATTTGCCCATCAACAAAGAGGGCTTCCTGACATTTAAAATATACTTAAATAATAGAAGAACCCTAAAACCTATATATAATTATAATGGATTATTAGAATAAGGAAAAGAGAAATGACAGAATACTGAGATGATTTTTAATAAACACAACCTTAGACATATGGATGTTTGATACACATTTACAGATACATTTAGAAACCTGCCATTAATATTTTCTATCAAAATAATTACTGCCTTTTACTTGTCAGGCATAGCAAAGGAGAATGACAGGTACTGTAATACTTTCCAAGTGCCATGAGAAAAAAGACAACTTGTCATAATGCCAGAAATACCTACAGATAGAATATAATTTGTGACAGAACTTACTTTCTGCTGTCTGCAGTATTATCTCATCAAGCTCTTTTTCAAGTTTTTCATAAGTATCTAGTCTTGCTTGAAATTCAGAATTCTGTGTTTGGAGCTCAATTATGCGGGTTTCACTAGAAGACTGAAGACTATAAMATTCCTTTGTAAGCACCTGTGAGAATGAATAATGGAAAGGTCAGGGATTCAGCATTACAGCTATTTTTGAAAGAGGAAAAATATAATACATGTAAAATGTGTCACAGTATGATATTAAATATTTGATGTAAGTTTTGCACAGAAAAGATTAAAATACTTTAAAAAGCAGTTATTCTTTCAATAATATTATCTTGCACAAGTTACACTCTTGGGTCTTAGGCCTATCTCCTAAGACCTGAGTAATTCTAAGAAGCTCTGAAAAAGCTACAAGAATTTTAAAGGAAAGTTGGGACAAGTCAGGTAACAGCTAAAAAAATTCACACACTGCAGTCAAAATAGCATAAATGCAATTATTTTTGTTGCTTTAACTGGATTCAGATTTCAGTTTTTAATTTATGAAAAGAAGGTTCCTTTGCAGAATGCAAATATAAAAATTTGGCATTAAAGCTATACCCGTCTTATTATTTACTTATTAATAAAAGGTAATATGCCATTAACATTCAGGACTAATGTAAATACTTAATCCACTAAGTTTAAACAAAAYCCCTGCATATTCAAAAGTAAAAGTTATGAAGGCCTGTATAATAACTAAAGTTTGATATAGTGCTTGATAATAGGAAACAACATTGACCACATAAATATACAACAAACTGGAACAAGAAAATCCTTGGTAAATAAAGTAGCAATCTACATGCTTTGCACAAAAAATCCCACCAAAACAGGTGAAGTAATAACCAAGTGGTACTGCTGCTAAATTTAATACTAAATTCCTAAGTAAAAATCACAAACATTCAGAATGACAAGTGAATATAGATTTTGATATACAGAAATATATGCATAGTGTGCACAGCAGTAATACCAGAATCACTGTCAAAACCACTAAAGAATACACAATGCTTAGACAAACAAGCCACTTGAATATAAAAAGTTTGGTCTAGTGTCACAGAAGAAATAAACGTGTAGGTTAAAACTGGGCAACAAATAAACCATCTGTTTCCTAGTTTAGCAAGAGAAACTACTCTATGCCCCATATAAAAGCAAGAGTTAGCTCAGAAAGCAGCCGTAGCTGAGCCACAAGACACTAGTGCCTACACTATTAATAAAGATCAATGTCCTGTAAGGGTAAGGGAAAAACCTGTGTACATTAATGCTATATGTAAGAAATAAAATTAAAAAAAGCCCCCAAGATTTCAGTCAAAAGGAATAAAAGTAAAAGCTGCACACAATTTCTTAATGAAAGCGCACTGGTTTAGAAGTATCTCTCTAAAGAGAAAAACAAGTGCCAAAACTGTTAGTAGAATTGAATGCCAAATATTCAAGTTATTATCAGATCAAAAAATTTCCACAAAGAAAATGAAAATATAACTCAAATTGAACTAYGTTCTCCAAGTTTAGACATGTCTGTGCAATTAAAAATCTGTTTAGCAACCTCTAAGTTTAGCAAAACTGGCACTCCCAGTGCTTGTGACCACAACTAACCTCATCAGCCAGGATCTGAATGTCCCAATACAGACAAAACAAGAAATCACAGTCTATCTGAAACTCTCTGTTTCTACTCTATAGTTCCTTTTCATAAACAACTGAGGCAGGTTCAGCACTAGAAATGTGCGAACCTGGAGACTGGCATCCTTCTCCACAAAACAAAGGCTGCCATAGACAGCACTTTCTTCTGGCCTGTCCAGTTTATACCCCGATATTTGTTTGAAACGTACACTGCCAATCTCATTTAAATCTCATAAATTGGCCTGTGTGGTATGATTTTGGGACTAACTTTGGACAGGTGAAGAAATTTTGTTTTAAAGTAAGTTTTCTCTGTGGAGTGCTCACATTTCCAAAACCAAAATAAATGAACAGGATGTGTTATATTTTTGGAAGTACATGTTTGAAAGATAAATTCTAAGCTTGTAGAGATAAACAGGCCCAAGTGGTTCAAGTCCACATAAATCGGTCCATTAGCTGCAAGGTGCCCAATCTGTGTCCCTCAGCCAAGGGAGTTGCACCTCAAGGAAATTGTGTTTTATAAAGGACAAAAATGCTGCATGGCAGTGAGGGAAAAAATGTGAGAAACAGCCATGGTGCCAACACCAAAGTGAGAGAAGGAAGGGAGGAGATGCTCTAGGTGCCAGAGCAGAGACCCCCTTGCAGCCTGCAGTGAAGCAGGTTGCCCTCCTGCAGACCATGAAAGACCACACCAAAACAAATGCCCATGCTGCAGTCCATAGAGGACCCCATGCTGAAGCAGGTGGACATCCCCAGAAGGCACTGCAACCTGTGGAGAGCCCACATAGGAGATTTTCTCCTGAAGGAAGCAGGAGCCCATGGAGGATCCACACTGGAGCAGGATAAAAAAGTGTGAGGAGGAAACAGCATCAGAGAGGAGCTGTTACGGACTGACTCGAACCTGTATTCCCCATCCTTCCCTGCACTGCTCTGGAAGGGGAAGGTACAAGAATCAGAAATGAAGGAGGGAAGTTAACACAAAAGAGAATGGGGTGGGGAAAGATGTTTTAGTTTTTGTCTTTGTTTCTCACTATCCACACCTGTGTCAACTGGCAGTAAGTGAAGTTAGTTTTCCCCAGGTCAAATGTGTTTTGCCCATGATGGCAATTTGTAAGTGATCTCCCTATCTTTGTATCAATCCATCCTCTTTATAAGCTTATTTACCCCACCCCCATCCTCTTCAGGAGGAGGAGTAAGTGACTGGGTGGGTGTCTGGCACCCCACCAAGGTAACTCACTATGCTAGGACTAGCAAGGTTGGACCTTTTCAATGCTGTATATACCATGCTCCCCTTAAACGTTTTAGCTGTAAAAATCTGTTCCAGAATTGCACATTAAAAAGAAGTATTTTATTACGTAACAATGCTATTACAGATCTTAGTTTTAAATAATGATACTGAATTCACTGTGCTTCTTCTGGTGAAACCATCTTCTTTCCCTACAGTTCTCGCAGACTGACGTAACACAGCTTTGTGATACAAGCAAATATATATACCTCACATGAATAAGGTACTGTCTTTAACATCTCTCCATGAGAGATTGTTTTGCCTTCTTCCTCTCCCTGAAGTCTTGTTTTCCATTACACTGATCAAACTTAGTAAGCTTTAGTCATTTGATCCTGCTTCAGCAGAATTTGGTGGAGATACTAATTCAGCCATGTTATGCTGTTACTTTTTCCCCAAGCATTTCCACTTTACACTCTAATTCAAAACAACTATGTAATGCCCCGTAAAGTGTCTCTTTATATAACATACCTCCAGCTTCCTCTGATATTTCTCACATTCCATTTGGCACTGTGAAAGATTCTTAGCTGTTTCTTGTTGCATGAGTTGAACGTGTTCCGTTTCAAAGGACTTTAACTTACTTTGGTGAAGAAGTTCAGCTACTTTGCTTTCTGTGCCAAGCTGCATTTGTCTATACCTAAAAGAAAAATGAAAGAATAAGTTTTGATGATTTAAAAATAAGCAAAGTTAGAATATATCCTAGTTCTGTTCATTACAGGTAYAAATGTCAAAAATTAATACAGTATTTTGAAGAGTTTAATAGGTATTTGTATGGTTATCTATGTAACTGTTGTAACCTGTATTTGAAACGTCATTAGGAAAATTCAATATTATAATGACAACGCAATATAGTATGTGGAAAACTCAGTCCATGGCTTTTCTAAATATGCAGTTAATGCAGAATCAAACGACAATGACCTTACAGTATACTTTATTTTCCTTATTTTTAAAATGTTAAATCAATGTGAATCTCCTGGTACACAAGTCTATGCACTGAAGTCTTTCTATGGGAGAGACACTAATGAAATGTTGTCTCCTCTCTTCACCACCATGTGTTACACACAACAAAGAGAAGTGGTATTAGGACATCAGTGATAATAATAGTGCATCCCTTGAGATATCATGAGTATGTATCAGCGACACTGCTTTTTTCCACACCCAAAGATATGAAGAAATGTCAGTCCACAATGGTATATTAATTTCCACAGTCACAGAAACACAGAAATTAAGTATAATTTTGAGAAAATCACTACAAGGTAATCATAAGTGACAAATGATATTCCACTTAGAAGTGGACTTTGTCTATTTTACTCATTCATTCTATTTAACAGGCAATCTCAAAAATGAGGCATAAAAAAGTTTGCTGATGGAATTATTAGATAGTTGAAAATTAGGGTGATGTGAAGAACAGGAGAAAACCTCATGAATCTTAGCATTAAATAACATGAAATTCAAAGGAGATACAAGCAAAGTAAATCACAGGTTTTAAAAATGCTCCTATGCATATACATAAAATGATGAACTCCTAGCTGAGTTCATGTTTTCATTTATGAGTGACATCCTGGGATTCATTATATTAGATAAATCCATTAAAACTTTGGTCCAGTTTTAATTAATGGTCAAAACAAACATTTTGGAAATTAATGTGAAAGAAAGAAAGAACACAGAACTCACTGCATCACTTTGCAATTCCATGTTGTTGCCAGCATTACTGTATGCTGATGACCATTCTAGTACCTCGCCTCACAAGGAATAGAACTGTCAGAGCACCAGAGAAGGGTAGGAAGGATTACCTTTGACATCCAGCAACAGCACATACTTACACAATTGCACTGTGTGGAATAAATCACTCAAGCAAGCTAGGACTCTACAGCTTGAAAAAGAGATGGTGTAAGGAAAAGGAAGAAATAAGGGGCCTGTAACATCCTGAGTGGCATGGAGAATGAAGATAGGAATCAACTGTATTTTCCAATAAATGAATGAGAAGGCATCTAATGATGCAGAATGAAAACAAATATAAATTGCTCTTGATACATGAAAGCTGTGGAATTCCTTACCATAAGATGCTGTGGATGCTAAAAATTAACCCGTATTCGAGAGAATACTGAACAACCTGCAGCAGAGAAATCCTTTAAGAACTATAAAATGCAAGATGGTACTTCTCACACTGAAGCCACTTCACAACAAATTACAGGATTGCCAGATGAACCTTTATTCTAACCCAGCATGGCTGTTGTGTCATTTGTCAAATAGCAGTTGCAACACAATTCCATCCTATTTAGCACCTGATCTTTAGGTGGGATGGAGAGTGTTTAACAAAACCAAGGGGATTACTTCCAATATTTTCCCTGAGGATTTCAGATGTAGGAATGCTTCTAAGGCACAAAGGGGAAGCAATTTTCCCTGGAATTAATTTGAACAGAACTAACAGGTGTCATTATAATGCCCCTGATAATCACTCTGTAGACATCCATGTATGTGTAAACAGTGTAAACATTCATGTAAATAGCATGAATGAGATTGTTCCCACACTGGCTCCATGAGCAGAGATTGGAAGTTGTGCTTACTGAGCTCTTGAACAGGGTTTTTCTTTTAAAAACAATTTTCTCTTTCTAATAGTATGACATTTGCTCTCAAACAGAGTTACTGCACTCAAACTGCTAAATGCCCGTTACCTATTGACTACTCCTGTCATTTTTGCTTGGGGATGCTTTTCAAGTGCTGATACTTTAAGTATTTCACTGCTTCATGACTGTATGTTCCTGTTTTCATTTTACCACACAAAAAAAATTTCAGGACTCTTGAATTCTCCAGACTTCATACATGATTGGCTACGGACATAACACTAAATCTGTTCTGGCATACACATTGTTTACAATCCTGGGAAGAATGCTTTGTTCCAAAATGAATTAAGTCTTCATGTCATTCAGCCAACAATACGATGAAACACACAATTTAATTTAGTTACTAGTTATACTCACTGACTCTCAACAACAAATTTGCACCTTCCGCCTCAAAACAAAACAAACGGCAGTGCCTTCCTGTACACAGGCTCAGACCTTCAACCAGTCTGAACTTCAGTGCTCTGTACTGTACTGAGCTTACACACTGGAAACATGCATAAACAGAGGCAATCCATACTTCTCTGTACCTCCTTTCTGTACTTTGTGGAGAAGTCTGTAGTTCTCTGATATTCTACTCAATCAGTGGGTCCTTCAGAGCATGCTTCTCAACCCAATCATGAGCAGTGACTTAAAAAAAAAAATTTATACTTTGTTTTGGAAATTTGAAGTAGCTTACATGTGCGTGATCTGTTTTGCACTGGCAAGGTTATGAGGGGTCAGTTTTCTTTTAACCTTACTACACTGTTGATCTCACTAGTAACTCCTTCACCATAACACCATTCAGAGTTTCTTTGTCATATTTGCTTTTACTCAGCCAGATAATATCTCTGCTTTCTTGGCTACTATTTCAGCAGAAGTGTGTGTGCACGTGTGTAAAGAGTCATGTAACACAATGTGCTGAAATACATTCCTTTATCTGCCTAGATGGTCTCTAAGGGAAAACAAAGAAAACAAAACCACCCCATGCTTTAATACTACTATTATGGAAAAAAACCCAGTGGAATGTGGGTCTGCAGGATTTTTCTCCAACATGAAATTTTAGCAAACTAATGAAAGAATTTTTAGTCTCATAGAAGAATGAGGGTTGGGAATGAAAGGGAAATTACAGATTGAGCCAATGAAAAAAATGGAAAAAAAAATCCCATATGTAAGAATCATCTAGAATGAGCTCTCCATTCCATTATGTCTCTGCCATTAGTCTGACCAGTCAATGATGCCTGAAGTTTGCTAAAGCAGTGATGCACAAAAAAAGAAAAAAACCCGAAATTTTTTCTAGAGTAAAGCAGAAGAGGGAATACTGAGAGAGAGACTTAAATGCTGCTTTGTAAGGCTGTTTCAAAGATTTTTCAATCAGGAGTTTTTTTTTGCAAATGGTGGATAATGACATAATAACTTGACAAAATCTGCAAACAGTGAGAGCGAACAGAAAGACTTCATGTTAAAATCATGTAGTCTGTATACTGAAGAAAATATGGCAACCAACTGTATTTTTAAATGGAGGAAATACAAAACACCCATCTACAAAACCTGAGATGTACAGCAATACTTCTTAAAAAGGTCATTGAACAATGAAGTACATTAGAAGACAATAAATTTGAAAAAATTAACCATTCACGAAGCAGCAAATCCTAGTATTTTAGCTTGTTAAAAAGAAAGAATGCCAAGCAAGTAAATAAAAATCAAGTTATCTATCAAAAGAWGTCCTACCAAAATTACACAAAACAGCCAACCTTTCTAATTTTGTAAACCTGATTACACCAACCTAAGGCTTTGTGGGATATATTTTAGAAACTATTTTCAAGTTTAAAAATGGGAAAAAACCCCTGTAAGTTGTGAAAGCATCCTAAGTCCACAGTTGGGTCAGTTCCAGAGCTAAGATCTCTAAAGCAATTAGTATAGACTCTCCTATTTGTACAAATGTCTGTGCTTTGATTCAGTGCCAAATTTGCAAAGAAACCTAAATGCTACAGACATTTCCTCCCTAACCTGCCCTATTGCAAACTTCCCACTTCCAGCCCCAACATGTCCTCTAATGTTCCTGCCCTTCTCCCTCTCTGTCCCAGCAGCAGCCCAGATGTCTTTTGAATTCCAATTCTACTTTTGTTCTTTATTCCCAGGGCATCTGTTTTTCTTGTCACCTGTGTTCACAGCCTATTCAGCTTCCAYTCTTATCTTATAGATCTACTCTCCAAATTCTGATTTTCTTTCTCTCTAGTCCTATATCACCCTCCTAGTTTGGCATCCTTTAGCAAATCCTACCCATACTTCTTACAATATGAGGTTCAAATCCCTGTTTAACTTTCTCACCTTCTGCAAGTGAGTCTGCCTGTTAAGGCTTCCTCATTTCCTAAGAGTCCCAAGCTAAGTATAAAAGTAAATAACTGAATTTTCCTTACTCTCCTTAGTGCCACTTGGAGTCATAGAAGGAATAACAGTGGTCTAGATAGGCCTCAATTCAATTCAGTCATGTCACAGACTGCACAAACCCTGTCCATACACGTAGCAAACTGTGAGACTCCAGTTCAAACATGGGCACTCAAAGGATCTTATTTCCACTGGTTCTCTTTTTGATTCTTGGTACTAAAAACTGGTTGGCTTATTCCTGAGCAATCAGAAATTTCCCATGAATTGCGTTCACATGCTACCCACTAAGTAACTGAAAATGTCTGATCCTTTATTTCATATGCTTTCATTGTTCAGCTTTTGCAGCACTCAGTGTAAGTCTCATGAGTCATGCATCTGGCTGGTTTCACAAAACGAAAGTCTTACTACGAAATGGGTAAGATATCTTCCATTCTTCACTTAAAACCACATATTTTATGAAGATTTTTACACTAACCTTATAAGCAATTTCAGTCTTTTCTACTATTTATTACTTTACTCATGTCTATCGAATATGTTACATTATTTCTAATCTGGTCTAAATAACAATGCACAAATTTAAATACCTCCAACAACAACAAAGCTCTGAGTATAACGATTAAACAGAAGATGAAGCACGTAATCTATAAATTGTTTAAACAGTGAAAAATTTGTTTGTTGAAATAATTTTCACTTACATTTTTTTTTCCCCAAACAACATGCTGAGATTTTTTTTCAGCATAGTATTCCTGGTTCAGGTTGTAATTTAAAAAAAAATCTAGAAACATATAGCTTAGATGCTAAAGGGTAAACTTGATTTAACATGCAAGTTCTTACCAGATGTTACATTTGCTTCGTATCAAGTAACTAAACATACAGTACTTTTGCATGTGGTTCAGTACAATCTGAGAAAGAAAGCTTAGAAGCTTTGTTTAAAGCTGCTTGCTTCAAAGCAGATTTTTGTGTTTTGCAGCATTCTAAGCATTTATTTCGTATTGGCCTCTGATCCTCATTCTGTCGAGAAAACTGCCTTGGAGGCAACACTTCCACATACTATTTTACAGTTTGTAGGAAGTGCTAGTTCCAAACATCCAGACTCAGCAAGATAAACAGCTTGTTTACACTAAYTGTAGCTTCAGGACACCTAAACACAAAATTATTTATACAATAAATAGGAGTTCTTCAGAATGTAGGACCCATTTATTCTTTCTACCCTAACTAGACTAATGCCCAGTGTACACTAGACTGGACACTTTTCCCCGCAGTGTCCAATGAGAACATGCATACTTCCCATGTATTCCTGTGCCTTATTCCAGAGAAAGAAACAGGTTAGCTTCTAAACTGATCTTCCCACTAACCTCTAATACAACTGCAAAGGTAAAGGCAGGGCAGTACAATATACATCAAAACGRCACATCATGATGAATTACTATAGGCAGCTGCTTATCTCTGTTTATTTCACTAGGAAACCTACAGTGACCAAATTACAATGATGAGCCTTCCATCTTTGTTTCCTTGTCTCTGGACTATGCAATTGTGCTTCCTTTTATTTGACTCTGACTCTGAGAAACCTAAGATTCGCTCCTGCAGAGACAAAGCTTCAAGATTGTTGGGTAGAGACTGCTTCAGCTGAGCCTGTGCTTGGGAGTTATCCTTCAGTCGTGAGAAATTCACAATAAAACTTCCCTAGGGAGTTTTCTCTCAATCCTGGAGCTCTGATGGGTGTCAAATCTAGTCTTTCACTTACTGAAAGTGCGTACTTAATTTTGAGCAACTGTAAAAAAAGAGCAACTCCTGTAATGCTCTTTTACAAAAAATGAAGCAGGGTGTGGTTGCTATTCTACAATAGTTCAATGCTGCCAATGCATGCTGAGCTTGTTTACTTACCTAGACTGTTATTACTTGGTTTAAGTAATCAGCATCTCTGTGGAGTTAATGCTTTCATTATTTGTTAAAATGAAATAAACATAAAATCTATTTGAATAACCTAACCAAACTTTACCAGTATAGAGACATTAATGACAGCATCCTTAACAAAAAGAAAGGATCTAAAGAAATCAATAAGCACATAATATGGGATGTGATATAATTTTGCCATTTCCTCCTCAGAAACCATTTTTAGATACATAAACAGGAGAACAGAGTCACCTTGGTAATTTTTAGGAGTCTAATCACAGTCGCTTTTCTCTTTGCCTATACAAATTTGTCAAGATGTATGACCTTGTGTTCTCGTTTATGTTTCTGGCAATGATAAATTCTGAATCTATAAAAAAATATAGAAGCATGAAACACAGAAATCATCAGGATACACAGCTGGTCAGAGAATACCTACCAGATCAGGTATTTCAGCAGATGTAGGCACTGAGATATCTAGTTTGTGAATCCAAAAATGGAAATTACCACCTCACAAGATCCCTTGAATGAAGCTTCAAAATAAGCCCAAAGAAGGATTACAGATTCCTCTCTTTCAAACAGGAAGGCTATGAAATGAGTTCTCTGAAGCCTAGTGAAGAGATACCAAAGGAAATAGCTTCATAAAAGTCTCCTAAGTCCAGGACAGCAATCTGAAAGGGAAACGTAACCAAGCTAAAGGGTGCAGACATCAGCACCCTAAGCCAAAATAAGTCAGAAGAAGCTGAACAGTTCTATTGTTTCTGGCACAGCCCCAATACACTGCACAAAGCCATCTTTTGCAACTGTGTGCACCAGCACATAAAATGGCAAAAGTCGCCAATCTTGAAAGTATGAGAAACATGCCGAACTGAGGTGAACCATACACCTGGACGAGCAGCAGAATAAGCATGATTAAATTTCTCACTGCCTAATCAACATTTTTGCTCAAACAAATAAATACTTCATTTAAAAAAAAAAAATCACTTTGAAGTGACAGATTGAAAAGGATCCCTGCAATGCAATATGGTTTTGTCTATTGTGCATATTTTAATCCAAGAGCAAAGAACCCAAAGTACATTTATTAAAACCTCATTAAATCGCAAAAAATGCCATGCTAACAAAGCTGAATTTTGTACGAAATCAACAAAAAGGCAAGGAATAGTACAGACACTTATCCCCCAATAATGTATATTGATTAACGAGGAAATAATTAATTGGAATTATTATATCATAGAACTGTGAGACGTTTAGATATGAGAAATATATAACAGATCTGAATGAAGAAAAGGTCAGCAATTTCCTTGGTATTAAACATTAAAAAATGAAAGCATCAACTTTTAATATTACTCTATACTAAGTTTCAAATTTGTAGCATACACTTGGAATTGTCCAGCTTGATAATTTTTTCTGCTGTTCATAATAATTTTTTCAAGCTACTGTACAATTTCGATAATGATTCCACAATTTACCTCCTTAAACCAAGTATTAGCTTTTCCAGAGATATTACTGCTTTATTAAAACATTCTCTAATAGTAATAGTACTTGTGTTTCTGGAAAATAATTGTAATAAATTGCTACTGTAGCAGATGAAAGATGCCTGAACAGATCAGATATTGGAAGCTACCAAAATTGTTCATTACATTATCATTATTGCACTACAAACATTACAAACATTGTTCTTCAGTGCTCAAGCAAATTAAGAGATTGGAGCCATGTTACACAAGGATTCTGAAACTGTTGTTTGAATTGTTTTTTCCTCTTGGATAAAACACACAAAAAATTGTCTTTTAAAACTCTCCCCTCCCACTAGTCACAGAGGCTATATTTAATCAAATATTCAGTTAAATCAATAGAAATATTTTTAGGTATTTCTTGTCATTCTGCATAGAGTGATTGTTACTTGCTAGGCTAAATAGCATTTATTGTTTGTAGATATATATGCTCCTGTTCCTCTGATTTAATAGAAAATTCATTAAGATACTTTTAGATGTAAGTATATACTTAACAAAGGATAATTACTGTATGATTTTTAATTCCATTAATGCAAAGAGGGAAAAAGTCAATGTGAAATGACTGACAGAACAGCAGTTACATAAATGACAAGACCAATATGTAAATGTCGCTCTCTTTTTAACAAAATCTAAAAGGCATTACAACTACAGACAGCTACAAGAAGAAAAATGTTTGGAATGCCATATACCTCCTTAAAAAAGTTAGAAATAAAGATACAAATATCTAAGTTCTTAATTCTGTAAATGTAACTTTAATGAAATTAGTAATATAAAAACTAAAATTCTGTTTATACAGTGATAAAAAAATGGATGATCAGCAAGGAAAAAATAAGAAAACGAAGGGTTATTCACTGAAGCTTGCTGTAAAACGACAGGGAGAGAACTGAGAATATAGGGACAAATCTTTTGAGATAGGGCTAACTGGGAGACCATCAGACAAAACTGGTAACTACTGTACTACCAGAGAGACTGCTTCACACCCTCCATTTTCCCCACTGAGAGTCTGGCAGAATAAGTCAGCAGGTTAGGGTTCAAACTGCCATCATTTAGCAAATGATTGGTATGTCCTTTATATCACACATAACAGGTTTGATTTCCTGATAAGCAGAGTTCAAAGTACAGGCATAGCTTGTTATCTCTCAAAGACATGTTCCTAAAAGTGCTACAGTTAGCAATGAGGGATAGCAAACTATCTTTTCCCCTAAGAATTAACGTAATGGATGGTCTTGGTGTTTGCAATGACTTATGAGAGGCCAGCGTATAATATTCCATTTATTCTCAAGTAAAATTAAGCCTTAAAAATAAGATCTCAATGATGCAAATGCAAACCCATTATTGAATAATTGACGTTGGATGGGATTTCAGGGGGTATCTAGTCCGACATCCTGCTCAGAGCCAGGTCACCTATGAAATCAGATCAAGTTGCTCAAAGCTTTAGCCACTTGGGTCTTGAAAACTCGTGGATGGAGACTGCCCACAGTAATGCTTGGGTATAGTGAAAAACATTTTCATTATACCAAGTCAGAATCTCCCATTTCAACTGAGTCTCATCCCCCTTCGACGCCTTGCAGTGAAGGGCCTGGGTCCATCTTCCCAGTGACCTGTCCGTAGGCACTGGGGATGCTGCTATTAGGAGACCCAGAGGCCAGGCTGAACAAACCCTTTCTCAGCCCTCCCTCCTGGGGCAAGTGCTCCAGCCCTGACCACTCTGGTGGCTCTCCTCTACATTCACTCCAGTTTATCATTATGTTGCTTGTACTGGATATCCCAAAACCGGACATTTCTCGATGTCTTTACTATTCTCCTGATAATACAGCCCAGGATTTTGCAAGAGTACACTGTTGGCTAATACTGAGCTTGCTTTTTACAAAAAACATTTGTTCCCTCCAAAGACAAGAAGGATGACCCCATACAAGATAATCTGCATTTCCTTATCAGCAATTCAATGCTACATAAAAACTATTAATATATTAAAAATCACATACCAAAGACTGCTATAAATGTACTCCCAGCAGTTGTTTTAAACTAAGTATGATACTGGAAAAATACATGGCTTTCCATCTGTTTTTAGGAACTTAAAGGAACTTCCATTAAGCTGCCTCCAGGCCATCAGGCATGCTTCAGTGCAACTGGGCAGCTCAGGGGAGCTTTTGTTAGAAGACCAAAGGATGGAAAGACACAATAATGGCAACAGCAGAGATGGTCATCAAAGGATACTAAAATGACCGACAGACAAGCAGTGGGTAGGGGAGCACAACTGGATCTGTCTTCTTTCAAGTCTAGGATACATAAAATGTCCTTTCCTATGCAGTGACAGTAATTGGAACCACATTTCCATTAATAAGAAAACAAAGCAGACAGTGTGAAGACTTCTCTTCATACATATGACTTAAAAACCAAAAAAGCTCATCAACTGCATTTCAGCTGTAGAGACAACTATCAAATAATAAAGTATTGTATACTAGCTGGTTTACTACATGTCTTGAAGTGTAGATATGTCTGTGTGTCATTATACAGAAACAAAACATATGTTGTTTCTAAAAATTATTTTCCTGAACTGTACAAGTCTTTTAAATCAAACGGAGAATCTTTTGAAAATAATGTAAGAACAATGAACAGACAGACAATGGTATCAATAGCACAAGAGAATATGGAAGATAATCTTACAGTCCAAAACAAAAGGAAGGAGCTACAGTCACCTTATCCATGCTCATAAAAGCTTGCAGTCATAAATGAATCCTGAACAGATACATCACCAAGCTGCTTATGACACCAATGAAACAATCTAATTTCTCTTCATCTGCAAACAAGAACAAGGTCAAGTGAATCTAAGCTTTCTATAAGCAGCCTATCCCAATAAATTCTTCAGTTATCAAACTATCCTATATTACCTGTTGAGGCATGTGAAAAATGAAAATACTTAAAAAATGCAGTAACTATTGTGAAAAATAATCAGTTAATTCCAAGCTGTCTCCATTCTTGAGCATATTTGCTTTCACAACATACTTTTCTGTATTTTATCAGTCATCTGGCAAGTTTAACAAAATTTTTATAGACAAACACAACTTTGCCTTTATAACTTAGGTTATTAATTTGAGAAGAGCAGTATTGTGAAAAGCAGTTAAATAAAGAAAACAAAATCCAGGTTTGAAAAGAAGAAAAGGAAATCAGGATTCATGAATTATTGGGATACTAACAGGCTTTGCAATACAAGTTTCATGCATATATTCTAAGAAGAATCTTAGATGTGATACAACCATCGCTTTTCTCCTGAGGTGCCACAGCAAAAAACACTGACATTTATTTATTTTAGTGCATATCATTCTCAGACTAATCAAATTTTGTTTGTCTGCTTCCTCTAATTATGTCCAGCTCTCTTCTCTCTTCCAATGTATCCTTGTCTTAATTTTTCTATTTTCCTCCCATTTGCTTTGTTCTCTCTCACCACTGCAACAATTCTTTCTTCAGCTGAACTATCACAATCCCTGCAACAACCACACCTAAGTAGTATAATTTTCCTTCTTCTTGTAGTGGACTTGAAAACAAATGTTTGCTCTTTTGGTTCTTTTTCCCTAATGGGACTTGTGAATAAGACACTCCTGATCTCCAARTATTCCCTGTCCCAACTGAGTAGCATATTAAAGTAGACAGCATTTTATTGTGGAAGAAAGAGAAAATTCCTACTACTCTGTGTGTTCAGTGCTTGTAACATTTCATCTCTGTCACCACCCATTCTTTCTAGGAGCCCTAGAATGTGGCTACATTGATCATGCAACTAAGGAAGCAACTGCAGATGCAATTCTTGTAATCACTGAAGAGCAAGTAGAAAATTTCTTCTGACATCTCATATTGTTAACATTAACTCCTTCGATAAAGAAACCCACTCACTGAACAATATGTTAAAACATGACTTTAGCACTTTCTATCTTACGGTTTACAAGACTTCTGCTGAATGGGGACCTAAATATAGATAGGAAAAGCTAATTTCCCTTTAAAATTGGAAGAATGAACTGTTGCACTTCAGTCTGACCATGCTATTTACAAGTGCTGTGTGAATATTTAGGTCATGACTGAAAAACAGTCTATTTACCGCTGTACTTCAGGTACCCTTTGTGTGATGTGCAATTCTTTTGCCTTCTTTATTACAGTAACATTTCAGTAGGTGAAAGTGTTTAATATTTTTCCAAAGTATTTTAAATTCTATTCCACTCCAAGCTCCATTCTTAGCATTCCATTCTTCCACTGTTAAGAGCCTGAACCAGGTTAAAATCAGACTTTAGCCTTAATCTAAAACCCCTTAATGGGGAAATAGCTCAATTTGCCTTAATTCTAAATGGAGTCAGTCTTTCAGAAAACAAGAAAATCTGCACGTTGTCAGCTGTTCTTGGAGACGCAGTGTTTATAGGTACATGACACTAAAGCATGCTTGTCTTAGGAATACTAATGGGACACACAGTCTAATACTTTGACTGCTGTTAGATAAATGGGGCGGAGTTTGGCCCATATTTTCACTTCTTCCCAATCTCRTAATTCCTGGTAACCATAAACAGGCAGTCAAAGGCAAGAAGTAAAGAGTGTGCACTGCAAACGTGCATATAGAAATCATACTTTAAAGAACAGTTACAGAACTAGGTAAATTGCTTCAGGACATCCACAGTGTTAGTGACTCCAAGCTGTATTCCCCACAAAAACACCATGAGTATGGGTTAGGAAACTTCAATACAAAACTGCAGAATCACCATCCTGAAAGTAACATAAAGCCTAAGGGTTTCATGAGTTAAAGCTTGCGATTTGCAGTGCAAATCTCAGGGRTGAACTTGTGCTGGGAACCATCATAGTGACACAGGCTCTACTAGATTATGATTGCAAGTATTAGAGCTTTTTCATCCAGTGGAAAAGCTCTGAGGCACTGAGGTTCCCTAGGATCACTCTGCCACATGCTAAAAAAGTATTTAAAGGTTTTAAGTCTATTAATATCAAATGAAAGCACGTCAGCTATAAAAGCAGTGCAGAACTTCCCTGCAGAAGGATAAAAAAGAATTCTTTTTGCTGCCTGACAGAGTTAAAGGGCCAAACATTTCAAACTGCAATATGTAATGAAGCAGTAGCCGCATTACCTCAAAAAAGTTCAGTGACTTAACCATAAAGTAAATCAAGAATCTGATTGACTCAGACACACATACTTTGAAAAATACTTGCTCATATCACACTATCCAGTGACTGTGATGAGTAGGAAAACTGACAATCCAGCAGTACTCCTGATAGGGAGAACACTACTAAGAACTTTATTTGCTATATTTCCATTTGTAGAATCCCCATTGTTACAAGATGCTGGGGCTTTACTGTACAGATGATTCTGGTCAGCAAAAGCAACACAGGAAGAAAAACACTCTGCAGTTTTCCCAGCTAGAAAGTTAAAAAAAATCCTACTCAAATTCATCTCTGATTCATCCAAATTTAAACAGAAATATTTACACCTACTTCCTGTTGATGTCTAATCTTGTGTTATCTTCAAGTTCTTTGAAAATAAGTCTTAAATCATCACTCCTCACTTTAGTTATCTTTCAACTGTGAACAAGCCATCCTATTTACTAATTCACTCAACACTCCTATCAGATGATGAACCAATTCAATTTGATCAGTTATTCCTAAGTAAGGAGATCTCATTTTGCCTATTTTTAGTAAATGATATGAGAATAGTGTCACCCCATCATTATTCATATAATGATTCTGAACTTACAGGCAGAGGACTTTGTGAATACTTTTTCTTATTATAAATTTCCAGGGATATGGAAGTGTAAACTGTCCTCCAGAGTGAAGCTTAAGCCTTACATCAGCAGATTACTGGAATTAAGTCCATAGATGAGGTAAAAGGAGTCATGGGAGTGAAAGTTTTAGGAAGTGAAGATTGAAAACACTTTTACTCAAAACAGGACCTCCACCCAAGTTTCCTGTTTTTGTCAAGGAGTTCACAGACTTTTTCAGAAGAGACTCTCTCTGGAATTTTTAATAATAGCTTTTCTTTGTCAATGTTTTGGACTTTGCTTGAAATGTCCCTCTAAAGCAGAGCAAACAAAAGCCATTCGTGTCAAATTTGAGACTTACCATCAGTGAGAAAGCTACCACTGAGAGAGTGAGAAGTGAAGATAAAGCACAAATCACAGTATAGTTCTGGACCTTGTGCTCATGGACCTCAGCTTCATGCTGAAAAAGACTAAGAATGATAATGCAGGACTGTGRATTGTAGGTGACATGCATGAATATTGATAAAGAAGGGAAACTGTCCTCAGACTCAAATGTATGAATGCTCAGATGTGGAGACAAATACCTAATGGAATTAGTATTTCATTAAAAAGATGTTGCTTCTATATGAATAGTGCTAAGATTGGAAATGCAACTGGCCACAGCACGTTTTCTAACAGATGTCCGGGCTTTCAACAATGAAGAGCATTTTCCAAGACTCCACTCAATATGTAAGCTAAGCAGAACAGTAAATTAGTCTTCACTTAGCTTTGTGATGAAGTTAATAACAGTGTATGATGTGCAGACTAGTATAAAGCTAGATCAGATTCATTCAAAAACACAGTAAACTCTGTATCCATAGTCTTAAAATACAGCCAAAAGTAACCACAGAGATTAGCTTGTTTTAATCCCACAAAATGAATAACTTTCCTGAATTCTTGTTTGATTGAAGTAGGTTGGTAACAGCAAAGCATATCTGCTTTGAGAGAAACAGTATTTTAGATATGTGTCAGATTCTAACCAGGGATTATTTTGATGTGGCGTGTGTCTTAAACTGTTTGAACATTTTCTTTGAACGTTCAAGGGATATTCTCCCTTTCAGAATAATAAAAAATATCAAGCTAATTCAACTCTGCCTGTAACACCAATACTGGGAAGATCTAGAATATTTAGCATTTTATTCCATCTTCAAAACAGAAAAAAATGTTCTTTATGAATCTTTGTTCCCTAGCCACAGAACGTAGCACAACTCAACAGAACTTGCTTGTTTATATAAAATATAATCTCTTTCTGAAGACAAATGAAATATTGGTTATTTGCCACTTACCATGACACACGTCATTATAAATGAATGAAAGAATAAAACTTTTTACAACTGCACATATCTTTTCCACCTATTATAGCTTTTTTTTTTTTTTCTGGTCAGTGACAAGAAACACCTTTCCCAAGTTTCCTTGCTGGACTGTAAAGAATTACTTGTACGTTTGTAAAGTTAATGACTTTGACAGAATTCAGAAGTTATTACTTGTATGCCATCGTTACAAGCTTCAAAAAATTCAGAACAACTATTTTTCTTATTTAGGTAAAGTCATACACATTTTCAGCATTGTAGGAACCAAAACTGTCACCACCCAAGTGCAATAGTGTGCACCAGGATTTTTAGTCTATTAAGTGCTACACTGTTATGTGTGTGCCATTACCACTCCTGTGTTTCTAATAGTGTGGCATTGTTAAATAGAATGCTATATAATTCAGTACTTCCGTTTCATTAATACTTTTCTGTTACTTTCCAAACTTCCATTTACTCTACTATCTTATATTCTTGCTAAACATGTCAACTGATCTCTCATATGAATTATTCTCTGTAGCAAATGGAATGAATTTAAAGACTCTGGCTGATCATGTCAACATTAAAATAGGACAAATATGTTGCTTTGGCACAGTGAAGTCAAATACAGGCCACAAAAGTTTGGATTATGTACAGACAACTCCCCTCTTCACCATTCCTTGGTATGCTATCATTTACACATACTCTACAACATAAAAATACAAACAAAAAAAAATTCTTGCAAACATACTTACTTAAATGAGAAATACAATAATTAGGCTAATGTGAAATTATTAGAGGCAGAGAACAAAACTATTTAATTAATTCAGATTGCAGATTTACTGGATTGGACAACACAATCCTTGACAGTTTGTACAACCAACATCTACACCACAAGAACCTTTAACTCCAGTTTAGATTAAGGCATCTTAAATTCATTTTTTTTTACTTAGGCCAAAGTTAACTACTGTTTGAGTGTTTTCCTAAAACACTACATTTCTCAGCTGTAAAAGCATCTGTCATTCTTGGCATGGAAGCAAGCTCTTGTATGAATGTGAGCAATCTTTTTTTGCTTCTTTAGAAATGCAGGGTATGTTCAACAACTGTACTATGGATCTATAGGAATCTAAAGCATGTGTTTAAAGTAATTCAATGCATCTTTCAGATCATGATCAAATACAGCATACAATATGATTAATAAAATAAACAGCAGACCGAAGTATTTGTACTCTTACAAAGACACAGAACAGGATCACAAACTTTGTGGACAGGAAAGTAATTAAAATATACACTAGAAGGAGAATTACAACTTGCATATTCACTTACTTTTATGTGTTTAATAAAGAAAAGTCTATTGCTACTGCAAATATTTTGGTCAGATTTTATACTTTAAATTGCAGCAACAAAAGCAACAATACTTAGTGCTTTGTTATTATTCTCCCATGAATTTCCATTTCTACAGCTCTAGTGGCATGTATAGTTCTCATTCTGCATTTCTCACTGACTTCAAATTAGTTTATGCAGCTTCAAAAAAAGAAGAAATGCACAGGTTGGGACTGTTCAAAAGAATACTGAACAGCAAAATAGAGTTAAAAAGAAAAAAGGAAGAAGAGAGACCATTTGACATTGAAGTGATTCAAGAAGAGAAGAGAAAACTTTCTATAGGCCTATTTAAAATATGTTTCTTTCACTCTTTGTGTTCAAGAGTTTCGCTACTGAGTTTCAATAGCAAAATTTTCTATGTGTGCTAAATGGACAGTATTTAAAAATATTTTTTCCAAGGTTTTTTTTAAGTATTATTACTTCTATAAGTATTATTAGTTCTCAAAGCATTATCATTATTAGCATGCAATTTCTGAAATTGTAATTTCAAAAAAAATTACAAAACTAGCAAGAGGAAGAGATCTTGAGCACAATTCAGTTAGTAGGAACAGAGCTTACGTTTTCATTAAGACCTAGAAAACTATTTATATGCATCAGTGTTGTATTGGCAAAACTGTTCTTTCATTTAGAACAATCACATTTCAGTAGYGTCTCTATTTCCTTATTTTAGGAGATTCTCCTTCATTATATTCCCTCCACAAACTGATGCACAACATTATTTTTAAATTTGGAAAATATGGTTCTATCTTTCAAACAAATTCAGTTTAGAAGATTGCTTTTAAATGGTTCATTTCCTATTTTAGCATTAAAATGGGAGTAACAGAGAACTACTACTTTCTAACCATATCACTGAGTTGATATGAAATGTGCACACAAGCAAGATCAACAATCTTTTTTCAGTGATCACACATTTACATATATAAAGTTACCTGACTGTCATTTCGTAGGAATGTACTTGTATGTGGGTAAATGCTCTAAGAGTTTGCATTATGAATCATGCATTATAATTTGTACTGCTGGCATCTTGGCATCACTTGGAATATACAAAGATTTATTTTCTAGGGTGGTAACTGGAGTAGGAAGGCCAATGCAAGCAAGTATAAAAGCTGTTCAAACTGCAAACATTATGGAAAAAACCCAAGTACTATGATGAGAGAATTTCAGTATTTAAGAAATGATGCTTAAAGAAATCTATGTCTATTCACTTCACATATTGATGCCTTATCGGRACTACCTAAAAGARAGAGGCTTGACAAAGATCAAAAGGTTAAAAAGCGGTGGTGTTTATTTGAAGGCCTTCAGGTACATTCAGGGCAGTCAAAGCTCACTCAGGTGGGGACTTACACCCCAGGAGGACCCCCTGAGATCCGCTCCCCAAGACAGACCACCCAAGATGGACGACTGGTCATGAGTTCTCCATACTTTTGTAAGTTTGGTCTATTAGCATATTGGAGCCAGCTCTTCCAATTAGAGTTTCAGGTAATGAAGTAATTCACCCCAAGTTTGCTCCCCCTTCATCAACAGCTGTTTACGTATCTTGGGCCTGAAGCAGTAAGGTGTCCTTGAAGTCCAGGCCTGAAGATGGATTGTTTTGTCTAAAGGCAGTAGCTAACACTTTTATATGGGCTTTAGAGTCACACACTAAGAATTGCAGGGTTACAAGTATATGAGATATATAAAAGCCAAAATCCTAAAGCATCAATATGAGCTATAATACACAAATAAAATCTTAAAGTGCAGCAGGCAAGTGAAAGCTAAGTATGTTGTTTGAACTGTAACACAGTTTATACTATTCTCTTCCTTAAACCCAGAGTGTCGTAAAAAAGGCATTCTTACAGATCAAATATTTTCTGTTTAATAGGACACAGAAGGATAGTACATAGGACTAGTGATAAGCAAAACAAATGTGACTAAAACCTATGTATTTCTAAACCACAAAAAAAAGGAATATTACTCAACAGTTTCATAACAATTTAATATGGTAGCTGCTAAATAAAGTGTACAGAAGAGTTAAAACTTAGGCAAGTACAAAAATTACAGAGAAATCAGTATAATTTGTTTTATGATTTTTCATAACTAATAAAAAAAAATGCCTTGACAGGTTTGTATGAACTGTTAAAAGATAAGAACAAAGAAACAACTTGCAAGTATTTGCACTTTTCACAAATGTTATTTTTCCCCCCACAACTCAGTAATGCAAGTTCACATTGATTAGCATGATACACCAGAGCTAAAATTACAGTTTTTGAAACCTACTTCTTTTTTTTAGCAATTCCATTTTTGTATCCTACTGACACAACATTGAATAGCTGGAGATCTGAAATGTAGATTAAAAACATATTTCAGGAATGATAATAATTCAGACGTTTGCAGCTCCTTTGTAAGTCTATTTGGCACAGATACTACATTTATGTGAGTTTTATCTCATATAGAGTATTTGGAGCAAAAGTGCACATCTTCTAGTGATGTGCTTCTCTGATATGCTGGAGAGTGTGATTCTCACAGAAGAATAATAACATAGCATAATCACAAAACTATTAAGAATGTACATATGAATTGAAGACTTAGAGCAGGGCTAGGAAACTAAAGGTGGTGGTTCTATTCATCCAGACTCCTAGAAGACAGAGCAGACTAAGGAAAAGGATCTACATTTGTTACACGAGATTAGGATAACTAAACTGCTAACATGACCCAGCTATACAAAAGACACAAAGTTCCAGGAATCACTAAGGTACATCTAGTGGAAATGATGGTATCATATGAGATAGGGCAGGAAATTATCTAAAACATTATTCAGAATTCCAGTTATCTGTGTTAAAGTGAGGTCAAGATTAAAAGAAATGGTACTCAGATGTCCAAGAGAACAAGGAATCTATCCCATGAGAAGTCAAATAAGCTACAATCTAGAAAAACAAAGTCTGACTAAGATTTTAAGAGAGCAAAACAATAGATAAATTTGACTAATGATATCATTGGAACTCTGTGTTGTAAACCAGGAGAAAATAATCTAGAAAGAGAAATTAAAACCCCATCTGAATATAACAACTAGAATGCCTTCCACTAGGAATAGTACAGTTCAGAATTTAATTTCTGAAAGGACAGTGACATGCAATTACAAAAGAATCAATGATCCAAAAGGCTCACTCTAAAAATGATGTTTACAAACCTTATAGGTATCTACTATATTGCCAATATCCACATTTGTAGGCTTTTGGGTTTTTTCTTCATTTAATAATAGAAAAAGAAATACAAAAAAGACAACTACATAGCTAAAAAATCCTGAAAGTTATATTTTAATTGCATTTTTCTATTTTTTTTAGAATTTGTTAGATTGACTTTCACGAAAAAAAAACCCCAAATTTGTTTATTTTTCCTCTTTTGTGGCATTTTGCTAAACTCATGCATTATTTATATCAAGACTTATTGCCAATAGTTCTGAGCAAATTGACATAAATTCCAGGTAACACCAAAACCTGTTTAAATAATTAGGGAGACTGAGAGGGAAAGAACAAGGGTCTTAAACTTTCTGTGCAAGTGCTCAAATCGTGTTACAAAAGAGGTAGAGCTTAGCTTTTACCTCTTCTTCTAATAGTGTTCTGGAGTGAACTCAATGATTTTGAACAAGTTAGCCATGTCCTAATAAAAACAGGCCCTTCAGGGACTTGAAAAGAGTTCAAGCACCTCCTACTCATATCAAAATAAGCACTTAGCTTTCCAAACCAGGAGACTTCCGAGCATACACAAGGACCTCTACCTAAACGTACTCCAACTTGGAATGATTTTAAGTGCCTTTGAGGTTAGGTGGTGCTTGAGAACAGGAGGTATTGGTAAGACTTCATTGGCATCTAGTCATGGAAAATCTGCACCCAGATATCACTATGACAGCCTGTCGGAAAGTCATTCACATGTGCAAAACCTGTATTTACCAACCATACATTACATTTTGAGTACAGCGTGGTGGGTTGCCGCTGGCTAGATGCCAGGTATCCACCAAAGTCACTCTATCACTCCCGACTGCATGTAGACAGGGCAGAAGAAATATAATGACAGACTCATGGGTCAAGATAAGGACAGGGAGAGATCAGTCTCCAGTTACTACCACAAACAAAACAGACTCGACTTGGGAAAAGATTAATTTAACTTATTACCAATTAAATAAGAAAAGGGTAATGACAAACAAACTCAAATTTTAAAATAAACCAATTTAAATTCCTYCCATCCCTCCCTTCTCCTCCAACTTAACTTTACTCCCAATTTTCTCTACTTCCATCCTCCCAGCAGTGCAGAAGGACAAGGAACAGGGGTTGCGGTCAGTTCATCACATGTTCCTGCCAATCATTCCTCCTTAGGGGGAGGATTCCTCACACTCTTCCCCTGCTCTAGCAAGGGGTCTCTCCCATGGAAGGCAGCCCTCCACAAACTTCTCCAGTGTGGGTCCTTCCCATGGGCGCAATTCTTCAGGAACAGACTGCTCCAGCATGGGTCTCTGTGAGGTCACAAGTCCTGACAGCAAACCTGCTCCACCATGGGCTTCCCACAGGGTCACAGCCTCCTTTGGGGAACCACTTCCCCCTCTCATGGGCAGTAGGTGGATCCCTGCTACCATGGACCTTTTTCTGTCCTTTCTCCCCGTTTCTCTAAAAAGACAAATGCAAGCTTCCTCTTCATTTGGGTGTGGCAACTCTTAGTAAAAGTTACTGCAAGATAGCTAAGACTGAAAATTTTGAAGGAATATGGTTTCTTCCTACCTTCTGTAGTTTCATTAACCAGATCCAATCCTTTGTATAGCCATAACCCTAGACCTACATGGACTGAACTTCTGTCAATCAAAATACGTCCAGTCATGGAAGTTCATTAGAAAAAAAAGGCAAAAAAAGCAGCATATAAGGCATATAGTACTTCATAATGAAAACATTCCATTTTATGACCATTTTAAGAAATGCTTAAAGGCCTGAAGATTCTGCATTGGAAGAGGACTCAGTAAGACTGATGGCAAAGCATAAAGCTCCAAACCCCATGAATTTCTGAAAAGAGTCTATGCTGAACTCCTTTGACTCACAAAAGCCATGTGGGACTCGACTCATGTAGCTTCTGCTGTTTATGATATGGTTACCTACACCTGAGCCTGGTGTGCAGACTCCCCTTATAAGTCAATGGAAAGAAACAGGTACCTTACAGACATGATTCCATCCTGGCACAGACATTTAAAGTTAGACAAGACTGTTGACAGCCATAGTAAACACTGTACTAAAATCCATGCTGTGTTTATTTACTTTTCTCAGAAACTAATGTTTGAACTCATGCAAAGTCTAATAGTATATTACATTTTAAAAATGCTTCAAAAAATCACAAAATACTGAAACAGTGATATGAACAAAACTGAGATCTCTGAATAGGGATGTTCAAAGGTTTTCAGTGTTAGAAATGGAAGAGAATGTTCACCTTGTACTGGACACAATTCATATCAAATAGGTTAATATCAGTAAGATTCACAGTTTCCATCTCTGCAAATAGCTGTACAAAGGTAACTGGAAGGGCAGAAATGAAGACAGGGACTCTGCCATCAATCCCAACACTGCCTTCCACTTACCCAATCCCTTCCTGCAACTGTTCTGTCTTTGCCTGGCTTAGACTACTCCTCCAAAGAGAAAAACTGGGAAACGGCACTATATATTTTACACTCAGAAGAATCACACTCAGTGAAGTTTTTATGACTGCTATTTCTTTTGTTTTGCCTCTTCTTTTATTTACACTATTCCTTTCCCCACTTCTCACCTTTATTTCCTTTAGTCTTTTACCTGTCATCAATCTAGCATGTTCTACAAAACAGACATAATGGAAGGAGAAAAATGCTTTTGTCTGGCAAAACAATTAAGACTCTCAATCCCTTAAACTAACTTCTACCCCTCCTCTTTCTGACTTTCTCCTTGATGAAAATTTATTATATTTAAGACCAGTCTGGTGACCAGGTGGACAAGGGTTTTGAAATAGGTTTCCTTTATATTTTATACCACATAACTAGGGGAAAAGAGATTCCAGGAAATCTTTTAATGAAAGACTTAATAATCCAAGTTTTATATGTTTTTCCCATCTTCTGAATCTAATAGAAAGCCATAAAAATTCTTAAGGGTGATAATTACACTAAGACCTTACTGATAACATGGTGCTGCATCACAGACAACATCCAGATGGTTAAAGTCAGAACAGAATAATCAGAGATTCGCAAAGTTATACCTATCACAACTGACAATACAAATGCTGCCAACAACTGCATAATATTTAGGATGGCATTCAAATCCAGACTGCAGAAATGTGAGTGGATCTAAGCATAGGTATCACATGTGAGTAAAGTATTTAAGATCCCATTATAGTAAATCTTCAAGATACCAGGAAGCCAGGACAATGAAGTTAAAATATAAACTATTATTTAAATAAGAGATGTAACTTTCTCAGAAATGGAACACTGGTGATTTTGCATTGGGGATTTCATTTGTTTGGTGTGTTTTTTGTTTGTTTTTGTTGTTGTTTGGTTGGTTTTTTCCTTTTAAATCTAAACGTGCCTGGTCTCCCCCATTTTCCTCCCACTCGCACTCCACCTCCACTACTCCTAAGTCCCTTTTAATCACACAAACTACTTAGTCTTGAGCTCTTTTCTAATAGTTGAACTGTCAAGGTCGCATCAGGAAACAAACTGAAGTAAAGCATGGTGTATATAATCACATTAAAGCAGAGGTGGCACTATATTTATTTTGAAAAAGTTATAAAATTGAAAAATTTTGAAACAAAGTAGCATAAAATTTGCAAAATTCGGTTAATATACCTGAAGAAAGGTATTACTTGCCTGGCAAAAATATTCAATTAACAACACACTGCGTGTAAACTTTAAGGCTTTTTCACAAAAGTATTCTCCCTATTTTACAGGATGGTTAAACCAAAACATGCTAAAGGTGGGGGCAGAAAACCCCAATAACAAACAACCCAAACCAAAAGACCTCTCCAAATGCTTTCAGGCTTATGACAAAGGACAATTCTGCATTCTGAAAGGTCTATTCACAGTCTTCATTTTAGTAAAATACTATTTGGAAGCAGTTTCTAAAGCTAGATGTAACATTCATTTACATGTATCTGCCAAGTTTTTAAATGTTTTAGAAGCTAAACTAAAACATGTTGAAAATGACTCATTGTGGTACCAGAATACATACTGTAGGAAATAAGAACTCATTTACAAGTGGGAGAAATACACTGACACTTCATCTGTGGGAATTCACTAGACTTCTCTTCCAGTAAACATTATATTTTAAAATAATCACGGAAAATATGTTCTTTTAACTGAAGTTTATGAAAAGATTTAGACAGCTGCCATAACAAAAGAGACTTACAGAGATAAATGTAAAACCATCTTTAAAAATAATTAGTAATTCTGCCAAAAGAGATCAATTTAGCAATAAAAAAATTCCAATTTTTTTCCTTACTTTAATGGTTAAACTAAAATTGTTTAATACAGTTGTTCAGTATAAATAGATAACCATTTGAGACAAAGGACAAAAGGAAGATTTGATTATCTTACAAACTAAGAAAATGCAGGGTGGGGGGACAGCCCTGGCAGGCAAACAAATTACCATAAGGTAGCTCTTTCCTAACTTGGAGCACGCCAATTACTTTTGTACATCTGCACGCTTCAGTAATACAAGTCACTTGCAGCAAACGCACTACTTTAAAAAGTTTTTTTTTCTTTGAAAAGAAGAATTCATCTGGCACAGAGAAAATAAACCTGAAATTTACCCCATTTATCCATGTATATAAAATGCTTTGGAAAAAAAAAAGAACTCTGACACAGAAAATTAGACCCAGATTTCACAACTTGTGACTGGGAACAGTGTCATAAAGGACAAATCTAAAAATCAAAAAACCCAGCCTCACTAGCTTCTATAAAGTAATTGTCTGTAAAAACAAAAATGTTCTAGAGGAACATGCAAAGGACAAAAAAGATACAGTAGTTCCTCACCTGGTTTTAGGTCTAAAAATCTTAGAAATAAGGTATTAAAAAAGGCTCCATTCCACCTAATGCTGGGCATTTCACAAGGAYATGGAATTTACATCAATCACACTTTGCTCATCTTTACCATTCCGAGAAACAATCTGTGATGAGTGTACTCAGAGATTCAAGAGCCAGTCAATTACCTGAAGCGGGCAGCTTATAAAGACAAGAGAAGGACCATAGTTTTTAATTATTTTCATCTACTTACAGTACCATTTTGCACAAATAAAACCTTTTCACCTTCCCATTGCATTTCGAGTGGGACAAACTCTTCTACTCTCTATAACCCACAACCAATTCGTGACCCCAGCAATGTATCCAAGGTAAAAAAGGAAGATTTAACTCTTTGAAGCATCTTGAAACTTATGACCTAGATTATATCTTTGGAATGGAAAAGGTTAAGAACTTAGAAAAATCAGAGCAAACATTAAGCAAAATTTCAGAAGGGATGAACCAGTGCACTTCTATATCTGTTTATCCATGGCAACAAACACTTTCCATGAAACAATTAGAATATCTATGAAAACAATTCCAGATGACAAGTTCCACATCAAAGCTTAAACTAGATTATACACATACACATGCAGTAGTATTTATATTAAAATGTTAGCCAAGAGCTGCAGCATTTTGACAAAATATCCAATATTTAAATTTTAGAAGAGATGTACAAATAGGCTTGTAAGTACAAGTATGTATACTTTATGTGTATATTATGAAATCTAACATTTTACATAAATGCCTGATGGTTATAACCATTTTATGTAGTACCCAAGCTTCATCTCAAAGGAACCTATTTCTAGTACATTTATTTCTACAACTGTACTGCCACTTGATGGAAAAAGTTTACTTCCCCTTAAGAAAAAGTTTCTCAATCTTGTTTATTCCATGGGTGAGAAGCTGCATAAACTACAGCAATTTTTTTGCTGCTGGAGTATCTCAAAGGGACATGCATACAGAGTCCCTACTCTCTCCATGAGTCCCTCCTCTSGTGATGAGTCTGCGGGGTGGTCTGTGCAACAAGGTCTTCAGTTGGCAACATTTGTTTCTTTTGAAGTACAAAAACCTACTATTAAGCAGGMTCCTAATAATGGGTTGGCAGTACAGATGCATATGAACAGGATCTTTATGGACTCTGCCAAGTGGTAAGAACTGCAAAAGCCCTTTCTTTATTGCTTGTAGTAAAACCCCTTGATTTATTTTTTTCATATGCACCCTTCCATTCCATCTTGGTTGGGTTTATTCAGTCCCCAGGTTCTGTGTCCTTACTGCCCCTCACTACAGTCCTCCCRCAGAATTACAAATCCTCTCCCTAAACACCACCAGCCACAATCAGGAGCAGGCCAGTATATCTGCTTTCACACTGGGCTCCTCTTGGAGGCCCATCCAGAATAAACATTCCTGTCTATTGGAGAGCCTACTGGTCTTGCTAAAGTTCTAAGTTACTTTTTTTTTTTTAATCTAAAACCAGTTTCCTCTCACAGATATTATAAATAGCTCAAAGTAGTACCACCCTCTTGGTACTTCCCYGGCTCAAATGTCATGTCACATCTAAGTGTCCCTACGGCTACATAATGTTTGGTAAAAATGTTCTGATATCTCATGCTCCCACTCTACAGCTATCCAGATTAAGGTATTCCTAGGAAGCTCTTGAAATGTGGTTAACTATGCCTTGAACATTAATTGCACCTTCATTTTGCCAGTTTCACAGAATATTCTTACAGTCACCCACACAGTCATATAAGTAGACACAATTTTGCCTTTAGATCACTTAGCTAGAAACACAAATAGCTGTAAAAATTATCTAAATAGCTTTGCACTGAGTAAACTGAAGGACATGGCCTTCCCACTATCCAATATGTAATGCAATACTTCAATACTGAAGATATACACTTTCAAAAAAAATTTACTGGTCTCCTTGAATGTAAACAACTTTCTGAGTCAACCTTGACAAAGTCCGGGATACATTCTTGAGGCAATCTTATCTAGAAACAAGACCACACAAAAGGGAAATCAGCCCTCCAATCCTGGTCTTCCCATTCTTTCCTCATTGAGGCACTGGTCACCAGACATGGCAATCTCATAAAACAGAAAGCAACAAACCAGCTTCCAAGGCCTTGCATGGTTGTTCCATCAGTTGTGAACAGTGGATTCACCAGCTGTGAGCACTACACGTAAATATCATACAACATTCTCTTTCGAGAAGTCCTTGATATGATTAATTAGGCATAGTCAATGCTGGATGGACTAACATCCAAGGCAAACAGCCCTTTGTGGCTTATGGCCTGAAAGTACCATGGCTCACTTATGTACACTATTCTGGGTGCCTGTGCATGAACATACTACGATGGTCCTTCATTTACTCACAGTTCTTCATTCATTCATTTACAAATCAACTAGCTATCCTCCATTCCAGAACCACATACCACCATTTTCCCTACTCATAAGAGTTACTCACATGAAACAGGTGTCACCACCACAGAAAGGAGGATCAGCTTAATGCTTTCTTCAGCTATACCTAACATTTTCTCAACAATGCCAATGTGATGTTGCAGAAGACAAGCTCTAGCCAAAACTCAGCTCAAAGCTTTCACTCATAAATGTTAAATCTCCATGTCTAACATTTCAGAGTTTCGCATGAGTTTACAATGAGGTTCACGATACTATAAAGCTGTAACTTCCTTCTCACACCACACAAGGACCTATTTGGACACTTTTGGTTCAAAAGTTCTTTTGATTCAAAAGTTTGCCATCTGGAAATGAGGATAGCATCGCATCCTTTTCCAGAGGATAATCAGAAAGCAAGCACAGGCTGAGAATGTAATTACAGAAGATAATTACTATTAAAAAGAAACTTTTAATATAATAACATTCTATTTAATATATTAAATATTATCTTAAATATTACATAAATAGCCATAATTTGAAGATCAAAAATTTTGTACAGACCTACAGAAAATACAATATCCCTGCTTTGAAGAATTTAGCTTTTGAATAGGCATCATGATACAATGTTTTGGTAAACATGGTCAGTGAACAATCCCTGCCTGTATTTATGGTCATATTGTTATTTTTAACCTATTTTTCTTCTGTATTCCAAAAAATGTATATTTGGGAGTTTCCTATAAATAGGTTCTTTTCTCACCTGCCACTGAAGTGTTAAATGTTTTGGGTTACTTAATGCTGCTAGGTACTTCACACACACATTTAATCCTTCAAGCTCAGATGGTTAGAAACACTCTAGAAACAAACTTTATTTGCATAGATAACCTGATATATGTAGCAAATGAATCATATGAACAACTTCTTCAGGTAAATGCTTTCATTTGTATTCTGTCATTACATCCAGTGTAATGTCTCCTTTTCAAAGGGACACAAAGCACATGCAGTAAAAAGGCTGAGAAATTCCCCCGTGTTTCACAGCTTATGTTCTACATAGAATGGCTGCAGTGTATCAGATGAAAGGCCTATGTAGCCTGATAAAGCTGTCTCCAACTCTAGCCAAAAGTGTATGTTTTGAGAAAAGCAAGAAAAACTTCTGCTTAGACTATATTTCTCCCTAACTCTCTGCCACTAGTGTCCAACTATTTCTAGCTCAAGCATTTCCTGAAAAGGGGTGTTTTCTACTTGTAAAGTGATTCTCAATTTTATATCTGAACTTTTCCAGTCTCCTTTTGAACCCATGTAAACTTTTAGCACCTGAAACATGATTTGATAAGAAATTCCAAAGGACCCCTACTTGTTCATTCTGGCAGTGCTCACCATTAATGAGAAGGTGTGTGCAGTGAGTGACAAAAATGGGTGTGTACATGAGGAATACTAACAACCATAGCAAAATCATGGACTGCACTGTAAGTTTCAGCTCCATAATTTAAGAAATATATGAAATCTAGGCAGCAGCACCCTTATATCACAGAATGCTTCTTTGGAGGAATTTATAACTGCTTTCAAATTTATTTTCAAAGAACATGATAAATTTCAACCTTTCCAGGCTAGCAAAAAAACCCGTAGGGACCTGAAAGAATATATAGCTTCTTAGGTACTCAGCATAATAGCCATTGCAGAATTTTAAAAGTTTGCATTTACTAATCGTAACATTTTAAGATTAAGACATTTTGGCTAGCAGGAAATAACAGGTAAAATGAGAATGTCAAGGCTTAAGGAAAATCTTTATATGTTGATATTACAACTTTTCCAAAGCATCTGTCCGTTCAAACCATGACAGCATCCTTCAGAGGCTGATAATATTTTGTGAGAATTATTTCTTAGGAGCTGGGGCAAGAGCAACTGAAATAAAAAGATTTTTAGAGCTATAAATATAATCACTGAACATTCCTTACACAGTAAGAGAACGAACTTCAAAGCCTGCGTTCCAGATGTAATGAAGCCCAGAAAGGTCAGACATCAGACTAACTTAGCATTCCTATGAGTCTTGATGTTGATAATTCTTCAACATCAAGACAGTTATAGTTATGAAGTGACTGGTTACAGGGCTCAAAGCATTCATTCTGCAAGAACACTATCTTAGCTAAGAATGTAAAATTCTGAGATCCTGATTAGGAATCTAACAACCAAAGACAACTAGGCATGCCTTAGCAAGTGTGCAGTCTTCCTAACACTACTATTGATTTATTTGATCAAATCAGTTAGTTACATTTTTCTCCTTCTATTTATTAAAATGCAGCTTAGAATTATCCATTAAGACATAAAGTTCAAATAAACATATCCTCAGAAGAAAAGGAAAAGTGTAGGAGCCTCCCTAGTAATGTCAGTAGAAATACAGGATGCAGGGACTTGTTTTGGTATGGATTTCAGTGCTGCTTCTACAGCTTGGAAACAAACTAGACCTAGTCACCTGGTAAATGCACTTTTTCTTTGCTTCTCCATCATATTGTCACTCCTGGTTCTTTCACTGCCTTCTTTGCATTGATTCCGGATTTCCAAGWGGGTGTCTTTCAACAATTTCCATGACATTCATGGAATTTTACCCTTTTAGCTGTACCTCATATTTATCTTTCTCATCATGTCAGGAGAACAAGATGAAGGTAGTTTTATAGTGCAACAGTTACTTTGGCTAGGGCTGAAACCTAGACAAGGTGTGGCAATGCCAGTAAAGAGTTCAGAAGTGTTATAAAATTACACATACACATCATATTATGGAAGGCATAAATGAATACAGCAGCAGCAAATTATTATTACCAAAAAAGCATTTTGGAAAGCACTAATGAAGTTAATTGAAACTGAAGAATTAAAGCAGTAGTGATTTTCAAGACTTACATGGCTCTTCAATTCAAGCAATTACAAAGCACTTCATATACAAACATAGCACCAYGTGTATGAAGTCCTGACAGCGGTTTACAATATAGGATGATGGCAGCTTTGCCCAAGAAATATTTTGGCCAGCAGTTTTCAGTATGGATCTTTTTTTTAATTCATTATTAAAACCTTCATTTTATACAAGTACTCTTGAAGAGATAATATGCCTTATTTAAATATTAGCAGTAACTCCAGCACATAAATACATTGAGTTAGTAATTTTAATATTAGAATCCTGTCACTGCAGTCAGCAACATCCAGGTTATAAAAATATGTTAATAAAAGTGGAAAATAATTAGTTTTAATGTTTCTATGAACAATGAAAATATAATGTAATAAATGAAAATCTAATTATGAGATTCCCGCATGCTCCACAGACTCTAAATGCATTCTAACAGTTATTTATTCAGTAAATTTATCCAACTATCTTCTCACCTAAGATAATCCTCTAGGCTTGTGTGCAATTAATAAGAAGATACAGGAATATTAATTTCATCTAATTTAAAAACCCATTTGATGAACAAAATTGATCCCCCCTCTCTCCATTACCTACAAAGTTTAAGATGGATGACTAAGATCAGATAGCATTAATCTCACCTACAAATGAATTCTAAAATGTACCACAAATAAGAAGAATAAAGAAAATAGGGATAAAAGAGATTCAAATTATAAAGATTATGGAGAGACTAAAACAAGTCTCCAAATTGTATACACGGCTTGCAGCTGACTGGAAAGAAAAGCATTAAATCTGTAAATACAAACATGCAGAGAACTTTTTGCATACTTCTCTTAATCTATGAAACACAGACAAATGCTATCAAGAAACGTCAACTGTTGTGTATTTTATATGAGAAAGGCATTTCTAAATAGAAACACCAGAAATGCTTCTAAAGGTATTTTTACCTGTAGCAGATTATCCATTACAAATTTAATAACTTTAAATAACTCAGCTATGTACATCAATCCAAAAATGTTTAAATAATAATACTAATACAAAATACTTTGAAATCTTTATAGAACAAACCTAAGGCTCTAAACCATTTTTTTAGTCATTATCCTGACTTAACACAACTACAAAAACTTTGTTTAAAATTCATAATCTGTGCATATTCAAATAAGAAAAAAAAAAGTACATACTTAAAAATATCCTATTACCTCATGGACAGAGGTGGGAATTTAAACTTCTCACTAGCTTGTACAAAACTGAAGATTTTTATGTATAGTGTCCACTGCAAAGTTGAAGGAACAGCACTGCCATAACACAATTTCCTTGAATACTCTTTTTCTGTTTACTGCATACCTATTTTGTTTCTCTGCATTATTCTACATTTCTCAGTTTGTCATCTCAAAGACGGGAAAAGAAAAATCACCTCAAGTACATCATGTGAGCAGCAATCAGCTGTAACAGAGCACAATTTATTTTTTGTCACTATGAAAAAAAAGTTTTTGTAAAATCGCACTATGAATTTCCCTTGTGTTCCAAATAATTCTAGAATTTTTAAACCTGTTTCCACTGATACAGCTGAATCCTGGAAAAAGACTTAATGCTCCTTTTAAAGGAAGTTTGAAGGAGGTCAACAATCAAAGGCAAGGGATGGTTCTTGCAGAGATCCTCTGAGGTGCAGTGCTCTAGTATGAATTCACTCCGTATTAGACCTCAGAATGAACTCTTCTCAAAGGAACCATTTCAGTTTGATGCTGTACTTTATATGAAACTAGAAAATTTAGCCATCAGGAAAAAACCCAAGAGCAAACCACAATGCAATTCTACTTTTTTGGTGGTGGTGTTTTGGTGGGTTGGACACTTTTTGTTTTGGCAAGAAGTAACAGGTTAACAGTCAATAGTTTGAAAACAACACTCCAGGAATATTCAAAAGATGGAAAAGCTGGAATATAGCAAACATCTACACTTAACTGCACAGATGATGGAGCTGTTATAGAATTACTCTCCTCATTCAGCCCCTAGACACTGTCAATTGAAGTAATACAGCTTTGAAATTAGAAAATAATCTTAAGTCACAGTATCAACAACAAAGTAAAAATGTTTTCCTTTGGTCATAGTTTTTTAGAACATGTATGATGTAGACAAGAGTCTAATCTGAAATATCAAATAATTTAAGGGTTTCTTCATTGTCGTGGGTAAATGAAACAGAGATTCTCACAAAGAATTTACAGCTGTATAATAGCAAAGTGAGCAACAAAACTTACATCTTAGTATCATAGTGATCTATTCTAAGGTTGAAACAGCAGATCCTTTCTTTATATAACTCTTTCATGAATATTATCACTTTGGTATTTTCTTGGCATTTGCAAATAGCTGTTCACAGCAAGCTATCACAAACATCGCTTAAAAAAATGAAAATAACTGCACTTGACTCGAAAATTGGGTATTAGTTACACTTCTGATCACAAGATTTGCCAGGGGCTTTATTTAACCACCATTCAGGCTAGTCAACATTCCACATACTTCTGAAGCTTTCAAATATGTTTGTTTAGACAGATTATGATACCAGTGGTAACTACGATGAGTCACCTTGTTTTCACTAAAGTAGAACAAGCTGTTATAATCACTTAAATATAGAACTGGACAACACAGGTATTCCTTTTTCATCTTGGGGGTTTCCAGTCATATTAGAAAATTTCTTTGTTCCACAGAACTGTCACATGTCAGTCCACAGTAAATGCAGAATTTGGGGTCTTTTAAGTTAAGGTATTTATACGATCTCAACACACCAGTTAGTTACTTTGCAGTTCACTTAGGTAAATGATTTGGAATGTGGAGAAAGTCATGGTCTTGACACCTGCAGTGTGGTTAGAAGTGATGTAGTTTTAGAGACACCTACATTTTAAAAAAGGGTAGTATCGGTTTTCCATGTTCCCAAGCAGAAAATAATCTTCTAAGGAACAATCAACTTCTTAGAACTCAAAAAACCAGTATTAATCAACTTACTGATTTATTTAACATGAGGAAAGGAAAGTTTTACTTACTTGAAGTTCTTATCACTAGAAAAAGCTACAAGAGCACAGAAACATAAGGGTATCAAACAAGATTCCTATGCTTCTGATTGCAGGGGAACTTCCCTCCTCAAAATAAAGCAACAACATGAAAAAATTACACATTATGAGTGAGAATACAGCTGAACAGAAAAGTATTTTCTCCAYCGTTCTTAAGTTTAAAAATAAATACAGAAGAAGTTGGTATTTTTGTTAAATAAAAGTGCATACTCAAATTATCATATGCGAGACCTATTTTCAAGAGAAGTTTCCAGTTATATAYAAAATCTGCACAACTTAGTAAATCTTACCACAGGGGAAGGTAGGAGTTTCATCAGAAAGAAACACACGTTGACTCACATTAGCATTTTATTTTGACTCAGGAGATCAGTTTTGAACCAAGTTTCCTGGTGGTCCCCACTTAATCAGCTTTGATTTCCACATTGTGGAGCCATCATCTCAGAGTCTGCAGGCTGAAATCCTTTTTGAGAATCCAACAACCCCCACAATGTGCTCTAACCACTAAAAGGCCTTCAGCACCCTTGGGCCCATTCAGCCTGAACTAGAACGATGTATTGGGTCTGACTGAGGCAGAGTTCAGCAGCCCTCCCAGTGTTGTGCTTTGCATTGGGAGCTGCCAAACAGCAGTGTTTTCACTACTGCTTAGCAGCACTGTCCCTCTAACATTCCTTCCCCCATCAAGGGGTTGGGAGTGGGCAAGATCCTGGGAGGAGACACAGCCAGGCCAGCTGACCCAAGTTAACCATAGGGATATTCCATACCATATGACGTCAGCTCAAATATAAAAGCAAAGGGAGAGACAAGGAACAGGGGGCATCCATTACTCTGTAATGTTTGCCTTCCGGAGCAACCACTACACGTGCTGAGGCCCTGCTTCCCGGGAAGTGTCCGAACATCGCTCTCTGATGGGAAGTAGAGATTGACCTCTTTTTTTCTTTTTTGCTTATGCGTGCGCAGATCTTTGCTTGTTTCTTTCTGTCACTTTAATAAACTGCCTTATATCAACCCAGTGCTTATTTTTCCATCTTATTCTCGCCTCTGTCCCACTGGGAAAGGGAGTGACAGAGCAGCTTAGTGGGCACCTGGCACCCAACCAAGGTCAAACCACTAGAAACGAATATGAAGCAAAACCTCTGAATTTCAATGTGGATATCAAGTCCTCTGACCCATCTCATTTGCTCTAGAATTACCCCTACTGTTTCACATGACTAGACAGCAATGACATTTCTTCAGTCCTTAGGCAATGCTATTTCTTCAGTAGTATCACCACTGCAATTTAGGAGTTATGCATACAAATTAAAAGTTTTAATGAATTTGTTTCTCTACTTAAGTTAACAACATTTTAACTGGTTAGTACTTGTAATTAAAAAGAATTTAGAGCAAAGAAGGTTCATCCAAGTACTTCCTCTGAGTAGATGATTAGGTAGCACAGCCAGTTAATAAACTCATCTTTTCATTTTAGAAAAAATATATATGTATTAAACAATGAATTAAATCCAAAATTAAGGACACATAACAAACTTAGCCTGAATAACTTTGATTACTGTCCATAGTTTTACATTACCTCACAGTTTACCACAGCTAATGTTCTAAGTTTACAAAAAGTAAGGAAAAGGTGTTAAGGAACAGGAAAGACAGACTGCTTGTAAACACGCAGAAAAATCAACCATCGTTTCTTTCTCCATATGAATAGAACTGTACGTTTGTATAGACAATATATTTTACACATGGAATATGAAAGACTGAGGAGAGACAGTAGTAAGAAAAGAAGCATGAGAAGCGTGTAGGAAGCATAGCTGTTCATGATTACTGCTCTCTATCCAAACTTCATAAAAACTATTAATTGAAGTCATCATACAAGGTGATTTTCTTTCAACTAAAGAAAAAAACTACGAACAGGTTCAGAGTCTGGCCACTGCTACTGGACTGTATGAAATCCACATTGTCTCTATGAGATGAATAATTATGTTTGCTTGTCTCTACAGGTTTGTAAGAGAAGAATCAAAATTTCATATTGTTACTGCATTGGTAATGGGAAAAATATACTACAAGAATTAAGTCTGTAACTTCATTTAAACAGAGTTTGTAATTCAATTTGTTCTTTATAAGCAGAAAGCTAATAATTCTTCCTACCTAAACCTCCTAGATATAAATATAGTTTTACCTTTAGATTTTTTATTTGCATTTTAAAGACACTTACTGTTCTAAGAGTTGATCATATTTTCTTAAAGAATCCTTTTCAGCAATAACTGCTCTTTCTTTTTCAGCAACAGCATTATCTCTTGCTTCTCTCAAATTTCTGAAGGAAACAAAAATTATTCTGTTAAGAACCTGTTAGGAAAAAGACTCTTTTGCTTCATAATTACTTCCCTCTGATCTGAGCTTCAATACTACCTTCTTCAACTCTCACAGAATGACAGAATTGTCTATTTATTCACCTTTATTACAGAGGCTTTACTTCAGGTTACTTTCATATACACCAACAAAGCTTCCAGTTCTGAAATTCTAAAACACAATTATCAAATCACCTATTTGTATGTAGAAACATATAACTCTAATGATTCTAGAATACTAGAACGAAAAATTACTTATTTTTTCCAGGAATTAAATAAATTCCACTAATTTTGCTTGGTACTTCACTAATAACTACAGGAATGCTGTCCATCTAGCACAGATGATTCTCAACTTTTGTGATAGAGCACAAAAAGATTAGTTACRCATAGAAATCCTACTTCCACATACAATTAATTGTCTGGTTACTCTGATATAGAAGTTATTGCACATCATTGGTGTCTCCTTCTGGGTTCTATTGCTGGCAACATTTTTGATCTGCACAGAACCATAAAATAACATTTTATTGCAATCAATTGATACTGTTTCTTTTTTTTTTTTAACCAAGGATCAGTCAAGATGTTCAAACTACCTCAATTATTATTTCACTGACACAAATGAGATTAGCATGATATTAAGAATAATACATACAGTATTTGTGTTAAAAAATTGGGATTAAAGCTATTAATAGTCTGTTATGATGCAGGCAGACTACAGATTAACATTGCAGTAAACTGTACTAAGGGGGAGCACTGCTTAGATACTGTATATGAGCTCTGTGTCCAATATTTAGTGTAACAGCACCGGCCAATTTGCCAGAGCTAACAGTGGTTGTTGAGGATCAGACATCTGTGTTATGACTGTTTTTATGGATTTTACTTTACTCCTGGTTTGCTTCTGTGATGAAAATTCACTAGCATTTGGAATGCAAATTCACTAGCAATTTGGAATCATATTAGATGATCTTCAAGATTCCTTTCAATTTCGTTTTATCTAAAAGGAATCCTGTTCATATGCTAAAAACATGAGCAAATCCAAGCACAGCTGCAAGGCAAGCTAAAACCATGGCTAGCAGCCATGACTAGGGGGTTTCACTGCAACACTACATTTTTCATCTGAACTAAACTGCTAATATAGATGCAACCAAGATCTTCACACTGAAGTTTTTTCTTTCCCCCTCCCCACAGCAACTTTCCGACTTAAGGCGAAGTGAAATTGTAGTCTCAGGCAAGTTTTGAAGAAAACAAAAAAGTCAAGATACGATGGAAAATAGAAAATTATTCAGCCCATGTAAATGATATCCTAGGTCATTTTAACCACACTAACGGTATATAATTTTTGTTCAAAAGACTATTTTCTAGACTAAATGTTATCAATGGCACTTTTCTGAACTCAAAATAATTCATAAGACCTGGAAGCAGTCGCTTAGAAAAAATCAGCATCAGAATTATGTAGCAGTTAACTGGCTATTGGACAAAGATAACAAAATTTTCTTTAAAAATTGAGTTACTAGGCTACAGAATTTAGTGCAGAAATTCAAGGACAGACCTTAAGATTAGATTGTTTAAAACTGACTCATACTAGAATATGGGAACATGGCAAGAAATTTTGTTAACAGCACTAAGATCAAGTATATTATGTCTTAAGAGTAGGAATCCCATGCTGTATTCTTGACTAGAGTAGGGGAAATGGGATAAAAATTTAACGGTAGGAGATATACAGAGATTCATTTAGAGAATAAACTATTTTGCTTAGCTGAACAACTAATCAATTGAAAATGCAACAGGAGGAAAAAGGACACAAGTGAGTGATTCAACCAACAAGATGACAATCACGGATGTGATGTGACTTCTGCTGAAATGCTTTCTACCGAGCCAGGAAACAGCAGTGATACTGCCAGTTTTCAGTTGTGTGACTGCCATTTCAAAGGAAGTAAAGCCCCTATGCAATGGCTGCACGTAGGGGCCATATGGACCATCAGGTATCTATCTAGCCAGCCTATCACACAACTCAAAGTACCCTTTAAAATGGGACAGAAATACTAACTAGAGATTCAAGAATGGGTATGTGGGGGGAAAAAAGCTGGAAAGAGGATAGGGGAGGTACAAGCTCACGGGCATCTTTATTAGGTTTTCAGACAAACCTCTTGGCATCTACCACTTTTACACTTTGTCACATCCTTAAACTATTCTAGAATGCACAAACTGGATTCCAGTTGGATTCAACCAAGTCAGCAAAGGTGCTCAGGGAAAGCATGTCACATGCTCAGAACTACTAAATTGTGCTTCAGCTATGGGAACAGACTACAGCTAATCCAATGTCAAACCTCTTGCAGACATACACATGCCCTGCGAATTCACTCATGCTTGCTAATGCAAACATAGCCCATGCTTATAACAACCAAACAAGTGAAACTGATGCCAAAAAAATTAGGCATGAAAGCATCACCCTTTTATTGGTGGCCCCCTCCCATTTTAGTTTCTTGAACTGACTCATCCAAGTGTAAAATAAGCACCAATAAATTCAAGGGAACTATCAGGCACATCAGGCTTGCCAGAGTGGCAAAGAATATGAGCAACTGAATATTCGATTAGCTTAGCTGTAATACCATTCCATGCTTTGAGCCTGAAGATGAAACCAGTATCTTCACTTTATTTTCAGTCACAACCAGCGTCTCATCACATTACACAAATTCACTGCAAATTGCTTTGCTCACAATTTGAGGTTCCATTTGTCTTGCCATTGAGGCAGACTGTCCTGTGGTAAAATTTTTTAGTATTTTATAGAAAGAGAATATGCTAAAAAGCCTTTTTTCTCTTTTTTGCAAAACATGTAGGCAAATCTAAGGAATTTACATTTCAGAAGTAATTATTTCAAAATGAGGACCAAAACTTCTGTAAATCGATTCCAGATACAAATGAAATATCCTTCAGTAGCTTTCTCAATGATATACAGACTCTTGTCCAAACTCCACAAATAGTGCATGTTTAAATTCATACTTTGTAATTCAAAATAGATTTGCATACAGGAAGCGGTGTGGATGTATATGCATGTGCATGTATTTTACTCACACTTGCAAAACTACACAATGATGTAACTGTTTGTTATTAGAACCTTTCAGTTGACTGGAAGACAGACAGCAGAAGTCATGTTCTTTTTCCACTCTTCACAGCAGTAAAGAAACTACCTATTAGTGGAACAGATGCTGATGCCACAAATATCTTTTTACTACTGTCATTTCCTTCTCCATATGAGACTTTCAGGACATCTACAGTGAAGTTATAATGAATTATTAAGCACTCCTCCCATTTTAAAGGAATAAAACAGGCAAAAAACAAGCTAAAAAGGAAATTCAGTGCCAAAGGTGCAAATTCCTAAATCCCTAAAGGCTTATGTATGTGCATGTAATTCCACGGTATTCAACCAGATGACACACATACAAAACTCAGTATGCAGGTCTTTGCAGGACTAGAATCTTCTTCAAAAGAGAATTTTACAATAATTTACAGGAAATCAATGCTTTTTTTGAATCACAATGCTCCAAAAAATCTCAATTAGATTTATTTCACAAGGGCCTAAGTCTTATCTCTTTCAAGTTTTTTTCTGCCTCATTTTCTGCATCTTCTCTTCTGGATTCCTGGCACAGTTTCCAGATTGCCCCTACAGCATGACAGGTAAACTAAGACATTCTGTATTAATTAACTAACACTATACATCTGAACAAACTTCAAACCACCAATTTTTATGTAGAACATAAATTTTAATAATCCTTTTCAACTGATAATGTTGGATGTCCATAATTTAATAATAAGTGTAACAACATACACTTATCGTACAAGTATAATTTCATTTTAGTTTTCACAAGATTCTCATCAGTTTTACCACTGGACTTAAATTCTTACATTTTGAACACCTCTCAAAGAGTCAGTCACTTAGAATTATACCTAAGCACAAAACTGCTTGGTCATTTCTGCCCCAATTAGGTTATTGCCTACACCTTACGTACCTGTTTTCACGTTCATACATCTCTTTTGAAGTGCTTCTTAGTTGCTCAATTTCTTGATTTGTTTTCAACCTGATCTCTTCCAACTCTTCATGGAGTCTCTTTTCATATTCTGCTTTATAGTGGTCTCTGTAAATAAATATATTGCATTGGTCAAAAATATCAAAACTTCAGGTACAGCTTTACAAGAGCAGAGTTCTTCTTGATTTTACATTTTATTTCAATCTTTATTCATTTACCTCTCATTGACTTGAAATACATATCAGCCTGTGTTGTTACTTAAATTAAATGCAAATCAACCAGGAATAAATAATATTTAACTGGGAATAAATATTTTCTGCATACAGCTTTAATTTTTCAAAAGTAATTTAATATTGATTGATCACATAACATTAAGCTTAACATTCTTCCAGAAATTCTTTGTCAGCCTCTACTTAAGTGCTTATATTAAGTAACCACTTAACTCTTCACTTTACTCTTCATTGCTGGGTAAGGATTGATTAACTTACTGAGTTGCAATGCTGCCATGCCACTACAACACTCCTTTGTGTACTATTTGCACCTCATATGAGGGAAGAAACATCACAAGAAACATTCAAGATTAAATGCAGTGGAGATTTGTAAAGTCAAAAAACCCCAAGATTTGGGAATTTATCCTGTCGATATGATATATAAATTATCCAAAACACACACTTAAGTTTTTAAGCAAGAGATATCACGATAAAAGAATTTCATTTCAGAGAAATACTGACGTCTTTTTGTAACTTTGGAAACTCATGACAGATTGTAGGGAATCCCATAAAGAATCTCTCCTACAAAAATATAAAAACAGGCTTATGTTCTAAGTACTTATCAGTTAAGGAGTGTCAAAATTTTATAGCATCTAGTTAATGTTTATGAATAATCAATCAATAAAGAAACAACTGGTAGAAATCACAGGTTTGGAAATAATAGCATACTATGAAGATACGTGCATTTACAGCTGTAAAAGGTTTTACATTTCTATTGATTTCCACTCGTGTGATAGCCCATAATTTTTAAAAATCAGTACTTGAGATGGTCAAAAACTCCTTCACATTAACTAAACCCCCCAAAATATTAAAATGTCAGAATGCTTGCTGTGCAGGTTTTTCTGTTTTCTTTTTATTGAGACACTGAATTTCAGTTGACCCTTCAAGGTAAAAGTAAATTTATCTCCTCTCCTTCCTCAATTATGCCACAGTACAGCAAATACTGTATGAAGACCTTTTATACAATAAACAGATTTATCATGAAAAAAACCAACCAAACAAAAAGAATGCAAGGTCCTCATTAGAAACTTTCTGTGTTCATCACATGGCTCAATATGAAGGAAAAAAACCCAAAAGAATGTTGATGATCAGAACATCAGGATACAAATCTTATGTGCAGGTTCAACGAGTATTACCATGTTGGTTCTTCGACAATTTGCTATTAACATTAGTACTTGCCAAAAAAAACAAAAAAATTCTGACATTGCAGAAATTACACCTTCCCTCCCATGGCAAGACTGCTGAAATTCAGGAAGGTTCACTGAAAAAATTAGAAGTATATGGAAAAGTCTTGAACACTAAGAGTGATGTAATCAGAAGACAGTTCAAAGTGCTGCTTATCTTTATGAGGACTAAAATAAAAAAATGGTATAGCAAAGGCCATGTTCTGAGTCTACAGCTTGACTGCCCTGTCAATGCATTTAAATAAACACCGAGTTGCTGCTGAAGCAAAGGATCATCACTTAGAGAATCATCACAGTATGGTTTGGCTTGGAAGTGACCCTAAAGATCATCTAGTTCCAGTCACCCTGCCATGGGCAAGGACACCTTCCACTAGACCAGCTGGCCTTGACCACCTTCCAGGCATGGGGCATCCACAACATCTCTAGGCAACCTGTTTAGTATCTCACCACATTCACACTAAGGAATTTCTTCCTAATACCTAATCTAAACCTGCCCTCTTTTAGTCTGAAGCCATTCCCCCTTGTCCTATCACCACATGYGCCCTTGTAAAATGTCCCTTTGTAATTTTTATTCCTGGCCTCTTTTGCTTAAASAGCAATTAAAAATGTTTTTGCCTCGTCAAGTTGTTGTGTTTTCTTAAGGCTGAGCTTCTTTCCAGGGCTATCCTATTATGAATGAGGATTTATACTGTGAATAAACTAAATGTGATCTGAATATTGTAATGCAACTATGGATTGTGTTTTAAGGTTAAACATATAGAGGGAGATTGTTTTTGTTGGTCTGTGCTTACACATGGGATTCCCAAGAACCGTACCTATGAGCTGGTGCCATTTGTCTTGCCACAATCTCAAACTATTTCAAAGGGTGTCTTTTTAAAAATTTGACAGGTTAATCCCCCAGTTGCCTGAAGTCTGTAATTTTTTAACTGCAGTACCCCAATGCCAGAAGTTCTGACACTGACCAGAAGGTGACTTCTTATTTATTTCTAAAAATAGATACTTGGTCTTGTTTTATTCATCTTCATTCCTGAATTACATAGCCCAAAGAGATCCAGATGTGAACCAAGTATTAAAAAGCCTCAAGTTCTTCAAAAGGTAGCAAATAGAAATTTATTACCGAAACTGATGTCACCTCCTTGAAGTACTGAGAACTACAGAATATCCATTAGCTGGTACAGTTTTCTCCTGCTCTAGTTTTGTACCTCTCTAATTTATTTGTCAAATAAATAGGATTATAGGGGGAAGACTGCTCAGACTTACATGATTTCTTAAAACACCATTTCAAAGTAAGACCTCAAAATACATTTAAAATACAGAAGATCCAGTGAACATAGTTCTGAGATATAAATATGCAAAACAAATTTAAAAGCTTTGAGTGGCTGCATCGAAAGGAGGAATAGTATTTAACACTTTTCTGATATGGGCTGGAGCTCCATAGCTCATTATTTCAGGAATGCCCTTCTATTTTCACGTAGATAACAATTTGTATTTTAGTTGTCTATAAGGAAAGTCATATTAGCATACTTCCTCTTAGTTATACGAGGACATAAGATTTATAGATACTGCTTTCAGCTCCATCTTGATTCAAACAGAAGGAAGCAACTGAAGAGAAGCTGAACCTACCTCATACTCTAAGCTTAATAATTCAATCCACAATTGTTTTTTTAATGACACTACTAACCAAAAAATAGGCTTATGTTATTAATGAAGTACTTATAAGAAAACATTTGATTTAATTTTGGGATATACACTGGGAAAAAAAAAGTTTTTCTCTTTTACAGTTAACTGTGTAAACCTCAGAGAACAATTGCCACAAATTTTCAATGCTGAAAGTTTACTTTCACTATTAGGGTCTTGTATCAAAGCTTTAAAAAAATTTTCCTGATATATATTACAACCCAAGAAAAGTGTTCTGCTTCAATTACATAAATATGGACTACTTTGTAAAAAATAAAATTAATTAAATAGGATTTGTGCAAGAAACAAGGGAAAACAGTTAAATAACCTGTCTACTGATAGAAGTGAACACAAAATAACTTGCCTGGATGAAACATATTTTTCATACATTTCTTCCCTAGCTTTTTTGGCATCCTCTAGTTGAATCTGGACTCTTTCAAGACGRTCTTCTTCATGTGCACAGCGAACACTAAGCTCCATGTTCTGGCGATTAAGATAATCTTTATCTTTTTGCAACAAGTTGAGGGATTGTTGTATTGTTGCCAGCTATAAAAGGTATTAAAAAGAAGACTTTTACACAAATTTCAAGATAAGTATTTAACCTATGTACACATATTTGCAATTTCATTTTACCTCTCTTCTGTGAAATTGCCTGAGCCAAAGAACTCTATTTACACTGAAGTTTAAATTGGTGAAGTTTTAAGCTAGAAAAAGACTTTAATAACAGTGTAACTCTATGAGTTTTCATTATTTATTTCTGGTAGTTGGCACCTGAAAAAACAGGTAAGTTCTCCTTTCATCTACCTCGATATCTAAATAGTACTGAAGTACTGAATAGCAACAGTACTGAACAGTGCTATGTCCAAAATACTGAAGCAGAATCTCTGTGCCAATCTGTCATACCTACTACAACACTCTCTGAAACAGAAGTGAAAAGTTTAAGGGCCTAGGATGATTACTGTTCCATAAAGAAATGGCAAAATATCTAGTTCTGGGGCTGAACTACAGCATGAATGTTGTGGACAAGGAGATGCTCCAGGCCTGCACCAAGGGCAAAGAGCTGCTGCTGCTACAGAACGCTGAACTGATGCCAAAGCAGAAACAAGAGTATCTTGTGAGCAGCCTTCCTAGTCCCCAGATCAGCCATGTTTACTGGACCAAGAAAGTAGTGTGAGAGAGAACAGTTTCCATCTACTCAAGGTGGACACAGTTAGAGAACAGCCAAAGAGCATAATGGCCCTGTTGCAGGGTGGCCCAACTCCATACTCATGATAACAAAACACAGTTTCATCCCCTTAAATAATTTTGCCATTTAAGCTCCTGAGGATGTCACATGCCAAGTTTAAAGAAAGATAAATTAATAACTTATCAGAAATATGTCTCCTAAAGCTATAAAGACATCAGGTACATGGCTTAGATAGAATTCACCCTAAGTCCTAGAAGGACTAAAGGTTACTTAAGGAAGATACTGGAGTGAAAGGCATGGAGCAACTAGTTAAACAGATGAAAATTCATACAAAATCAGTGCTCTTAGAGGCATGCTTCTCTCCTTCGGCCCACTTGCCTAGCACCATAATCAGGGTGAGCTATAAATGCCTGTCCTATACTTTATTTGGTTTAAGAAAAAAGTGTAACTGTGCTCTCTCTCCAAGAAACAGGTTATATGTACGTCCATAGTGAACAGACATCATGGACTACTACATGAAGAAAGCAAGCAGTAACTACTCCTATAAATACTCCTCCTCTGGAGCAAATACTGTGTAAAAACTTCCAGTTGGATGCTCTTCCAATCCACGACTTGACATTGTACCAGTAAACACAAAAACCAGCACGGACCTTCCAGAAGATTCAAATAATCACACAGTTTGAAGTGGTATTTTAATTTAAAGTGGTGGTACTTTTACTCAGTCTCTGATTAATTTAGTATGGAGTTAACGAAAAAAGCCATCGTTGCTGCTATACTGCAGCACTCAATGCGTCCATACAAACTTGATGCACAGGACAATGCTTTTTTGGCCATTGTTGTGAACAATGCTGAGAACAAACCTGCCTTTTGGTATCCTCTTACAGTGCTAGGACTGAGGAATAGAGAGGCTAACAAATGCTTCAGACTGATGCCGAAGAGGTATTTTCTAACAGAAACTCTGTTTTTYCCCTAATGTTTCTGACAATCTGTACAGCTACCTGTACAATTAGGCAGAGCAATGCTATCTTTAAACGGGCAGTTATAACCACTATTTTATCTGTAACGTTGTTATACAGAGGCACTGAGGAACACAATCTCTCCTGGATACTCTCAGGARTAATGTCTCATTTACTCAGGTGCTAAAGTGTTAACACACAAAGATCTTCCATATTATTCTGGCCTGAACCAGTACAGAAGTCAAGAACAACTTTCTCACGCAGCGCCTTTCAAATTATATTAAAAAATAAATTCACAACAGTCAATCAATTATTTCCCCTATTTCTTCTGGTTTTTCCTGGAATAATTTCGGTACAGAAGCACAGCTTAAAAATAGTCTTACTTTTGCATTAAAATTGCACTGAGCTACAAAACATTTGATAATTAGTCAATGATAATATAAACTGAAAAGGTTTCTTTCTTTCTTGGAATTCAGTAAAAGTCTCTCTGAAAAGCTGTTGCAAAATTACACATACATCAGACAATCCCTTAGCAATTCCAATAGTTTTGGATGATTCTATCCTAATTAGCTTGCTTAAGGTGAAAAATGAATCCGAACCGAAAGACTTTCCCAGACTAATGGAGACATATTAGAAAAAAACAATCCATCACCSTGGTAGACAGTCCTGCCCAAAAGGGGCGCAGTCCTAGAATTCCTCTTATCGATACGTAGTGTCATAGAAAGAGGAAGTCTAGAATAGCAGTCTCAAGTGACACAAGAACTAACTTTTGCAAAGGCAAACTGAAGGAAACATTATTTTACTGGAGAGTTACAAAGAAGAAAAACTATGTATTCTATTGATGTCTAGAAAAAATATACACAAAAAAACCTGCCACCCAGTAGCTCTGCCCTACTGCCACTATTCATCAGAAAGAACTAAAGCAAGTTATAACTAATTCCACACCTTTTGAGGGATAGAGCATTGAGCTGGTTTGGGCCAGGATAGAGTTAATTTTCTTCAGAGTAGCTAATAAGGGGCTAAGTTTTAGATTCATGCTGAAAACAGTGCTGATAACACAGTGATGTTTTAGCTCTGAGCAGAGCTTACACAGGGTCAAGGCCTTTTCTCCTTCTCACCCCACCAGTGAGGAAGCTGGGGGTGCACACAAGTTGGGAGGRGACACAGCTGGGATAGCTGGCCCCAAGTGACCAAAAGGATATCCCACACCATATGGTGTCGTGCTCAGTATATAAAGCTGGGGGAAGAAGGAAGAATAGGGGGACATTTGGAGTGACGGTGTTTGTCTTTCCAAGTCACCACCACACATGATGGGGCTCTGCTTCCCTAGCTGAACACCTGCCTGCCCACGGGAAGTGGGGAATGAATTCCTTGTCCCGCTTTGCTTGTGTGTGCAGCTTTTGCTTTGCCTATTGAACTGTCTTTATCTCAACCCACGTGTTTTCTTGACTTTTACTCTTCTGATTCTTTCCTCCATCCCACTGGGATGGGCAAACAGCTGTGTGCAGCTTAGTTGCCAGCTGGGGTTACACCATGTCAAGCATACTCACAGTATTCATCCTTCACTGGTAAATTTTCTCCTGGGAACTCCCAGGTTCCTGATCTTATTGGCAGAGTTCAGTCTGTCTTTGCTTCAGCCTTCTAAGTCAGAGACCTAGGAAAATGGCATGCATGTAACGCCTAGGGAAAATGGGAAGCACTTGACCAGTGTTGAGTGAGGCTGAGCCTATATTGCTGTGAGGTTGACCAGCTGTTTGAAAGATCACAGCAAGTAATCAAGGCTTCTGATGACCAGAATCCTCCTTCAAGGAAGAGCACTCAGTTGGGTTGGTAAATCTAATCTCAGTCCCTGCAACGATTATGAWGCAAATACTCCTGGAAGCTACATCCATGCATATGGAGGAAAAGGTGACTAGAAGCAACCAGCATGAATTTACCAATGCCAAACCTAGCAAACCTGACAAAAATGTTGGCTCTGTGGATGGGGGGATCACTGTCCTTGTCATTTACTTGAACTTTTGGATGGCTTTCAGCCATGTCCCATAACATCTCTACGGAAAAATTGGCAAAATACAGATCAGATTAACAAACACCAGTTGAACAAAGTGAACATGGGACAGAAGCATGCCCTGACAACAAAGAAGGCCAGGTGTCTACAAGGCTGTATCAGCAACAATGCAGACATTGCGTTGAAGAAGATTATTTTATCCTGTGTTCCATGTTTGTGAGACTATATTTGGAGTGCTATGTCCCATTCAGAGCTCCTAAAGACATGCATCAACATACTGAAGCAAGATCAGAAAAGCTCTACCAAGATGGTCATGAACTGAAGCACATGATGTACAAGAGGTTAAGAGAAATACTTGGCACTTTTTCTCAGCCTTCAGAGGAGAAATCTGGTTGGGGAAAATATTATTGTTATCTTCGCCTATCCAAGAGGAACACATAAAAAGAGCCAGATTCTTGGCAGTACATAGCGACAGGACAAGATGCAAGAGAAAAAAGCTGCAACAACTCTGATTAGTTTTTACTAAAGCATTTTGACAAGAGGGCAGACAAACACTGGAAAAGATTGTCCAAAAGGCTGTGGAATCTTCATCCTTGGAGATATTAAAAACTTGACGAACTTCTAAGCMTGAAGTTTGACCTGATCTTGCTCTGCACTGCATGGAAGGGTTGGAGCAGCTGGTCTCTTGAGATCATTCTAATTAAATTATTCCATGATCCTGACAAACTTGATTAGACATAGAACCAAATTCCTGAGGTRAAGAAATAGACAATTACTAAAGTAAGAACTTTACATTTACCTCTTTCGCTAAGTCATTTCTTTCTTTAGTTTGTGCTTTGTATGACACCTCTAAGATTTCATATTTTCTTCTGAGTTCGGACAATTCATGCTCAAATACATCACGCTCACTGTGAAAGCAAAATGAAACTATTAGATGCATAAAATGTAATGAACAAGATTCCTGTTCATTTTTAATTTCTCAGCCTTCTTCCAGTTAGTAACACTGACTTCTTCGAACCAGTCACTCACAGAACAACTGGYGATAATCTTACCTTTTATAGTTATTAATATCTGCAAAAGTTTGTTATTATATGTAACAACTGAGGATTATTTAAATGCTTAGAAATAAAGAAAATTCTACAATAATCTTAAAACTCCCATCCTAAATTATTTCATTCTCCTGTGACTATTATTCTTTAGTATAACTTTGGGCTATACATTTCTTGTCTTAGCAATGAACTGTAGGTACCCTTATGCATCGTTTTAGCTTTATCAAGCTTCTGATGCTATTTCCCCATGACATTCTCTTGAATCTTTTGCAGATTGGCACATGGAAGTGCCATGAAAAAATGAAGCAACTTCATTCCCATTTTCCTAATAGAGCAGAAAGCAATGTATACTTGTTCTCAGTAGGTCTTCTCTCCTGTATATAGTCCCTTGATACCAGAGTGAGTTGTCATGTTTAAAATATACATGACACAGCTGCAAAAATTATGTTGGTATCCTGAACAAGTGTGCTTTCCACATGCACAAAGAAGCATCTCTATATCTCCACTCTCACCCTGTCCGAACAGTGAAATGAATGAGCCAGTACAAGCTTGCAGTTTGGGTGTGAAAAAGCTAATCAACATTATATTAAGCACAGCATAGCTTTAAAATGGAGATAACTCGTAGTACAGCACAACGAGAAGATTTGACATACTGTTTTTTAAAGGCAGAAACAAGTCTGGAAGTGATTAACTCCTGCAGTGCTCCCAAATATACTCATGCAGTTTTGCCAAGAGTGCTCTCCCCTCCCCTTCATCTCTGCCTACCCAGCTGAATACAACCCACTCTCTCAAATACAGTTTTGGCACGTTCATTCATGCTTTTCTCAACTCAAGACTATTTTAAATGCATGCTGTTGAACACTGGGGCCATTCACATGAAAGTTATTACAATCTACTTATTAAGATGCAGTCGCACATGGGAAGCAAACCATAGCATCAGTCCATCCTATTTGCAACAAGATGCCAGAGAGATTCCAAGGTTGTTTTAGTACATATAGCTGTGAACCAAAAATACTGTGAATCCAGAAGACAGATTCTCCTTCAAATGACCTAGTGGCCAAAGTCCTTTGTGTCAGTCACTATGCCTGAGTTCATTCCGTATGAATAACTAGCTGAYAGGGTGTTTTCTATTCATAATCCCCATTTTTGAACCCATTTCTCAAAAAATGTGCCAGAGACCAGATTTCTTGTACTTGCAAGCACATTGAAAAAGCCATTTGGAAGCTGGACTGTGAAGTATACATCTATGAGCGTATCTACAAGAAGACTATTTGCACTATTTTGCAATTGCTTTTTGCAAGATGGACATTTAAAACATTGACTACAACAGCACAATTTGTATTTTAAAAAAGAGAGACACTGGAACTTCCTGCAGTGAAACCAATTCACTACGGTAATCCTAAGATTATCTGACAAAGAGTTCTCATAACAGCCCTTCCAAATTTATGGTTACAAAGATATCGTAAGTTGTAAATATTAATTCCCAAGGTCCTGCCCTCTTAATTCACTCTGTAGGCACCACAGAGTAGAGCATAAGGCCTTTTGTTAGATCATTGCTTTTTAAACTACAAAAAAGAAAGAGTACTTGTTCCAAGACGCTTGGCATCAACAGCTCCCACTTCCTTAGTTGCAATGASACTGCTAGGCTCTTTTGAAAACACAGTAAATCTCAAAATACAAACTTTTAGGAAGATAATTTGATGCATTAGTTTTCAGAATGTTGTTCATTTTATGTCTACAATATACTACAGGAGGTAATCGAACCATTAGTGAACTAAGACAATGTTAAGGTCCGGTTATTAAAATTATTTAGAAATTTCTCTGCCCCACAGGTAAGCAAAAATACCTGTGGTGTGTGTAAGTCAAAAATAAAATTAAGAACTCTAGTCAATCAAGGTTCATCTTTATTAACATTTCTATGTTAGCTGAAAACTTGAATTATAGAGATACTTACCATTTTACTTTATCATAGTTCTCTCGTCTGTAATCACCTTGCTGAATCAACTGCTTGGTATCAGCCAGTTCCAGTGTTAAACGCTGGCATCTGACTTCAAGCTCCGACCGACTCCTCCTCTCGTCTTCATAGCTCTAGAAAGTGAGACATTTTGAAATGATCACAGCTACACTGATACTTATTTGAAGTAATCAACAACTAAGTTTTGTGAAAACCTCTCAGGAATATTCACGTGGCAATATTTTCATTTGTCTCAGTATTTGGAAATTTAGCACATCACAAAGTAACCAGCTTTATCGATACCCAACTTATTTTTATCTTATGACAAATACTTGATTAATGTACCTATTTTTTCCAATGCACTTGTCCATTAGCACAACTTCCAAGACCAGTAACCCTCATATATACAGCCAGTAGTCTGCAAACCTATACTAGGAGCATGAAAGTCACACCACTTTCAAAACAGTTTCAAACAAGTGAAGATACTTGCTAGTTAATTTGAAAAAAAAAGAAAGAGGATTGTTTGTTCAGCAARTTTGGCAACATCTGTCATTATGTGAAAAATTTCAGTCAGTTGCTCCCAAATTGTAGCTATTGTATCCGGTAACTTATGTTTGCTGAAAGATATCATAGAAAGCTTTGGTGGAAGAAAAAATAAAATACAAAAAAAAGTTTATTTAATGGTTCATCAGTATCAATTTCCATTTTCCCTTCTTTTTCCTCCTTATATACTTTTACAGATTATTACCGAAACTAAAACAACAGAAGCAAAGCAAGAGAACACACAGAGAGTATTTGTCTTTTAAAACACTAGGTATTCCTTCTGAAGATTAATAGATTTCCTAATCAGACTCCCTCCAACTTTCAACAGGAACAGCAGACCTTTATACCTTAATCCCCAATCTAGACTCCCTTTTTCAGTTTTCCACTAAGTAGGCACTTATTTCACAAACTTATCTTACTCATCCTAAATATTGTACTACTTAGTAATTTATTCACAAGAACAACCAAAATAATAATGCTCATTCACTTATACACAGGAAAGCTGATGGACTACAAAAAGAACTGCTTCTTAAAAATCTGAAAATACGCCCAAGCATCTAGATTTTTTCCGTATCCTGTTTCCCACAATACTGTTGAGTTCAGTTTTTTACTGCTGTGATTGATAGCAAGCTCAATAATGGATGCTTGATACACATATAGCTATCTGGTTATTCTGAACRGACATCACAATATTATTAACTAAAGGTGAACACAGCCTTAAGATGTCATTACTAAACCAAGCATTCAGCCATTGCAAATTACATTTATTTTGCAGTGAAAGACACTGTATGAGTGTATAATTCTTCAAAATAAACTGAAGGCTATACTTTATACAGTTATAGGAGGATAACTGTCTCTAGCTAGTTTTAATAAACAAGAAAAGTTTAGGGCAATCGCATATATGGAGTGTATGGCAACTTCACAGACACCATCAACTGAAAGACTGACAGAATGCCTTCTCAAAACAACACACCTAAATACTTGTAAGACACTACAGAAAAGCTCCCTAAGCTACTAAACATACTGTAACTATTCTGTTGATAAAAAGAATTTTTGGTTTTATATTTCACAGACCTAGTAATCTTCACTTCTACTAAAATCAGTTCAGGTCACAATCACAAAAATCACAACAGAGAAAGTTTTCATGAGGATTCTGAATAGTCTACCATTAAAAACACATCATCTAAAGATATGATTGTTATTCATCCTAACACATACTGGTATATACAGCTTATTTTTATGTTTACCCTAACTAATGACATACATTAAGCAAACTAACACTATAAAGCACTTTCTTCTCAAATCAGTTTACATGCCATAATTTATAAAGATGGCATTATTATAATGGCAAAGTCTCTGTCAGATATTTTTAAAAGGTGTTGTCCACAAGTTAGCTTAACTTTCAAATATGTAACATAATGGTGCAAGTACCCTGTTATGCAGTACGAACATGACTCATCTTGCAGTAGGAAATGTTGGTAAGGACACTGAATTTTTAAGTGCAAATTGAAAGAATAAGTTTAGAATACAATTCTTCTATGGATATCCTGTGCCATTCTGCTGCTAATACCACGCTGGAATTCACACACCCTTCACTGAGTGGGCTACTGAAGCTCCTACAGTATTATACATCTGGCAGCTAGAAGACAACTACCAAAAGTATAAAATTAAATTGGTTAACCTCTGGACAAATTTGTCAAAGAGAGATTTAAAGCAATAACTAACAGAATAGCGAAGTGTCTACAAAATTAGTTCCTTCTAATACCTGAGACTTAAACTTCCTTTTGAATTGTATTTAATAAATCACTTATTAATGTCACGTTAATGTCATGTAACAATATGATAATTCCAGGGAAGGAAAGTTAAATTCTGCTTTTGAAAAGTGATACTAAGACCTACCTTAAGTATGGGGGTTTGATATGTTTGGTTTTTAAAGATTTAATATATTTCTTGAAGAAACACTAACTGCACTTATACTGCACAGGTCACTGTTTTTCATCTACCTCATCTTAAGGTGTCAAAGTAGTATTTTAATCACATGAAGAAACATGACAAAGCAAGCTGATACCCAGTCTAGGCTGTAAATAGGCTAACATACAAAATGCCCTATGTGGTATTGCATATCTCCAAGCAGCACATACACAAGCTTCTGGACTTCCATAGCAATACATCTTAAAGACATACAATGAAGTTGCCTGTGCTTATGAAGAAGCCTTGCTTTGCATGTGATGAAGTTAATTTAGTTTATAACAATGTCCATACACTCTGAACTGAGTTTAAGATCTCTGCAATGGAACAGCTTTATCTTTCAATTTATCTTCAAGAGATAGCTTGAACATCTTGATGAACAACTCTGTCCTGCTGCAGAGAAAAAGGGGCTTTGAGAAGAATCAAGATACAGAACTCTTTCAAGGACAGGAATGAGGTCCTGGGAAGTAATACCAATAAAAAATTATAATCTATGTAAACCAACAAACCTTAAAACAATTAAAGGACAAACAGTACTTCCTCACACTGAATGTGTTTGTGATAATACTCCAAACACCTGATGCCTTTTTTTCAGCCTCTTACTAATTTTTGCTTCTGCAGGGAACAGCAGCTCAGACTGATAGATGGTTAAAACAAATGAAAAACCAAACCTGTCCTGTGTGAGATAGGTAGGCAAACATTGCCTAAAGAAATTCTTGACAGAGCTGCCTAAGAGACCCGATATTAACCAGTACAGGTGGTTTCTTACAGGGCATGTGAGTCAGTCCCTAYCAAGAAGGGCTTCCATTTGGTTTACAAACACTGTCAAGAGATCAATGTTTCAAGCAAGAAGATTCTCAACTTGCCTGATCTGCACCATTTAAAACCCAAACTGCCAGAGAAACTAGAGATCTAGTGGAAGACCTCAGTTTAATGATACTAAGCTTCACTGTTATCCTCAGTCTGCAATGAGCAGCAGTTTACAGCAGTCACTGAAATAAACGCCTATCTGAATTTCAAGTGCAAAATCTAGGTGACATACTTTTTGAACTAAGTTAGTGACACATAATACATGGTAGGGATTAACTGATCTTTCAAAAAGCCCTTGGAGATAAGAAGATAGAAATGTGGAGAAAAGATTAATCAGCCAATCAAGCAGAAGTAGCACAACTTCTTTACACTGTCTACAGATAAGCCTGTGAAAGAAAGTGATCCTGCTTTTAAAAAGCTTTTTTAGAAGATCTTCGTCTTTGAAGAATCACTTACACAAGGCAGCACTCTGTTCATATTCTAAGGTACCTAAAGGTCCTAGATGAATGCAAAGCTACTGTACTATTGTGATGTGAAAACCAATTCCCCCCAGTTATTTGGATGAGGTACTGCTCCTTTGTAAAGGTGACATTTTGTTTCAATTGTTTACATAGTCTGCATTCAAAAATTATTGAAAAATATTCAATATTGACAAATTCAAATTCATCAATACATTATTCATTGGAATGCAACTGCCCAAATGTTAGGAAGAAGCTATATATAACTGGATGAATAAGACATCTCTTTAGTAAATTGATAGGAAATTGGTAATCTGCCAAGGATTGTAGATGGATCACTACTTGCCACCAAAAATTATAAGCAAAAATGTTGAGCTACTCCAAAATAAAGAAACTCCGCAAGAAAAGTATGAAAGAAAAGCTTTGGAATAAGTGCTTCTGTAGCAAAGGAATGGAGAAATATAATGTTCTTTTCTCTGGATCTGAGCTTACTAGACTCTTCAGTGAAATATTCTCAGGTGAAAAAGATCCTTGAGATTATTACAGAGTAGTATAATTAAACCATTCCGGTACTTCTGAACCACAGCTAGCAGTCAATGCGAGCCATAGCTGTGTATCGAAAGAGTAGAAAGATACTGGATAGAAAAGGGAACTTTCATAGATATGTAATTTCCTTGAGTCTTACTGCTGCCTTGAGCTCATAGTTACTGGCAGAATATCTTCTTTGCAGTTTTTCTCCTGAACAATATTAACAATAAGGAATGAAAAAAAAGTCATGTATTTCACCTGAGACCTCATCTGTCCTTTCTAGAGAGAGTTGTGAAGACCAAATAACCAAGGCACTACTTGAAAGAAGTGGTGTCAGGGGGCCAGGAAGTGTTCTAGAGTGCAGTCTTTACAGATATGCAAACTTCAGGAGAAACCTTAGGGATCCCAGTCCTTTTGGAGTAGCAACAACAGCCTCAATTTTCTAACATTCAGACACATCTAGTGCCAAGTTATCCTTTGAGTACAAAAGCATAGTTTATTCTTTGAAGACTATAGATACGTTTTTCCTCCAGCTGGAAAACATTATCACAGAGAAAATGGTTAGTTATGTCTAGCAAAACCTGACAGCTACTAAGCCTGATTCAGAGATGAAGTCTTAGAAAAGATCTTTGTCCTACACATAACCAGCTTTGTCTTTGGGATAACCACAGCTTTCAGATACTCTCATGCTATAAATTTTATTGCAAGTCCTGAAGGCAACTTTATATAAAAAATAACTGAAGCCCTGATAAAACTGTATCAATACCAAATTCCAGGAAATCATTGCCAAGAAACTCCTAGCCAGAAGAAGAAAGCAATACTTAATCTTCTGGAGGTACAAAGAAAAGCAAGATTTCCTTCCCAGACATTCTCCCAGCCTTGAGAGAAACCCACGAGTAGTAAATTACCTCTGTTTGAGGGAAGGTTCTAACCACTTTGGAAGCAGACAACTCTGAAAATAGTACGTTCAGCATGGGAATGCACACATCAGAAGCTGGTTTTATTTCTGGGAAGCTCCTGGTAATATACGACTATAGCTGCACTTCCTCCTCTATCTGTACCTCCAAAGGTGGTGGTGGTGGTGCCAACGTTACTTGAAGTACTGAGCACTGTTAAACGGAGGACTAAACGAGCCTGTACAATACATTTAGGAACAAGTCAGTCAGCATTGCAGTACAAGAACATGGCTTTTACCACCGCCTCCCCCCAGGCTGTGGCTGCTGTACCTGGAATCAGAGGAACTGCTCTGGTCTAAATCACACATGCAACAGTTGTGTACAGAGTCACTAACTTAGGAGCCGTAAAGCAGAACCACTTATAGCGACCACTTGAAAAACAGAAAGTGGTAACAAATTCCTTTTATCAGACCATGTTCCAGTGCTAGAAATCAGTCTTCACAAACCATTTTCTGCAGTTGTCAGAAGCAGCTCCCTACCCTACTGGGTCTGTGTTATAGATTCACCAGCTTTTGATTAAGTGTTAAAAGCAGCAACACACAGTCAACAAGAGAAGTTTACACAGTTGTAGAGTCAGCATAGTTTTCTTATTTGATAAATTCATTTCACATTTAAATTATCCTGAAGTTAACTTAACCTATTAAGACAAGTTCCAATTTTTCTTCAAAAACTTTTTCAATTCTTGGTTGCCTAGATAGACTTTCCTATGAATCTAAAACAAATTGTCTCATATTTCTTATGACTTTATTTCTGGGTGAATATGCACATGTACAAAATTTATTCAGACCCAGTCTGTCAGCCATGAACAACCAGAAAAGCCAACAAAATCCTCACCCAAGACATTAGTAGCTAACAAAGATTTAGGCTAAGCACTTTTTTTTGCTCCTTTCTATATTCCACAAAGAGGGAAGAAATCCATGTTGAAACTCACTAGGAAGATCCCTAATTATCCGCAAGCGTAAGGAAAAAAAAAAAGCATGCTTATTGTACAAAGTCGCTTATTCTCACAACAAGTAAACAAAACCCCCCCAAAAGCAAACGTCCTCACTTCAGTGATGACTGTATTTCAAATGTATTAGTAGTCTCCTAAAGAAGCTGTAAATTCAGAACAGACTTCGTTGATAAACTACAGAGAGAAGAGATATTGCAACGATTAGAGAAAATTTAAAATTTAAGGAATTTTGGATGGAAACCCAGAAGAAGGGTTTGCAGAGTATAAATTACTAAATAACAGGCAAGAAGGTTCAGCAACTATGTTTCATGTACCTGGAAAAAAAGAATGATTGGAATACAAAAAAAAATCCAGTAAAAGAGTGTAAGAGATTAGGTAGGGCTCTGAACAAAACTTTATTTCCTCCCGGTAAATTTCCTTGCAAAATAGCTTGACCTCACTGAAGAGCTCAAATAAGTTACCCCAGCAGTACACTTTGAAATCACTTCTTCATAAACTGCAAGAGATGCATAGGTATGTGAGCTCCAGTGCACCAAGTACATTAGATATTCTGAAGTACCCTCACACACTGATGATGCTCCTCTTACCTTATTATCTGAAACAGCCTGACACTTGTTACAGCGACACTCATCAAATCACAACGTCAAATCTGAACTCGCCAGAATCAAAATACAGAGACTCTTAAAAGTGTCCCCATGAAAGAAAAGCACAGCACACTTTAAACTTTGAGAAATAGACCAGTGGGAAAGGTGGATACTGCCACCACGTGGTGCAAAAAGAACAAAATTAGAAGTCTCTATATTAAAGAAAGGTCAATGTACCAAGAAAACTGTTTCTAGCACAACTTTAATTATTTTTATGTACTATCTTGTTAACTTGCTTCAGCAGAAGTTATATAGATGTCAGTCAAATCTCAAAAGCTGAGATCCTCCTGTAGAATTTTATTAAATCAGAGCACATTAAATGTTCAATGAAGGAAAATGCTGATGTAAAACAAAATTAACAATATTAATTTAATCTCAATTATGACCAGAGATGGTGACACAAAATAATGCTGAAGCACCTAAATGCACAAATTTTATTGACTTTTTCTAATCGAATCAGAATGAGAAACAAAAGTACACAAATTTCACAAGACAATCTTGCACAAAAATCTTCTAATACCTGATTATTCCATAAGTAAATTTCATAAGGAAGAAAAGGCAATATCCCTGTTAGCCATGGATAAATATACTCTGGGTATCTGAAACTGTTGTCACAACTCCAGATTTATGTGGAACTAAGCTGAAATACAAATCACTCCTGCTATATACATACCAAGAATATTATAAATATTCATAAATACATTAAAAACAACATGCCCCTTATAATATTTCAATTCCTTAACTCTTTAAAAATAAATACTAAATATATTTACATAATTTGTTTTTCTACTTCTGGCATTTATATATTACCTGAAATCAAATTCTTTTTCTTTAGTATAAAAATAAACAGTAAAATGAAAACATAAAGAATTGAAAAGCATAACAGAGAAGATGCAACCCCACAGAACTTTTAAAAATGCATTTTTATAACATTAAAACAAAAGCTGAAGGAAACTACTACTAAGACATCCCCATCTCAAAAACTATATACTGAACTATCATAGTGTCTCCAGCTACTGCTGCGTAGATCTCCTGTCCAGCTTCCCCTCAAACCTTGCCCTCAGAAAGCACAACACAGGTGGTAAGAGACTGAACAGTCTTATGAGCAAATCTTGCAGGGTAGCCATACCATAAAATTACCTTTTATACAAGGATGCATATAACTTATTTCCTCTTTCCCTCCCTGCCTTCCTCCCTGCCCTTTTCTCCCTCCAGTAATTTTTAGAAAGCAAAAAAGCTTTTGTCTTATACATGAATAATGATTTGGAGAATGAGATTTTCGCAACGTACATATTTTCAGTTTAACTGAGACAACTAAAAAGCACAGACCTCTGTCAGACCTTTCAGCTGGGATCTGCACCCACTTAGTTCTTCTGTTAGACCCTCCTTTTTCATCTGTAGATCACTTAGCTCTTTTCTTAAGGAATGGACTACTTCATAGAATCGGACCTAGAAGAACAAGATAGATATTTAAAATTGAGACTAGCAAAATTGCGATTGCAAAACTACAAACCCAAAACCACATCAATTCAACATTTTATGGCAGTAATTTACCAGATTATTTCTAGGGCATGACAGAAATCTGGTTGGGGGCTTGGGGTACAGTGAAGGAAGTGTTAAAGCAAAACCAGTGTCTTTTTTCAGCCCTTGACAGCAGCAGCTAAGAAATAATTAGTTTGTGTTTGGCACTGAACAAATCAGAGGAATAAAGATGAAGATTATATTGCTGTACAACTAAGACAGCTCCCAGTCAGGCTGCCCAACTAAAAAAAATTCAGTTGCTAATGGACCACATAGCCCCACACACTTACTTATGTCAAACCTAGAACATATTTGATTAACAATGTAAAAAGAGGGAAAAAAAAAAAMCAACAAAAAACCAAACAAACCAAAAACCTATTTAGCAATCACCAACTTAACTTGCTAACTTCCCCCAAGCCAATATAAATTTTTATGGAGTGTGTAGAAATGGAAAGAGATTTAATTTTTGTTTTCTGCCAGTTCAGTGTGCTGAATTTGCACCAAGAAAAACACAAGAGCAAGCACAGGGAGCAGGAACAGTTCCACATACCCGGGAAGAACCACAACACACTCCCCCCCCCCCACCTTCAGCAGTGACATGTTCCCATAGGATTCAACTGCATCAGGCAACTAAGGCTCTGAAAGACTCCACTCCGCTAAATTAACACCAAAACCCCCCAACCATCTAAAAGGATTAAAAAAAAAATTAAAATCTGTAACACATACTCCTCTCTCTTCCCCCGCTCTAGTCATAGGCATAGTTTCAGGCAAGTCAGTCTCACATCTATAAAACTCCAGAACTTTTCTGCTGATCAAGAAAAAAAGACTAGAAAATACAGTAGTAAAACCACAAAGTCAGTATTAAAACACAAAAAGAGACAAAACAAAGAAGAAAGAGCTTTTGTTGATATACACCCACACACACATACACAGAGGTTATTACTCCCAGATTAACTTGATACCTTAAAATGTTGCATTTGTGGGTGGGTGTGAAAAGAATAAATAATTAAGCACCGTTTTCATGCAAAAGCTATTGCATACCCTCCATCCCTAATGCTTTCTTTGATATATGATCAAAGAAGAAATACAAGCAAGAAAGCACAAATAAAGTCAGCATTCAAGAGCAAGCTGTACTACACTTCCATGCAGGAGGAAGACAGGTCTCTGTTTTGCTACCTGTAAACAGCAGAAGACAAAGGAAAGTTCCACGTATATTTCATATAATTGACAGCACACAATTCTAAAAAACACAGAAGCCATAGAAATTTGCAACGTAAACATAGATGTAGTATGCTTTATATGATAAGGCAAGTGTGCAACATGACTGGAAGATTAGTATTTTTAACTGTACCATCTGATGATTCAATTGGTCATTTTTTAAGAAAAAAATAACTTTGATTATCACTAATTGGTAACCATTTAAAGAATTGTGGTTTTTTTCAAACCACACCTGCTTTTCCAGTAAGTTCTTGTATTTTTACTGCAATTTCYCTAGGAAACCTAAATTGTGCTATCACACCACAATTATTTCCCAGAACACAACAACCTTAAAACAGATTTCCCTGTAGAAACCAAGATTATATGGGATACAGGTATCAAGAATAAACGTATTTGCACAGCCTTCCCAAGAAAAGATCATTGCATGGTAATGAGAAAGTGCAAATGAATGCAGCAGATGAGRGTGAGGTTGCAGCAGTTCAATTGTTGTTGACATTTAGCTGGTTTGATAGTCAATAAACACTCATGTAACTCAGCAGTCAAAGCACACATTGCCCCTTGCCAACTCAATACAGCAGAAACAAAAATTTACTGTAAATGGGATTTCAGAAACAACTGCATATCTTAAAAATTACAAATTTATATTGATGTACTGTAAACAAGGAGTTACTACTTCCTAGGCAATTTTAAAAAAACTTTTAGCATGTGCCCATCACTTCTTATGGAAAAATAGAATTAAGCTCAAAATGGGCAGGTGCAGAGGATGAAAAAGTTGGCTTCTGTTAAATGAAGTTATGTGAAAGCAGTTGCATCAGTTGACTGCCTTCTTAAACAAACAGCAACTGAGCTGAGTTAGCAAAATGATACACCTGAAAGAAGACATGGCAATTAAAAGTAGATCAAACAGAATTTGCAGATACTATTTTAAAAAAATGTGCTGAAAAATTTTTTACAATGGAATACACAAGAGATTCACTTCACTGAACAAACTGAACTGGTGCTTGGCAGCTAAATCACTTAACAGCCTGAACTACTTTAAAAATTCACATACACTGTTTATAAAAAAATCACTCCTAGAAATTATTAAACAAAAATCTGAATTCTTACATGTAAGTTCACAACAAAAAAGTATGATTTTAAGAGAAAAATGCCTAAAATATAATTTTTCAATTGTCGTCATTAGCATTAAACATTACCCAGCCTTTGTTCTAACATGTCATTATTGCACCCCTTTGTGGAAGAACAGTGAAAAACATCTCACATTTGCTTTAATTCCAGTATTTTAAAAACTTACAGTATCTCTATATACAACATCCACATTTAAGCTCTTCCTGCTGTTTGTCCAGTACACCAGGTTTCAAATAAAGCCTAAGCATTATATACATGTTTACTTCCATCCTGAAGAATTGCAAGGCAGTATTTTATAACCGACAAAAAGTGAAAAAGAGTATGAAAATTTCTTGCTCAAGTTGTCTAAGCAGGACCCTTTCTTGACAAGGAAAATTTCACCCTAATATCAGTAGGCTATACTATTAGTCTGCACACAGATCTGGAGCCAGAAATTTTAACTGCCAGAGAAATGCACAATTCCTTCTTAAGCAAGCAAAGCAGAAAACAGCATTCCCTTCAAAGTCCTTTTCCTAGCCTTCAGGAGCCAAATGGATGCACAGACAGGATATGCAAAACAGTTCTGTAGCCTCTCAGCATCCGTATCAAAAGCATAACTCAAAGTAATGATAACCACCAAGCTTAACTGGTACTTTTAGGTTCACACTAATCCTCTGCTAAAAGAAGTTGAAAAAAGGAGAAAACAGCACCTTACTACAATACATCTTTAGAATGCCTTATCCAGAAAAAAAAAGGGCTAAAAATGACTTCTTCAAAAGAAAAAGTAATGTGCGAAGAAAGGGGCTTCACTGAACATTTGAACAGTTTTTGTCACAGACGAAAGTAACATTTACTGGTTGAACACAAGAGGAAAAGAAGGTTATGGGCAGAAGGTGGCTGCTACTCATCTCTCCCCCTTCACATCTTTTTGAGAGCCATTTCCTACTCATAAATGAAATCTAAATTGTGCTGTGACAGCTCCACTTACAGCCGTTGACAAGGCTACTAACTCCTGGTATCTGTCCTGCCTGGCTAGAGTCTTTTGTACTGAATGTCAATCAATTCCTAAAGTCCTGAACATCCTGCACACCAATTTCAATAGATCCACTGACATGGATTTCTGTTTCTGTTACAAATCTGTTTTTTCAACTATGGTGATGCAGGAATCAACAAAACCCCCTCAAATACTTCTGCAGAGGGCAGTGGATACAGTACACAGCTAGGGGGCAATAACCCAACAGGCCCCAAGCTACATGTCCTTGTTTATCCCACAGAGCCTTATGATTTTCCTAGCACTTTCAAAAGCCCAGCTTTTTAAAAGCTGTTCGCAAGAACATCCTTTAGATAAGGGTGACAATTTTTACTTCTCTGTACATATCTAGAGCACAGTATACCATGACTTTGATCCAGAGAATTCATTCACGTAGCATTTATACCTGAACAAATGCACTAAGCTTTTTAACATTGTATTATTTACACCTTCCTTAACAACAAGCTCTATAGATAAGTACAATGCTAATACTTTGGTGAATTAAGGTTTACATGTCTCAATCTTCTTCATCCTCATAAGCCAGCCAGGATGCTCTGGACACACCTCACAGACTTCTTATTGCAAACAAGAGTACACTGTGGCCTCTCCATATACCCCTAAGCCATAACTAACAAGCATCTTAAATCAAGAAAATTAAAGTGTACTTTAAGGTACACTTTACCTCCTGTGTTTAGTCAAATGGGAAAGGGAGATATGGAAAGCATGAGAGAAAAGGGATGTTTGCAAGAGCCATCTCAACTTGAGGTTCCGGCAAGCCAAGTTTCAAACTCCTTTTTTCAGCCTGCTGTATTTCATACCACCAAGGTGTGCTCACATCTTAATTGTAATATCCCTCTACTTAACCTCCTTAAAATACGTCAGCAGTTCTATTCTCTTTCAAGACATCAGAATCCGGGATTAAAAGGTTCCTCTCTTTACTGGAACCGGTCATAACAGACTGATCCAGAAACACATCTGCCTCTGAAGGTTCTTTATTTCTAGTTGGGGATGAAAAAAACCCCAGCAATTTACAGCTTGTGGTGGGTTGGCCCTGCCCAGAAACCTATATGGCTGATATCAGAAGCAGACTGATACCCAGCCAGTCTCTAACCAATAACCACCTTGGAAGTCACCACCCTCCACCTCGTCTTTCTTCCTCTACCTCCAGTTTATACTGCTGAGTATGATGTTAGATGGTATGGAATATTCCTTTGGCCTATTCAGGTTAGCTGTCCAGCTGCGTCTCCCATCAATCCTGTGACCACTCATAGCTTRCTGGGGCAGGGGGAGGCAGAACGGGAAAAAAGAAAGCCTTGATGCTGTGCAAGCACTGTCCAACAACAGCCAAAACATTGATTTAGCCACCAGCGCAAAGCACAGCAAGACTCAGACTGCTATGAAGAAAGTTAACTCTGTCCCATCCAGACACAAGATACAGGTTAAATTTTAAACCAGTACAAACCCCAGTACTCACTGAAACATATTCAGGGATAGAAAGCTGATCTTCAGGAAGAGACTTTAGCTTCTCATAGCAATCATCTGTTAATTCCAAGTCTCGCAAGCTACGACGGATATCTCCAGCCCTCTCTCTCAACTGATGATTTGTTTCCTCCAGTTGCTTCTGTCTCAATAAAATAGTTTCCATTTCTTGTTTCATTAGAGCCTGATGTTTTCTTCAAGATTGATTTGAAAACAGAAGATGTTAGGTAGTGAGTAACACAAGTGACAGAGCTTCACAATACCCTGGCAAAGAAGTGAGTTATGTTCATTTTCTAGAGTGTAAAATTTACAAAGATTAGGTAATTAGCACAAGAATGTATACCACCACGGTTATACAATCATATCAAATACAGTAAATATAAAAAGTCAGCAACTTTTTAGTCATTGACAATACAAAGCTGAATCTGAGGTAAGACAATTAATCTCCACATCATGCTGACTTGAATTTATGAACTAAACTTAATCTACCAATTACAAGGTTAAAAAAATGAAAAAGCAGAACCTATTTCCACACAAAGCCCAAGGAACCAGTAAATCACCAAACAAAGCAATAGTAACTTGAACTTGTGTCTTATCAAATTTCAGCACATGCAGAGTCATACCCTATTCCATGCACAACCCTTAATTTTCTAACCACTGTAACACACAAAGTTGGAGTTCTTTATTAAAAAAATATCAACAAACCAACCACTACAACAATAAAAGAAGTAACCTTACTTCCACCCCTAAAACCACCACTACTATTATCACCAGTGATAAGGTATTATACAGCATGGGAAACTGCACATCTGTTAATGATGTTTGAAAGTGTTTATTTTATTTAAATCAAAGACAAGTCACCTACTTCTTTTGGAGTTTTTAGCTGCAGGTCTTGAAAATATATTCAAATTAAATCACTCTTTAAAACACAGTCATTTCTTCATTATTTAAAATGGAATATAAAAAATACTAGCTAGTACTAGAAGGCAACATCTACCCCACTGGTTTCAAAAAGACAACAGGAAGTCTGAAGTCAGCAAAGCAGTCACACAAGGACACAGTCCATGGTGTGTACAACTCTGTTAAACGGGGATAAAAAGTGAAGTAATAGACTGACATGAAAACTAATTGAGAGATTGGGGAAAGTAATTTAACTCTTTTATTACTAACAGTTTTCACATCAGTACTTTTTTCCTGAGCACTCCTTAGATAACTCAAGTATGGCCAACATAAAAATATTTCACTCTGATGCAACCAAGTATAGAGTTACGTTTTTCTGACAATCAGCTGCTCTTAGTTGTAACTAATCCCAGGTCTGGCTTCACATCTCTATTCTGTTCTAGCCTTACTACAGAATATGACTTTGAATTAGTCACATCCTGTAAGCTCTACTATAACATGAGACTATGTAAGTAATGCTCTTCCTTCACAGGTGTTAAGATAGTTAATTAACCAAGTAGTTTAGAGAAGCCTGCTAGCCAGTCTATTTTCCAGTTAACTCAAAGTATTTCAGAAAAGAAACATGGAAAGTGAGTTTCCACATCATCAACTGAAAGCATTTCCGACAAACAAGCAGTACTAACTGAAAATGCTAAACATTATCCCCTTACCTTTCCCAAGTCATCTATGCTGCAAATTTATCAAAAATTCCATTTAAATTGATGGAAATCCTGACACCTCTGTCTAGTCCTTTTGCTCTTCATTGGTTTTAAGAACATTTTTACTCCCTCTTSCTACTACATTTTGAACCAAGGTAACAATAAAACCAAACCCACAAACTTCAGCCAGTGAGAGTTGAATTCAAATTTACTTATATGTAAATTATATATGTAAATTCAATTTTTAAAATGAAAACACTAATATAATATGCAAAAGAAATCCCATTCCTGCAATTAATAATTATCTGTTTCCACTAGTAACTTATTTATACAAATTCAAATTAATTAATGGACAGTTACAGATGAAGTTGTTACTTTTATTTCCATCATACCTGGCATCTTCTTGCTGTAATGCCAACTGACTATCCAGTCGTAAAGACAACAGCTGCTTTTGATGGATTGCATCATTAAGCTTCTCCTCTAGCTCCTCGATCTAAAGAATGTGAGTATAAAATGAAGAAAAGTTACCATACTAGTTTTTAAAAAATATTTTACAAAAAGAACAACTTGAAAGAAAAACGTGAAGAGCCCAATGATGTGGGAAGTGCAATAATGGCTGTCTAACAAGACCTCTAAATCCACTAGAGCTTCATAGAATATGACACAGATTTTGTCCCAATGAACTAAAAATAAAAAAATAATTAGTTCTTAAATGGGTCTTTTTCAGCCAAATAGCTATTTGTTCAACTAATTTCAAATTAGGCTTAAACACAGAGCAGGAAGTCAATGAAAACCACAGTTACCATATAGTATGTCGTAAAAATGAACTGCACACAAATCTGGCAAAGTTTTTGCACCTTTCTTAATTTTATGCATCTTAGTGCAAGCTGTACACAACAAAATTCACTATTAGCATGTTGATATATTCTAGCCCCATCTTCATTAACATTGAAGAGTATTGAGATAATTTTTCCTAGTATTCACAAACTCAGGTTCAAAGCCCTATTATGCTGCTAACATAAATGACAAAATTATTCTTCATTTCTGAAAGAGAACAGGTGTTTTGTGTTTGTATTTAAAAAAATAAAACTAATTAGATCCCTCCTCATTTATTTATAAGTATAATGAATTGTACAAGTCAGTTAAGTTTTCCATATCTTTGTTTCCTCTTCTTCTCATTACAAAACACACCAAAGAAAACAAACAAAACACACCAAAGAAAACCCCCAAACCAACTAAGCAGATCTCCATCAGGCAATTCAAAGAAATTCTTTTCAGAACAGAAGTTTCTATCACACTCTAAAAGCACCAAAACCAAGAAAATATTATACTATGAAAGGAAAAATACTACTTACCTTGGTCAAATATTCAACTTTCAAGTTGTCAATCATCAAGTTTTTTTGTGATAATTCTATTTTAAGTAGCTGAAGATTATGGAGCAACTCCTTCCGTTCGATCAGCTGCTTTGTGATTTTTACAGTACCTTCTCTCTCTTCAGAGGAAGAAACATCATCGGTTGGTACTGTGGTTTCCAAGCTAATATCTTCAGATTCCAAGGAGCTAGAAACGTTTACTTTCTTGATTACCTTAGAGCTTCTATGTGACATTTTCTTCCACTATTGGCAAAGCCTTTTTTTAAGCTATACTTTGAGATGAGCCCCCTGACGAATCAACTGCAAGAATCAAAATAATTAAAATGTCACTATGAAAAACTAACCCGTTAAACTAGACCACTAAGTAAGTGATGCTTCTCAGTATCACAGTAAGTTTTTTTTCACCCAGGAAAAACATTCAGAGAAGCTCTGAAGAGGGCAGCTGTCTGAGCAGGACCCTCTTCCTAAACAATCATTATTAAGCGTTTTTACTACACTACGCTAAATACCAGTGTGAATCTAGCTTACTAGTGGGATGCTATAGTTAAATAAAGATGTGCGTACTGTTTGAAGCGCACGCACGGAAAACTCCCAAGACCCATGAGGCGTATACAGTGCCAAAGAGCACCCAGTAAGAGGCGTAAAAACACTGACTGGAGAAAATGGTAACGGAATACTTTGATCACAGAATCACATAGGTTGGAAAAGACCTCGGAGATCATCGTGTCCAACCTACGGCCGAACAGTCCCTTGTCAACTACACCACGGCACTGGTCATGTTCAGTCTTTCCTTAAGCACCTCCAGGTACGGTGACTCCACCACCACCACCCTGGGGAACCCACTGCAATGTCTACTCACCCTTTCTGTGAAGAAATTCCTCCCAATGTCCACCCTAAACCTCCCCTGGTGCAGCTTGAGGCTTTGTCCTCTTGTCGCTGGTTACCTGGCAGAAGACGCTGACCCCGACCTGGCTACAGCCTCCTTTCACGCCTTGCCGGCCTTTGCCTCCTCAGCAGCAGCAGCTGCACTGTTCTTACCAGGCTGGTTGACCCAGCAGCCACACGGATTTTGACAACCACCTGGCACAGCCCACGGCTATTACTTACAGACGGCGCTGCTCAGAGCCCTGTAGGGAGAGGAGACGCCGCGCTCGCAGCCTGGGCCAGCGACAGCCGGGCTGCCCTGCCGCGGGCGGCTCTCCGCGACCACCGTCCCCTTTCTTCCCCACAGCAGCCGAGGGGACAGCTCGGGCTGGGGGAGATGCCGTTCGTCCCGCCGGATGCCCGGAGCTGCGGAAGGCTGCAGGCAGCGTCCCGAGCGGTATCTCAGCAGCGGCGGGGGTCGAGGGGCACGGGCCGGGCCGATCGCCGGGACAGCCTCCGCACACTTCTCCCGGCGGCGGCAACACAAGCGCGCGCGCGCTTCCGCCTCCCCTCAGCGCGGCGGGGGCGGGGCCGCGCGCCACGCCATCACCGCGGCGACCGGGGCGCCGCTTCCTGCGTCTTTCCCGCTTCCCGCTCGCAGCTCCCAGCTCCCGTCGCTCTTCCCGCTCTCCGTAGCCGCCGCGCGCCATGCTGACCTCGCGGACATTCGTGAAGCGCACGCGGGCGGGCGCGGTGGTGAAGGTGGTGCGCGAGCACTACCTGCGCGACGACATCCCATGCGGCGCTGCCGCGTGCCGCCTCTGCCCCCYCGCCGCGCCCGTCACCGGGAACGGGAACGCGCCTGGGCTGGAGGCCCGTCCCAGCGGCCCCGCCAGCAGCCTCTGCGCCGGGCCGCACTTCCTCCTGCCCGACACCAATCTGCTCCTGCACCAGGTGAGCGGCTCCGGGAGGGACGGATAGTGTGGCCGCCTTAGCGCAGCCGCAGGCCCGGGGCCTGGGGAGAGCCCGCCGCCTCCCTGTAGGCCCGACCGGGCTCCGCGTGGAGCCCCAAGCCCCCCCTGCCTCGGCCTTGTAAAAGTGCTGTGGGTGTAAGTTACCGTGTGGAGAGGCGCTTTTGGTAGCGCGCTGCGGGCTTGGCTCCTCCCGCTGTTTCCAGTGGCTCCTTGATCCCTGCCTGGGTAGTCTTTCTTTCCGTGCCAGCTGCTGAGGAGAGGGCTGCAGCWTCACTGAGCCTGGGTTAGTCTTAGATTATATTCTGGTTTCTTGGTTGGTTTTGTTTGTTTGTTTGTTTTTTCGTTGTTGTTGTTTGTCGTGTTTGTTTTGCGAGGTGRTGTTGTTGTTTGTTGGGTTAGTTTTTTGTTGTTTGGGGTTTTTTATGCCTGAATTGTATGGATAAAGAACAGTATTTATTTATTTTGCTCGTTGTGGTCTGATATGGGTATGAAAAGTCAGGCAGGGAGAGTCGGTAGACTCTGAAATAGCGATTGGAATCTTCGTGTTGTCACTGAATTTTTGGGTTTTATTGTGGTCACTGAATTTTTCTATGTCTCTTCGTTTTTCAGGATGTAGATTTAGGTACTTTATACTGGGATGTTGATTTCATCTAATGAATAGAAGGTGCAAAATCCTCCCATGTACAACTCTGGAAGCACGGGGGCAACTTTATTCTGCAGCCCATCACTCCTTGTGCAGAGGTTTGAGTCTGAGCAGGGCACACAGTAGACTTTGAGGCTGGGAGGCATTGAATTCCTGAGATTGATGTTTAACTTTTTTATTTGATTGTTTTTGAATACCTGTGTAGAAGGTAGAATAGTCCTGTCCAGACACTGGAGACTGAAAGTAATTCATGAATCCTAACATGAAGTGCTTTGGAGAGGAGCATACTTGTGTGTTTTAGCAGTTACACATCCTAAAAGTTGTACGGATTTTCTTCCCAAAACAACATGTCAAGGGATGTTTTCAGTCTGTTACGCATGGGCTTCTTGGTGTCTGTTGGTAAAGTTTGTATGTGTGTCCTACAGAATGCTCTGAAAATGTCCCAAGGTGTGCTGCCACAAACTGGAGAAGTGGGGATTAGAAAGTCTTGGTAACAGTAGGCAAAGATTTTGGCTAGACACTGAAACAGTTTTGCCATAGTAAAACTTAGCCTGGTGCTTCAGCTTGTACATAGAATAATGCTGGACTTCTTCCCCGATGAACATGGCTCTAAATCTTTCAGGTTGTGTAAACATCAGGTTCATGGGAGCTTGGTCTGGCATTGCTTTTAATTTTTTTAACTATGCCCTGTAGAGCCTTTTTGCTGTCTCATTTCGCAGGTGGGTTTGCACAATTTCTTGCCACAAGCTCAGGAAGTGAAGTTCCCRTATTTTTCTCCCAACGGGTTACATGGATCTCTAGTGTACATTTCTCTGTCTTGCAAACCATGACTGTCAAGAGTTGGCAAATAAAAATGTTGAAAAATTGAACAAATTTCCTTAAAAAAGAAAAAGGTCTTTCAAAAATGAAGAGCAGCCAGCAGAATTCCAGTTGATTTGACCCTGTGGAAATTAAAGTACAACAGTGGGATTGTTTCTGGAGAACTTAAGCCTACAAATGCACAGGCTCATCAGCTGTGTGAGAGTAGTTGGGTACCATTTTATGGCTTGCATTCCTCACAAAGGCAAATGTCACACAGACTGTAAATTATGTCAGATTTCTGTCAGATTGTACATAATTGTATTTTGTTTACTAAGGGTATAATTTACAAGAGCCCATTTTATGTAAATAAAATTTGTAGTATGCACTTGGCTTTACATTTGTTTGGAGTCCTGCATACATTGGGGATGAATTTTTTGGAAGTCTAGAATAAGTCCTTATCTTCATTTCAGGTCACGGAGAGGCTGAAAAATCCTATTTGATTTTTTTCCCACAAGCATGAGAAAGCAGCTTAATGCACTGTTCAGTTTCCCGGTGGTGAGAGGAGAAGGCAGAAGAGGTGCCACTCATTATTCATGTTAGCTTTTTATGCATTAACCAAGCAAATCTTTCAAGTCCTATTACTGGATAGAATTAAACAACAATTTTGATTAATGTCCATTTTGTTCCTCAGATTGATATCCTTGAAGACCCTGTTATTAAGAATGTCATTGTGCTGCAGACAGTCCTACAGGAAGTCAGGAATCGGAGCGCACCAGTGTACAAGCGAATTAGGGACGTGATTCAAAACCCAGAAAAACATTTCTATTCTTTCACCAATGAGCATCATAGGTAAGCTGTGGAATAGGGTGTAACAAAGTTGTGCTGATACCCAGTAAAAGAAACTGGGGAACAAAACCAGAATATGTGGATTGGAAGAGGAATTAGACTGGTGTGCATAGAATTGTATATTTCTAAGGAATCCCATTGGGAAATAGTTGCATGTTCCAGGAGCCTTTCTGTTTAGTTAGTATAAGTATATATATGTTATGAAAAGCGGGTTAGAATACTGAACAAGCTTTATAGACAACACTGTTATCTTGAGCAATGGAAAACTGATTTTCCATTTTAGTGTCCATTTCCATTTAAACACATTCCAATGCTTTGTCAATATTGTCAGCTTAGTCTGTAGCAGAATTCAAAAATCCATTGTCAGTGACAGAAAGCTCTAAGAAATGAAGATGCAATTAATTTGTCTTTTTTTGTGCTCACAATTAGTTTCCAATACCTACAGTATCATAGTTCTAGGAATGTTTAATCCGTAGTTCTAACAGCTGGAATGTAAACCCGTTCAATTGTCTGTGAGAAAGTTGTATTACAAATTAACTCTTCCTTCCTATCTTCCTTCACCCACCTGTCTCCTGGCCCTTCAGTAGCCTAAGAATTGTTACACATGTTATGAAGATGGGTACAGTAATGTTTCTTTTGGCCTCACAGCCTTGATCTTTTTTGTCTGGAAAATTTTTGCAAGTATAGATAGATGTTGGGATTTGGTTTGTTTTGCCAAACACCCCCTTTCGTTTTTTAAATTTATTTAGAGAAACATACATAGAGCAAAAGCGAGGAGAAACTTCTAATGACCGCAATGACAGAGCCATTCGAGTAGCAGTAAAATGGTACAGTGAACACTTGAAGAAAATAGAGGATGAGGAGAAGATTCAAGTTATCTTTTTAACGAATGACAGAACTAATAAAGAGAAAGCTCTGGAGGAAGGAATAACTGCTTATACGTGTAAGTGAAGTAGTATATATGTTTAATTTATTGCTTAAATAAACGGAGCAATCTCTTCATACCTGAATCCTATGCATTGCTTTCATAAGTATTTATGTGTGTGTTTTTGTAGGTGAGGAGTATATAAAAAGCTTGGCAGCTAATCCAGAGCTTGTAGATCGCCTTGCTTGTGTATCTGATGAAGGGGTATGTTTTTATTTTCTTTTTATGAAATAAATTGATCACAAATGGCTTGCAGTATAATACTGGATACTGTATGCCAGGATACTAGTGTCAGTTTAGAATACAAGGAATCTGGACTTTATTACCACTTTGGCAATTAACTTTTTGACAACTGAAAAGTAAAAAGGAAATACTGCAGCCATTTTCAGTTCTGCTTATATGCCTGTTAGTAGGTACCTTGTTATTTGTAAAAAGTCAGTTGCTTTAGATGACTCCTGTTCTCAGTAGATAATTGTAGATCATTCAGGTGTAAGCAATTGTCTGACTGCTCCAAAATTCAGTCACAGTAATGAATTTTTATAATTTTTCCTATAGCTTCCGATATATACGCTGTGTGCCATACTCTTTACTATGTAGCACCACGCTAATGTTTCCTTTGTTAAGTATATGTTTAGTCAGTATATCCAAAGCAACATAAAAGTATGTATCAGTTGTACAGTATTTTTTTAAGTAACTGCAGGAAAACAGGAAAAGTTCCTAGAACTGCCATGTTTTTATGCTTTTGATGCTCCATTAGAAAAAGTACTGCTCAGTGGTAGTTTTTCATTATTGCGCATATTCATACCTACATACAGTTACAATTGTGGAGTTTGTTAGCTTGAGTGTCATGTTCCTGAGCTTGGTTTGAAATAATCATGAATACAAAATACTGAAAATTTCCTCTCCTTTTTTTCTTTTTTCTGAAAGAAAGAAATAGAAAGTGGAAAAATAATATTCCCAGAACATATTCCTCTTAGCAAATTGCAGCAAGGAATAAAATCTGGTATTTACCTCCAAGGAACTTATAGAGCAAGCAGAGAGAATTATCTTGAAGCTACTGTTTGGGTTCATGGAGATGCTGAAGAAAACAAAGAGGTGAGGTTTTCATTTTACCTTCAATCTATAAACTTTAACTAGCCTCATGCTGTAAACTTTAACTAGTAATGACTTAAAATTTAAGTCTTTCGTGGTGACATATGTTCAAATGGAGCATATTAGTAATTTTTTCCTCTTCTAGTTTTTTTCTGATGTTTTTGCTGGTGTTTTAATTTTTTATTTGTACGGATATAGACTGCTGAAATGCCGACTGTGTTCTTTTTGAAAAAAACAGTAACATATTTAAAATTACAGTTTGACAAAGTAATTGGTAAAATAAAGATGAATCTTGGTTGTTAAGTTTTTCAATTGACTCTAACAGTTTTTAAAATCGGTTTTAAATATATGGTGAAAGACAAAGGAACAGGTGTGTAGGAGGATTTTCGGAAAAAAATGTGTCATAAGCCCTTGTGGGGCTCTCCGACTTCATTTCTCCTGCAATTTTCCTGCGTGGTGAGGAGTAGATGGGCTGTTTCCCAGCCAGCAGTTGATCCATCTGTCTGCCTGCTGGATTCTCAGTTGGTACAATGGTACAGATGCTATTTCCAAGCAATGGCAGTTGTCTTCTCCCTCCCTGTTTGTGGCAGCTGGAGGTACTTCTCTTGTCTCTCTTTTATTCCTCTTTCTCAGTGGTATGTGGAGTCCCTTATCCTGCAAAAATAGGATTGTCTGATTTAACCAAAAGAAACTCCAAACCAGGAGGAAAACATATTTGTTATAGAAGCAATTAGAATCCTGAAATAAGATCATCTGTACTGTAAGAAGCCTTGGCAGAGGAAAAAAGTGCATCACAAACATGCTTTAAAATGTTCTTAGGAGTGCAGAGCCTGTCATATATGTTTACTCTTCTGTTACACTGCTTGGATTTGGGTCTTCTGTTTTCATTATCATGAATATATGCATTTTCATTTTGTTTTCTAAAAAATCCAGATAATTGTGCAGGGACTGAAACATTTAAACCGCGCAATTCATGAAGATATTGTAGCTGTGGAGCTGTTGGCAAGAGACGAATGGGTGGCACCGTCCTCAGTGGTCTTGCAAGATGATGGCCAGAATGAGGAGGACATTGAAAATGAAGAGGAGAAAGAAAACATTGTATGAAAGAAATAATGTTATTTAACTGTGGTGTTTATGAAAGAGATGAAATCTGTGGTACCCTGGCAGTGTTAGGCTTTAGATTTATACATCCTTTTTATAGGATGTGAGTACAGAAACTATAAAACTTAATTGTAGTTGTATAGTTGTGTTAAATACATGATCATGTATAAAATGGATAGTTTTTAATTAGTCTCAGTTAGAAATTCCCACATTAGTTTATTAATCTTAATAAATCCAAAAGTATGAGTCATGTGATAATGTAAATCTGTATATATGGATATGTAGATTAGGATTTATTAGAATACAAGCAGGTGTTTTATCATGCAGAGTCACCTTTTATAGGCAACACATATATTTGGAACCAGTTGTAAAGTATTCTTGGGTGTTACAGTAATTCCACTTAATGTGCATGCAGTACACATGCATATATGCCCTGTCCAAGAAGATAATTTCTATGAAAATGATCTTCCCACTGAATTTCATGGAAATGTTTTTTAATGGTTGTGTTGAGAATTACTGGAGAATTTTCAAGCGGCGTAAAAGGACTCCTAAAAATTAAAATAGGTTGTAAAATAACATGGAAATTGTTATTTGCTTGGGTTTTTTTAATGGACATCATTTCAGAAAAATGAAGAACAGCAAAAAAGGACTGAAGAATGCTGTCTTCTCCCACTGTCTCTGCTAACGCACAACTGAGTAGTCATGTCACATACTGACAATATTAAAAGTCATGCAAAGCCCAGGGAGGCACAGGAGGTTCTATTTAGGAAGTCACAATACAATTTATGTCCTTACATTACCATAAAATGCTACTAGTAGGGTTTAAGATACATACTGTAGTCGGACATGAGTTCAAACATATTTGTATTTTTAACGTGTGTTCTACCAGCTGAAGACTTCTGTTAACAAGGACATGCTGAGACCGACGGGAAAAGTAGTGGGCATTATAAAACGGAACTGGCGGCCTTACTGTGGCATGCTTTCCAAGTCACAGATCAAAGAGGTGAGGAAATAACCCACTTATTCTAAGTGCGGGATTGGTTTGGGTTTTTTTAATTGGAAATTAAATGTTCCTTTTTTTTGATTGTTACTAGGCAAGGCGCCATTTGTTTACACCAGCTGATCGCAGAATTCCTCGCATTCGAATAGAAACCAGACAAGCAGATACTTTGGAAGGACAAAGAATAATTGTTGCTATTGATGGTTGGCCCAGGAATTCCAGGTATCCTAATGTAAGTTTAGGCATTTTCTTCTGAATTTTTAGCTATCTGGTTTTTTGTGTTTATTAGGTAAAATATTTATTATCTGCAACACTGAGTACCTGCAAACAATGTTGACAGGAATTTTAAGTGTTTTGAGTGCCATTCAGTGGTGCAAATAAAGGAAGTACCTAAATCATTTAGTTTGCTCTTACCACCAGCTATGGGGTTATCATGTTTAAAAAACTTACTCATTCAGTTCTGCAGCAAACATATATGTGCTACTTAAGGTGCTTTATATAGACTAACCGGGGACTGCCTTGTTTTAGTCAGGGTTCCTAGAAACTTGAATCTTTTGCTCTGATTTTGCTCCTTCACACTGTTCAGGCAGATATTTAACAAATTGACCAAATTCATTCAATTTGCCAGTAGGTCAGAGTTAAAAGTTCAGTGTAAATGACAGGAAGCTATGTGAGAAACAGAGGCCACTGCCTTCAATTTGTGTTGAACACTGGCTATGTTTTGAAGAGGCTTCCAGTGACTTGTGTAGGAATGCACAGCTCGTAATGAAGCAGAGCACAGGAGTCTCACACAAGATTAGAGAAATGAAATGAACATGGAATATATGGAASAAGCATTAAGACAAAGCATTACTGCAGACGATGATAGAAGTGAGGAAGAAAGTAAAGTTGATGTGGTGTTAGGGTGTGAGATGTGTGGCACAATGCAAACTCATAGAGAAATTAGATTTTATTAGTTTTGCTGCTTTTACAGCAATGGTATTTATCTGCAAAAAAGAATTCACATTGACAATTTTTGCAGTCTTAATTGTGGAGAATTTAGTGCCATTCTAAGAGAAGAGGGGGTTGGGCGCAGTTCAGACTTACTGAATCAAATAAATGTTTACAATTAAATTTCTCTCTTAAAGATGAGAAACTTAAATTAAAAAAGATTGTTCCTACTGTGCAGTTTAATGTAAGAATAACCTACGGGTTAATGTTCTCAAATACTTACTTTTGGATAAACAGTATCACTTGATGTGTCTGTGTGTGTGTGTGTATGTGTATGTGTGTATGTATGTATATTCGTTTGTATATTGTTACTCAGGGTCATTTTGTAAAGAATTTGGGAAGCGCTGGAGACAAAGAGACAGAGACAGAAGTTCTTCTGCTTGAACATGATGTCCCTCATCAGGCTTTTTCCCAGGCTGTCCTTAGTTTCCTACCAAAGATGCCATGGAGCATTACAGAAGAGGTAATAATTTGTAAATTATTGTAGTAATTACTGTGTCTTCTCCTTCAAAGCAAACTGTGACATTCTTGAATATCCCAATGCACCAGAAATTGATGAGAAATGTCGTCCAGGACCATTCTGTCTTAGTCTGAACTTTCAGCTGGATTTCCTGTGTAAACAAGACTCTGCAAGTTTTTGGGTTTTGGCTAAAACTGCATTTGTTTGGGGTAAATATTTTAAGGTAAAAATGATGTTACAGGTTTTGTTAAAGAATAAAAAGATAAGGGTTTTTGCAAAAGAGAGAGACTGCAATTCCTATAATTATACCATCATCAGCAGTTTTTAATCTTGCAAAATAGCTTTTTAACCAAATGTGGTATCCCAATTAATCTGAGGCATGGAGACTTTAATATAATTCTGCTATAATACAGTAATTAAAGCAGTCATATCCTAAACAAGTCATCCAGCTGGACATCAGTCAAAATTGCATTTAAAAAAATCTTGATTCTTGGTCCTGCTAATTCTCAGATTGTGACAAAATTATGGTTGTGTTGTTTCTCTTCCTGATTTCGGTAAAACATCTTGATCTTCTTTCTTATTTTTTTTTGTCATTGTAGTTTCTGCATATCTGTTTTGATCTTGTCCTAAACTAAAGAAAGAAAAAAAACTAAATCAGACATTCTGAAAATACTTTGTTGCTTGGGAAAATCTTATGTAATGTGGCTTTCTCAAATGATCATTTTTATTTCGAAAGGCAAGGTGTTCTTGAAAACAATTTTTTGTTTCTTTTATATTTCAGGATATGAAACACAGGGAGGACTTAAGACATCTGAATGTCTGTAGTGTTGATCCTCCTGGTTGTACAGATATTGATGATGCATTACACTGTAGAGAAATAGAAAATGGAAATCTAGAGGTATTGTATCAATCCAGTAATTTATTTACTTCTTCTTTTATTTTACAAACAGTGCAGTAGTAGTAAATGACAGGTGCAAAGCTCCAGATCTGTTATAAATAAATTAATGGCGTTTGCACAGCTGCAAGATGGTAATAAATAAAGGGAGTTGATTTGCATTAGATCAGTGTCAAAAGAGGGAATTTAGTGTCTTCTAAATTCACCCTGCTTTATCCTCATTTGGCATGGGAATCTCACATAAAATCTATTTACTGCTTCAGCTAAGTATTATAAGCAAGGATATTTACAGCTAGGATAAGAAACTATAAAAAAAAAGCTAAGTTCCTGCTGTAATGCCTATGGAATTATTATTTTATTAAAAAAAAGGCAGTAAAAAGCTACAGGCTCAACACCAGTTCTCTACCCCCTTCTATCTGATTTAGTCAGATTGTGTTTTTTATAAATTAATTTGGAATTGTAATAGCAGGGTGTGCCTAAATGGAAGGTCTAGCAAACAGAAAAGCAAAAACAAATTTGCAGTGAGCCTTGAAGAAAATGAAAGAGTTTATTTGAGCCCTCAGGCAAAGAAAAGTTGCATTGGTAGTGAGTATAACTTTCCCCTAAATGAACACGTGCTCTTATTTGGAATAATTGCTGCCACTATTCATGTTTTTAATATCAGTATGATACGTTTTAACTATTCTTATTATAAAATATGGGAGCTGCTGAAGGGAACTGAGAATGGATAAATTCGGTTGTAAAAACTTGGGAAAGTTTCTTGTATGTTGAGAACTGTTTCTGTATCACGAGGTCCATAATGTGATGCTTGTTTTTTAGGTTGGTGTACATATTGCAGATGTCAGTCATTTCATTCGCCCAGGAAATGCTTTGGATGAGGAATCAGTAAAAAGAGGAACAACAGTGTATCTGTGTGAAAAAGTAATTTTTTTCTATAGCTTTTCATATGATTAAGTGGTTGGATTTTCATTGCTTTCCTCTTTTAATTCTTAGGAGTGGAGACATTATTTCTGAACTAAGGAGAGGAAAAAAAAGGAGGCTTTGTTTGTCTAAGACAATTTTATTTTCCTTTTTCTCTTCTAAAATCCATTATCTGGAGAATATCCCTTTCAACTCCGGTTTGAGGCATTATTAGCATGGGGTTCTGAAACTGGAATACTGTTTTAATACCAATCTGAAATTGCAGAACCTGCCTGGTTTTGCCTTTTCCATTGGTTTTAGGTTTTTTTTGTGATAGCTAAATCTCTGAAGGTTCGTATGATTTGCATTCATTAACACTGTAGACTTAGTCCTGTTTATTTCTTCCAGACCACCATTTCTTTTCAGAAATAACTGTTACTAAAAAAATGATAATTAAAATGGATCTTGGAATGAATTTCCTTAAAGTGGCTTACCTTTTTTTCAAAAATCTGAGCTTTCTTAGTAAAAAAAAATTATTACCTCCAAGCTTTTATTATATTAAAAACCAGGAAGTTAAAATACCTACTTATAAAGAGTCATGATTTTTATTATTTCTTTTGCAGAGGATTGATATGGTTCCAGAGCTGCTTAGTTCCAACTTATGCTCCCTGAGATCTAATGTGGACAGGTATATGTATATGATCCATACTTTTATCCTGGCAAGAAACTACAGATGTTTGTGTATGGATTTTAATAGATTTTCCCCTCCTCTTTCTCTCATAGGCTTGCATTTTCATGCATATGGGAGATGAACCATAAGGCTGAAATTCTAAAAACTAGATTCACAAAGAGTATTATTAATTCCAAGGTTAGTCATGTAAATATTAATATAATTCTGAAGAAAAGCTGGAAACTGTACTATAAAAACAATGATTAACAGACTTGATAATAAAGTTTTATTTCTGATTAATGATTTATATTTTATTAGAATTAGAAAATGGTGCTGAAATGCTAAAAATGAAGAAAATTATTCTCCTCTGTTCTACTAAACCTCTAAGGCTGCAATGCTTATGTGTGCAGTTACTGTGTGTATGATGTACACAGGACATGGTTGATATATACCAGCTAGTCAGTTAAATTCAGGCCATTCTGTAGATGTTCAATACATTTCTGAAAATTAGACCTCTAATACATACAATACATCCGTGATCAGCAAAAAAAAATACTGTAAATGCCTGGTATTTCTTAATATCTGGCATAGATCAGCCCTCATTTATCCATTATTTGTGAATAACAGGCATTTAGGTATTGAGTGTAAAGCTTTGTGTTATTGTGAACCAACTTTGACAGCAAGCTGCACTTTCTGCAAGACAGAACTATGTCTTTTTTCTCAGTGTTCAATTATGTGTCATGATGTTTGTTTTTTTTAACCTCTTCAAGGCTTCTCTTACATATGCTGAAGCACAGATGAGAATTGATTCAGCAACTATGAATGATGATATTACTACCAGCCTACGTGGACTAAACAAATTAGCAAAAATTCTGAAGAAAAAAAGAATTGATAATGGGTAAACCATGCAGTGTACCTGTTACCTTTCCCCCCACCTTTTTTTCTGACTTTTTTTTTTTCTGTCAAAATATAGCAGTCCTGTGTCTGTTTTTCTAGTGAAAATCTTGGGAGAGAGAAGTATTTTGCCATTTTGATTTGCATAAAAATCCTTATCTTGATTTCCCCAAAAGTATAAACTTGGAATATTGACTTTTTCTTCACAAGGCCAATCAATATGGATCTCATAGAATCGTAAAAACACAACCAGAGGAGTAGCGTTTGAAATTTTAGGAGCTGCTATGGTGTGTATCAGCATGAAAATTCCTGAAAATTTGAACATTAATTTCAGAATTTTATTGTTAWTTTCTGCTAATTTAAAATTATAGTTTCATGATAAACCCAGATGATGTGTAGAGGCTTGCAGCTCAGCTGCTCTGTCTGCTTTACTGTAATTCATTACTACCACTTACATCTTCCAGAGCCTTGACACTTTCATCACCAGAAGTTCGTTTCCACATGGACAGTGAAACTCATGATCCTATTGATCTGCAGACTAAGGAGCTCAAGTATGCATTTTATTAATTAGTTAATTCAGGGTAGGGATGGAATTAAAGAAATGTATAAGTAGCAACATTTCGTTAATAGAGTACAAAGTTCCTATAATAGTGCAGAACAGTCATAGAATTAGAAGGTGGTTTGGGTTGGAAGGGACCTTGAAAGTTTACCTAATTCTAACACCCCTGCCATGGGCCCAGACACTTTCCTAGACCAGGTTGCTTAAAGCCCTGCACAGCCTGGGCTTGAACACTTCCAATGATGGAGCATCTACAACTTTTTTGGTCAAGCTGATCCTCAGAAAGAGAATTCCTCTATGTTACTGCACTATTTTAGTGAGTTTTGAACTGAATGCTTCATATGTGAATTTCTTAGGAGGAAATCAAGAGGCCTGTTGGTCTTTTCAGGCATTTTAATTACCATTTTTATTTAATTTTGTTTTAGAACATTTCAGGTTTTTTTTTTCTGACTCAGTATTTGAAACCTAATAAGTGTTATGTTTCTAGTCTTAAAACTGCTTGCCTAATTGTATATATGTTCAAAACTACTAGTTAATATTATGTAACATTGTTAGGATGGTAGAATGTTTCTTCATTAGGCACTCAAAGTAAATGTCTAATTTAATGCTTTTCTAACAATATAAAATATTTATCTTGGTAGAGAAACAAATTCCATGGTTGAAGAGTTCATGTTGCTTGCCAATATTTCTGTAGCACAAAAAATTTACAATGAATTCCCAGAGTTTGCCTTGCTCCGGAAACATCCTGCTCCTCCCCCATCAAATTATGACATCCTTGTGAAGGCTGCAAAATCCAAGGCAAGTTTTTATCATGTTAATTCAGTGAATTAATTATGAAAAGCTGTATTTTCTCTCTGGTTGGCCACTTACCCAAGACTGGAAAACAGTATTTTAAAAGTGTATTTTTAATACTTTGAAATTGCTGGTACTTGCAGCAAGATAATTGTACCTCTAGGTGAAAGGAAGAATCTGTGCTTTTTAAACCCTTCCTTAGTTAAAGAAAACAAATCGCTCTTTAAGTCTGGTATTGTAGCACTTGTGAGCTGTCAGTGTTTCTCCTCTCCAAGTCACATGTGATTTTTGAGCCAGTTTTTGGCTTTGGATCACATACATTATTGATGTACTTAAAAATTGATCAGTCACATACATTATTGATGTACTTAAAAATTGATCAGTCACATCAAATAACATGTTTCTCTTAAAGTCCAGAAGTAAGAAAATGTGTTTATAGTTTCCATCCTCCCTGTAGACCAGCTAGAGGTTTATTTAGCCTGAAACAAGTCTAATTTAATTAATGAGTGAACAGAAAAAATTGCTTTTCCAGTTTCAGGATCTTTTATTTGAGCTAAACTTGTAAGTTTGTAGATGCTGTGATGTGCATTCATATTTCCTTTCCCTTCAACTCTTTCCCCACCCCTCTTTTTTTTTCTTCAGGGTAAGAGAGAAACTTGCAGATTCTCAGTGTGACATAAATAGACAAGCCTAAACCTAGCTGATTTAATTTTCCATTGCTATAAAACTGGAATAAGGATAATGATTTCATTTGTGTTCTGAAAATTATTTTTAAAGTACTGTTTTATTTGGAAAGTTAAATTCCCATGCATAGATAAACATTTTTTTAAATAAACCAAAGTGGCTTTTTTACTACTTTCGACACAACCATCACCATTAGGTATTAATATGCTATATTTATACTTTTTAAATAAATATGCCGTTATCTTACAATAATACATGCATCATTTGATCTCTGGATCATACTTTATTTTCAGTGTTGTACATGAAGGAAAGAGCATTTAGCTGATCATGTGATGTAATTTACTTTGCGTTTCTGGAAATTAAAAATGCGTTCTATTTTTTCACGCTACCTGAATTTTTGCCAGAGAACACGGGCAAACAGGGAACAAAATGTCATACACAGTACTAGTTTTACAGATCACTTTTCCAAGTATACATTATAATAATTTTGCAGAAGAAATACAACAAAGTCAATTACTTACCTTTTGCTTGGATAAGAATCTTTGTGTGGCATAAATCAAGGAATTTTGAAAATATTCCTTTTGATTTAATAAAAGGATAGAAAAATCAAACCAAAGGAAATTAAAAAACTTCATTAACAGTGTTTCTTAGTTCAGAATGGGTGTCTATTCTGACTTCCTAGGCTACTGACTCAGCATTTCATTTTTTGCATAGATCACTAGTAATAATGAGGGAGGGGCCTGTGCATGGATAGATTTTGTTTGTTTGTTTTTGTAATAGTGGCATTCCATTGTTATAATCTGCTAAGATTACCGTGGATGTAACTGTTACATTTCTGCTTATATTCTTAATATTTTCTAGTAATACCTGACCTTTTTTATTTCTTCTCTCCTTCCAGAATTTGGAAATTAGGACAGATTCAGCAAAGGCTTTAGCTGAATCATTAGACAAAGCTGAATCTCCTACATTCCCCTACCTAAATACACTGCTGCGAATTTTGACCACTCGCTGCATGATGCAAGCTGTTTATTTCTGCTCTGGAATGGATAGTGATTTTCATCACTATGGTTTAGCCTCGCCTATTTATACCCACTTTACCTCACCTATTAGAAGGTACTTTTATTTTATGAAAGTTTCAGAGAACTAAAAGAAGTGATGTCTTTGTGAAGAAATTCTATTTTAAATTGTGGTCTTGTCCATTTAAAACAAAATACTGTTTCCGTTCAGTGATAGATTCCAATTGAAACAGCAGCGGCTTTACATGGTGGTCCATCTTCATTAAGATCCCAGGTTTACTGTCCATGACTCCTAAAGTTTAGTAACATTCTTTAAAAGTATTCATAAAAATAATAGGAATACATTCGTAATGCAGTTGTCTGGCATAGAAATGCACTTTGGGATCAGTCAGCATCAGTCTTAACCAGAGACTGAAGCAGAGTTTGCCGAGTCATTTTTCAGATGGGAACTCTGTTTAAATTTGGAGGAGACTSTATTTTACATACGAAAACATTGGTAATTGGAAACTTTCTATTGTAGCTGTTGCCTTGTAATGAAGTCATACTTCTTGGAAAAGTAGGTTGGTTTTTTCTTCTAACCAAGAAGTAATTGAGTTTTGAAGAAAATAACTGTTATTGTGCTCCTTAGAAACATTTCAAGTGAAATCTCTTAGATGTTGACTAAAATTCCTATGCATTTATGTGGATAATTTGTGGAACTTCTAGGCGTCCAAATAGTAATTTTTAGTTCTTACCACTTAAAAAGTTCCTCACTGAGGTTCTAATAAGTTATGTAACAAGAAATGTTAAAAAAGTGTTTAAAAGTGATTATGCTTTGCAGATCAATGGCATTGAAATACTATTCTACACTATATTTGTCTTGTTCATGGGAAAGGGAAGAGGGATTGGCTTGAAGTGCCATGGTGAAAGATCATTCTTTAGTCCAAATATATAACTTTGTTTCTTTTTTGTAAACATTCAACAATGCAGGCTCTATTCGTAGGTGTAATGTAGGTGCCTACAGCAAAGAATTTATTTTAGAAAACGGTATAGTTCATTCTGGCCCTGCAGTGCATCTTTTGTCAGCAAAGAGATTGATCTTGATTTAATACAGGGAGTTGCCAGCAGACTGTCATTATTACAAAAAATTCTAGATTTGTAAGATTCACAAAAACAAATGTATGTTCAGAAACATTTTTTTAATTTTGAAAAAGCATGTTTTACTGTGTCATTGATCATTTAACCTCATCTTTGCAGGTATGCTGACATCATAGTCCATCGGCTCTTAGCAGTGGCCATAGGAGCAGACAGTACCTACGCAGAACTTACAGATAAACACAAACTGGCAGAGATGTGTAAAAATCTCAATTACCGGCATAAAATGGCACAATATGCACAGAGGGCCTCTGTTGCATTCCATACACAGGTAAGTAGTTCTGAGATGTTAGCATTATCTATGGACAATTCTAGTGCAAATCCAAGCAAGAGTGCAGAAATGATAAAGGATGAGGAATGCTTCTTTGACGAAAGGCTTAAAACATTACTTTTCTCATTCTGAAAAAGTCAGAATGGCATCTTGAGGATTCTTTTAGTTTTGTGCTTTTATAAATATGAATACTTAATACTACAGTAATGTTATAAATGGCTTATGTGATTTTTAAATCTGCTTTCAGTATATGCTAGGTATAGATGTGTATTTGAATGTTTTATTTTTCTGAGACAGTATATTTGTAATTCAGAAGAGAATATTCTAGTGGTTTTTTTCTTATTTGTGTGTTTTACTTTTGTTACAGCTATTCTTTAAAACCAAGGGAGTAGTAAATGAAGATGCATATATATTATTTGTAAGAAAAAATGCAATTGTGGTTCTGATTCCCAAGTATGGGTTAGAAGGAACAGTCTTCTTTGAAGAAAAAGACAAACCAACACCAAAACTGGAGTACAACAATGAGGTATGTTCTTACTATTATTGTTAAGGTTTGTTCTTAAACAGCTGTCCCAATTTGAAAGACAGATGTCTGTCAAGGAAGGCAGGAGTAGAAAGGATGACCCCTTCCCTCCAAATTATTATACCCTTGAAATTACGGTGCTTTCAGGCAAAGATACGGGGAAAAGAATAGTAGTTCTTTACTAGGATCTGTGTGTATATATATATATCAAGACAGACAAACAGCAACGATTAGAAAACAGAAAACCCAATAACAGCCTTTTCTCACCTGTTGAACAATTTCCCTTTTGGTGTAGTTGCGCCCACAGCCGGCAGGGGCGCTGTTGGTTCCTGGCGCAGTGGCGGCTGCGGTGACTCTTGCAGCCAGCAGGGGGCGCTGGCGGGCTGTGGTGAGGCAGGGCGYGTGCAATGGTTCCCCCGCGCCTGCAGGGGGCGCTGTGGCGCGAGCACGGCGACCTCTCCACCTAGCAATGGCAGCTCCAGCACGGGGAAGGAGGGGAGGCGGCTTCCCTCGTGCAGAAACCGCAGCGGATCGCAGTCTCTGAGCCCAACACACAGGGGTAGCCGCGGTGACACACTGTGGGCAGGAGCTCAGCGGGAGGTGAGCTACAGTGTAGCAGAGCAGCCCACTGCTCCCAGCAAAATGCCACTGTTCTCTGTTCCCAACTGGGCACAGACCAGCCCACCCCAAGCCAAGACTGCTAAGTGACAAAGTAGCAGTATTCCGGCAGGATACACACACCCCTCCTCTGATTCTGGACCAGCAACTCCCAGCCCCGCCCCCACCAGGATCCCAGTCGGGCTCACCAGCATTGCAATACCCCTGAGCTGGGAAGGGGGAAGAAAGAGAAACAATAGCAATTTTGGGCACAACCTGAATATGGGCTAACCATCCCCAAGACAACAGCTTTATTTTTTTATTTGGTAAATGAGCAGAATGACTAAAATCTATTCTAGTTGGATTTAGAAGGGTAAGAGGCTTTTCTAAATGCAAGTTTATTAATCTGTAGTAGTAGTGCCACTATAGTCTTTTGGAAGTCTGCTTTTCTAAGTCTAAATCAGTAGGTTTTGACAGGAATTGGTTTCTGTAATAGATACTGCTGATATCTAATTATCTGATTAACTACTGCAAAAAATGTATATATCACATATTATGACACTGACTATTCAGTGCAGTAATTTTTATTTACAAGTAGCATTAATATTTTCATACAAAAATATTTATTTTTATAAAAACACAAGACATCGCAAATAGTGAATGTTTATATGAAATTTAAACTTTCAGGTACCATCACTTACTGTGGAAGACACAACATTACGTCTATTTGATAAAGTTAAAGTGAACATTACGCTAGATGATTCGAACATCCAACATCAGAAAATGCGGATGGTCTTGGTAGAACCTAAGGTAAGGCACAAGACTCTTAGAACCATATTACCTTTCAGTAATGTTAAAAAGTCATCATGTGGTAAAATTGAAATTTAACCCAGAAGAAAAAATGTAATTTAGCAGCACCTTGCAGTGATATCCGCTCTCAATAAACACAGGTCTGCTTTCACTGGCTGTTGAAAAGAATAGAGGCCTCTAAATTAAACTTCCATTCTGGGCCCATCAGGATATTTCCAATGGTGGGAAAGATGATGATTTGCTGAAGTAATGTCTTGAATTTCACAGTTGTGTAATCAAATCTCCCTCTGAAAATCTGCCAAAACTCAGTAATATCTTCTCCTTGCTGCAGTAAATTACGGTGTAGCTGTGATAGGTGGCTCAGAAGAAAACTCTATAATTGTTGGCTGTCAATGGCAGTTCTGTCCTACAACTCCCACAATGTAAAAATTACCTCTTGATAATGTTGTAAGAACTGTAATGTCCTAATAACTGTCTCTAGTCTCAAGACTTTTCAATTCTACCTTTGTGCATGTGGGACACTGTGGGTTTCACTTGGTCTCACACTTTGGGCCTGATAAGTATTTTGCATGACATTACAAGATTCTGCTCTTACAGTAACGTACATGTGACTTTCTTGGTAAACAGATGGTTGCAGTAGTTTCACAGAGGAAAAAGACAACAAGCAAGAACTCCTTGTTGTTTATACAGTCAAACATTTCTTTTTTCCTTGAGAAGTCATGTTTCCAAACACATTTAGGTATTCTGCTCTTTGAGCTGTTGTATTAGCTTAAACCATAGAATGGTTTGGATTGCAAGGGACCTTACAGATCGTTTACTTCCAACCACCCTGCCATGGGACACCTTTCACTAGATCAGGTTGCTGAAAGCCCCATCCAGCCTGGCTTTGAACACTTTCAGGGATGGAGCATCCACAGCTTCTCTGGGAAACTTGTTCCAGTGCCTCACCACTTAAAGATTTTTTTCCTCATACTTAAACTCAACCCACTATCAGCTTAAAGCCATTCCAACCTTTTTCTGTCCCTGCATGCCCTTGTGAAAAGTCCCTCTCCAGCCTTCTTTGTAGGCTCCCCTTTCCAGTACTGGAACGCTGCTCAAAGGTCTCCCTGGAACCTTCTCTGCGCCAGGYGCAACAACCACAACTCTCTCAGCCTTTCCTCATAGGACAGCTACTCCAGCCCTCTGATCATTTTTGTGGCCTGCCTCTGGACTCACTCGAACAGGTCTATATCCTTCCTGTGCTGAGAACCCCAGAGCTGGATGAAGCATTGCAGGTGGGGTCTCACCAGAGCAGAGCAGAGGGCCAGAATCCCCCTCCTTGTCTTGCTGGCCAAGCTGCTTTGAATGCAGCCCAGGACACCTTTGGCCTTCTGGCTGTGAGTGCACATTGCTGGGTCATGTCCAGCCTCATCCACCAGCACCCCCAAGCCCTTCTCAGCAGGGCTGCTCTTCAGCTGTTCATTCCCGTGCCTGTGTTGATGGGAATCTCCATGATTTCAAAAACTGGAAGTAGATAATGAAATCTGGAAAAGAAAGGAGCCTTTGTATCTCTGTGCATTCACATGCTGAGCTGCCCCCTGGTTGTGCTCACCAACAGCTTTTGTTGTGGGCATGACTCAGGAACACTCCTGTGGCAATGACTCCAGTTTGAGGGGCACACTTTGAAAACAGACACAAAATGAGGCTAATGCAAGCTGATGTTGGGGGTTTTTTATCCTGTTCTTCCATTCTACTTCTTGGACTAATTTCTGTGAAGGCCCTTACTCTACAACAAAGTAAATACTATAATTTTAGCTTATCCCTTGATACAAGATTGGCTGTGCTGGTTAATCCAAAATACTCATCCTAAACATCAATTAATAGTCCTTCTTGCTGGTAAAGAAGGAGTATAGGAAGAAGATGCAGATGCAGTGATCATTCAAACATTCTGGTAACTTGAAATTTACTGTCTCACCCAGAGACACATCTCTGTGTTCAGTCTAAAGTCTTGTTCTGTAAATGTGATCTCTTTCCAGCTTACAGTTCTGACTCCCACATTGTCTTTTAACAATGAGTTCCACAGCTCACCATGTATGAAGAAGTACTTAAACTTTCMTTTCTTTCAAACATGATACATAATTCTATTAATTGATTGTCAGGGTGGGGAGGTATAGCCTCTTTTCACTTCTCACTCCTACCCCCTGCTTTACAAGCATTTGCTAACTAAGGCATGAAAAACAACTGAGAAGGCAGCACATATTATCAGATGCAAACTGAGAAACCCTGATGGCTTTGGCAGGAGGGGTGCTGCTGCTTCTCTTTGCCTTTTCCAGCTTTTATTTCAGGTGAGTGTTCTAGTTGTGATGGTTCTAAGATGGTAGACCGTCTTTTAGATTATTTTCTAAATCAGAAGTTTCTGGTGTTGACACAGTGTTTGTAAAAGGTCTCTACAAGTAAACTCAAGTTTTATTAGGATAATAAAAACTGAGTTAAAAATGTTCTGACTTCTTTTCTTCTTGTAGATACTAGGAAGTGATGTGCCTGCAAGTCTGGCTGCAGAGGCAAGTAGCAAGGATGAACCAGAGAAAAAGAAAAAGAAGCTACAAAAATAGCTGGATCTAAGTTAATAAGAAGTCACACAAGTGCTTGCACTTACATATTTTTCCCTATGGGCAAAATGCTAGAAGCAGGTTTTGTTTACTTTTTAAATACACATTTTAATAATCTGTAAAATTCTTTTTAAAAGCTACTTTTTTATGACAATGCAGAACAAGTTTTAAAATCATGTATATCTACACCTTTGTCCTGTGGGTGAAAATAAATATTTCTGCAAAGTGAAGAAGTGAGTGTAGTTTCTTTTTAATAGCCTGAAGGCCATATGAGAGCCTGACAGAAGTCAACACTTCAGTGAATTTTCTTTAGCACCTCTGAACTGAAAGAAGTAATTGAACAATGTAGGTTTTAAAGAGACATCTTTATTCTGTTTCACTACTCAGTTTACAATTGGACATGTTAAAGGACTCTCATTAAAACTACTGATATTAATTTAATGTAAACAATGACTGTTTTGTGCAATGTGTGCCAACCAATGCATTAAGAACAACTACAGAAACAGAATGGTCAAGTGATTTCCATGGTAATTTGCACAGTAGGTTTCTTCTACAACTCAGTTTTACAAATATAATAAAAAAATAGTCATGTTTTCATAAAATAAATATTTCCTATCTAACTGAACACTACAAAACAGGACAGAAAATACAGGCAATCGAGTTGGGGGGATCCTTAATTACTTCTCACGTTCACCCATTTCTGCTGTTACTTTTTCCATACCAATACAGGATGAAATTAGATATTTTAGTGATTGCTTTTTTACTTGTGAATACTTCAAAAGCCTCTGATCATTGAATGTATTATAAAAACAAGCAAAAAGTTTAGCTAAAAAGTAAAACCACATCTTATTATAGATGTAACTGAGAACAATTCAGAAACAGCTAACTTGGACCCATSCTGCTTAACAGTCATTAAATTAACATTACTATTTTAGTAATCACAATTGCAAAAATAAATCCTTTGTACAGTCCTTTCAATTGATTATTGTTAAAAAAATTATCATACGAAACAGAAGAGACACAAGGTCATACATGACTTTAAATCTCAGACAAGTTGTATCCTGCTTTCGAGTGACAAAACTTAGAAGCTAAAGCTAAGAACATTTTGAAGGCCCTATTCTGTAAAATTCATTTTTCAGAAGTCCCATTTCCTACTTTCAATAACATTGAGCCCTTTACAGTTATCAATTCAGTGTATTTCCAGCTTCTAGTACGGCACTGTTTGAAGATCCTGAAACAGGTGATACAAGATGCTAGATTTTATTACGATCAATCCAATATGCATTACAGAAACAGTGATTAAATTACTACAGAAGTAAAAATAATGCACATCCTGTTTGCTGGTTAGAAATCTAAAGTAATTTTTTTTTCTATTTATTTTTGCAATGTGAGAACTACAATCAAATGATGCGTATAGAAGTTTCCCTTTTTCCTAAATCTGTTTTTCAGAAAGCCTTCATTGGCAAATTATTAATGAAAATATTTCAAGAACTGTTCTGTTGAAACAAGACACAACTTTCAGGTCTAACACACTGATTTTAATGCCATGCAATTCTGTTCACACCTCCCCTTTTGAAATTTTTTAAAAATGCTGTCTTTTGCCTTCAAATTTAGGTCTGACCAATAGGTTTCAGGCCTAGTGTGCCAATAGCTACTCATCAGCCACCATCTAGCCCTTTAGATCAGGCTTTTCTGTGGTTTGTAGAATAGAACAGCAGAACTTCCATCCAGTATCCTGGGACTGGATATCCTTGCTATGAAAAGAGAGGAAGATTACTTCACCTGGAACCCCTTATCTCTTCCCCTCTTAGTCACTAGGGCCACAAAATTACCTTGAATAAAAATGGATATTTCCCCCTATTCTCATTTATAAATTCCAGAAGGTTGTTTTAAACAAATCCAATCAAATTTAACCACATCTGATTTGATTACACAAAGGGGGTTCTGGGTTTCTAGACCCTCCTTAATCCATTACTTTAATTCATTGATGGTTTTCTTGAAAGGATCAAGGATTTGCTTATATTAAAACTTATTGCAGTAAGTGGCATGCAAAAGTTAATTATATTTCTAAGGGTTTATCTAAGTATTTCAGTAATTTCTGTAAGCAACATAGTAATACTGGGAATTAAACATGAGAAGTGGAAGTGTAATGGTTTACTTCAACAAAAGAAAGGCTGCACCGTTTTCTTACTGATGTACTGAGACCAGTGAATCTTACTGCACCTTCTTAGGTTCCTTCCGAAGGGTACCAGAGCATCAATTTGGACACAAGTGTTCTTTGCACAGAGTGGTAGAGCCAGGTGATCAAATCCAAGTTTAGTACTAATACAATTACTAAAGCAACAACACTGTCTTTTAATTTTAAAGTAACCAAAAATACGTTTTACCTCATGTAAATTTACATGGTAAATCTAACTGACAGATCACATGTTTCTGTCAAACCAAGGAAAAAACTGTTCTGCGAATTGCCAAACAGCTGCTTTTGCCATAAAGCTTATTTTATGTTACTAAGAGAACTAAACTTTGGCGTTTACCCTCATTACACCCCCAGTAGTTCATTTCTGTCCAGTGACTCAGTCTTGGTACCAGTGCTAGTATTTATGAAGCCACACAATAAATCTGGTTGGAGAAAAGCAATCCAAATCAAGACTAATACTCCTTTACTTTTTCTCTCCCACAAAGAAAAGTGTCCCTCATTCAGGAGGGACAAATTTTAAAATGTAGGTGTTTTTGCAGTTACATTGGTTCCTATGCAAGTTACATTACATAACAGACAGACGCCATCTGTCTACTCAAATCGTTCATCCGGAAGCTGAAGTTACATCCAAACTTTCAAGACAAGGCTGCTCGTGAAATCTACTATAATCACAGAAGGAGTATAATTCTGAAAAAAACCCTGTTGTTTCTCTGTACGAAGTCTAGACACCTTAAATTTCAAAAAGGATTAGTTAATGATACCAATAAATTTCTTAGTAAGACCTGAAAGATCTCACATTATTTAAAAACTCCCTTAATATATATACCAAACAGTTTATTACATTTGCATTAGAAAAGCAAAATAGTATGTATAATCCAGGTAATTGAGGTCATATGTATAAAAATTTATTAGACACCACAACTCAAGTTCTCCATCAGAAAACTACATACCACTTTTGTGAAACCCCTGAACTTGATTTTCCTTTTTATGTTTCCAAGCAGAAATGTTGCAAGTTGCGTTTTGACCAAATACTGTGCTATGTGTTTTTGCTTTTTGGAAACAGGATTGCATCTCCGGAGATTTTGCTCTCAGCAACTGATTGTCCTTATGGCTTAAAACAGAACACTCCTAGGTGAACAAGGAAAAGTTAATTTTAAAACCATTTTCACAGAAATTCAAAAAAAGAAACAAAAAACAAACGAAGCAAAATCCAAACTTACTATCCACATATCTCAAGTATACTAAGTACCTTAAGTACCAACGCTACCCTTTGAAATGAGAAAGAAATGAAATAACACATTTTCTCTGCACAGATCTTTGAAACATGCTGTCAGCAAGATGCCCCTCCTTTCAGGGTTCACATGCTTTGAATGAGCCAGACTCGGATCTTTCAGCCAGCAATTTCTGTGCCTTTTTCTTTTCATTCTCTGAAGGTTATCAGTTGTGAGAATTGAATAAAGCACTTAATGCCTTCTCACTAAAATCCTAAACTAAAAATCCAAAATGGGGTTTAAGTCAGGATCTAGCATTTGAAAGACTAGCAGTGGGAAAAGACAGCTGCATGACATTGGTGAGTCCCTTTAGGACAGGTTTGATACCAAACAATTGATTCTGGTAAGTACGTTCACATGTATAATCCATGTCCAACGGGGTGACTAGGACACCACCTTAGAATAAAGGGGTATTTTTAGAAGTTAAAGATAAAATATCCATCTGTTCTTCTTGTAAGGGCACATTTGTCCTAGTCTTAAGTGAGCGGAGTTCAAAATTTGATGTCAGTGGTCTATAAGACACCATCAGTCTGCACTTCACCTTGGAAGAGAAGTGGTTTTCAGCATGTCACACACAGACAGGAAGTCAGGGCTGAATGGGCTTACTTGAGGTTCTTTTATAATCTGGCACTAATGGTCAGTACTGTCTCCCCGTCAAGGACTGTCAATAACATGACGAAGCAGACAATAAATTATTAAGTTTGTAAGACCATGTGACCATAATTACTAAATGAGAGGAGATGATCCTTGCTCTCTTCTCCAAAGAAACTAGCCTTGCTTCTTGTTCTCAGGAAGAAGTAGAACTCCTTCCTATCAGTCAACAGACTGCGGTTTAGGAGCCTTGCTAGGTATGTATTGTCTTTTGTAATTTGTTTTTCAGATAGGTCATCAAAGGGCTTGTAATCAAAAGACTGTACCAAGCAGAAGGTTCCCCACCAAATCAGCATGCAAAGTATGGTCTAGGAAACTTGATACTAAGTTTATAAAAATCAGCAGCAGACAATTTTTTTCCCCAGAAATGTTCTTCTCCACAGGCACGTATTTAAAAACTTAGCAATAAATGAAGCAGCAAGAACAAAAGAAATAAAAATTAGAGACAGACAGACAGACTACATGAGAAGCTGTGAGCAGCCTCACTACAGCTATTCATGCATATACCTCAGTTTCCTCCAAAACAACCTTTGCCTTTATCATAAACCATATTAGTTTTATTGCCAGCTTAATATATTTGTCCTGCATTTATTCCCCGTTTTCAACATAATATCTGAAATGATGCTACATTAACATCTTTTGTATCACCTGATGGCCTCTCTGCGCAGGCTCCCCGAAATCTATTAAAATGTGGAACAGATGCTTTAGATGGGAAGCCTATCACTTTTTTACCATCGTTTACCTCCTACCTTTGTTCTAAGCAGCTGAGACTTATTCTGAAACACAACAGAATTCACATCATTTTCTCTGCAACTGTTTTCAGCCCCCACTGTATCCATAATGCTGTTTCCACAAGTCTGTGTATTGTAACCACTGTCCACCTAAAATCAAGAAGCAGGACTTGAAAAATGTACTGTAACTTAACACAAATACAACCTGATATGATTTGCATTTGATTAGCAGAAATTAATCCAACAAACCAACTACAATCGGTTAATAACAAAAGCAAATTATAAGCAGATCTGTCAGAATTAGTTTGGATTAAGTTAAATATACTACTGTACATAGCAGCACAAAAGTAATTTATAACTGCTATGCTAACTCCACCGAGAGGAAAGAGGGGATGGAGGGAAGGGATAAAAGCACAATACCACCTGCATGCCATATCCAATATGACAAAATAACAATTACTCCCAGAATAGTACATGCATTCCAAGTTATGTTCAGCTCAGTTTTACAGAGAAACAAAAAAATATTTTTACTTTTACCTGAATACTACTGTTGTCACCAGGAATTGTGCTGCTTTCTGCAAGAGGTGACAAGCACATACGAGAGCTTTCAATACTGAAAGTAATGCCTGTCATAAAGCTGGTCATTGGTGTATTGCTGGTGCCAATTGTTTCTTTTATCCAAGTGTTTTCCTCTGACACTTCAGCTGCATCAGCCATATCTACAGTATTTTCCTTTAAGCCTTCTGTATCCCGAAATGATGACAACCTTTGATGATGACCTTCTGAGTGATCTGGTGCAATAGACACAGTTGCCACCACGAGATGTGTACCGTGTGCAAAAGTATCACTGTCTTCCTGACCTAAGTTGATTCCATTATCCATTTCTGGGAACCGAGCTTCTGCCGGAGAAGCATTTTCCTTGTCTTCCTCATCCTCATCATGATTCTCAACTGCAATTGGTATTCTAATGACAGAAGTCTGATATTGGGCAGCTGCTCTACAAGCTCCAAGCCTCATAGGAGAGCAATTTTTAATTGGAGAACAACCATCTATGTAAGGACTTCTTGTACTTGGGGGTGTCATTCTATTTGAGGAAGAAGGAATATCTGGAGAACGAAATGTAAATTTTCTTTGATCTGTAAAGAAACCAACAAAGTTTAACTCCACCTGATACCTTATAGAAAAACTCATCATCCTCAAAGCCCTACAGCCCACTGAATAATTTATAGCCATCTACATATAGCAGATTAATACATATACAATTAAACCATACCTGAGAGTGGTGTTTTTCTTATGTGAAAAGCAATTGGTGAAAAAGCAGGAGAACCATTATGTGCAGGAGACCCCTCTGAAAATGTGGGACTGGTTATACTTCCCAGACTATAAGCTCTTGTTCCTCCCTGAATAGGACTTGATGAAAACTGACCCTTCAGAATAAAAAAAAAAAAATCAAAATCACACAGCATTAATTTTCATAATGTAAACTTTGGCTAATGTGTATATACAAAAAGTGTCCAAACTAAAAGCATTAATATGATAGCACTGCGGAAGACCAATCCTTTCCAATTACAATCTCTATCATTAGTTTAGCTTAAATATTCCAATTCCAGCTCTTCACCTGGACCTTATGCCTCCACATAGGACAAAAGAGCAATGGACTCAAACTGTCACAAAATACCAACCAGGGCTATTACATCCATTATATTTAAGAATTATGAGAAACCTAAATAAAGAATTAACRCTATCTGTGTATCTAGTCAAGTGTTTAATCTAAGTTTCTTATTCATATCAATGCAGATGAAAGTCAGCCACTATTTACATTTTAATGTAATCCATGTTATCTTAATTAATTAATTCAGCAGCAGACAAAAGACGAAAGTATTTTTCCTTAAAAAAGAGAATAGTGGTCATGACCTTGCTTAAGATTATGGTGCAAAAAAAACCCCCAAAACCAACCAAACAAAAAAACCCCCCTCACTTCTAGCAGTATAATTATATTGTGGGAATTCTTCACTAGGTTACCAGAGAAGCCTTGTTGTTAAGTCACACTGTCCTAGGGTAGGTGGGTTTTTCCATTCACTTCAGCCCCCAAACAGATGAAACCATATCACCTAAACCACTTTAGCCATGCTATGTCCACATGGGGATAAGGTTCATTTTGCTTAATTTAAAAACCAGACATTATGTTCTAATAAATGTCTATTCATCTGAAAACTTTGGCCAATGGGAAARAAGAAAGCATATTTAGCACTGCACTTCAAAGATCCACAGGCCCTTTCTTCCACTATAAATGAGTTTATGAGATGTAAGGGAAATAATTATATCACATGTTCATATCAACTGGTATTGTAGACAGCAATTCATGGATTTAAACAGGACCTTTTTTGTATACACATTTTATGAAAAAACAAAGGTTTCAACATGCTTTCAACAAGTCTTTTGTATGTTTTAATTCCTACTTCCTTTTCATAACAAAATTAAAACATAATTCCCTATACAAAAGAATAGCAGCACAAAAAATAATTTGAAATAATAAAAAGTCAGTAATATATCCTTTCAAGACTTTTTTTTGATCATGTATTTTTTTCAGAATTTTGAATTGGAAAAAAAAAAACACACAAAAAACCAATCCACCATCTTTAAGTCTAATACCTACTTTCATAAAGTGCATCCCACCCAGCCCACAAAACAGGCTACTTACTGAGCTAGATGTGTCCAGAGGGCTCCTGCACCGGACTGGAGATAATTCTATTGAACAAAGAACTCCAAGCGGCTGACTACCACATGGACTATGCAAAGAAGGGGACAAGCATGCAGATACATTCCCATTTTCTTCTAAAAACAGCTTTCTTCTGAGTGATGAAGAGCTCAGATTYTCCTGAGACTGATCTGCAAATTCATCAGTTCTAAAATATTCACCTAGAAATGCAGGGGAGAAATTGTTTCCAGTAAGAAATGCAGAAAAAAACCCAACATTCCACTACAGAGACATATATAATTAAATTGAAACATTTAATCCAATTTACCAATACAGCAAGTAATGAATCTAATTAGGCACCTATCCCAAAGGATTGCTTGTCATCCCCACAAAAAGTCCACTCTGTCTACTAAGGTTCCACTTCTGCCTATCATCCCTTAATAATAAAGTCTGAATTTAAAAAACAAATAAAATATATTGACTGGTATCTACTCATTGGTCTTTTCCCAAAATTGTATTATTCCTCATGTCTGAATTGTGAAAAAAGGATTATTTTACTACCCAAGCAAAACCAGACTTCTTCACATCTCCCATATGCTTTGATGGTCTTCATGATACATCCAGAGGCAAACCACATTCGACTTGAAGAAAGTCCAAGCATTTAGCAGTTTACAGTAGTTAACTTCCGTGTGCTTTCCTAAAATCCATTAAAATATGCTCTTACTTACCAGATTATTTTCATTTTTCTGCTCTTGCTCTATTCTAGTTGGCTATTCCTTGTAGCAGAAATTTTTCATGAACTCACAAACTGTGTGTTGATGGAAGCGTTTGTTAAGACAAAAACCAAAGGCAATAGATACGGTTCTATTTTGATCGCCCACAGTCAGGGTTGTGAACTTCAATAATGGGATAGGAGCATGCAGCCAAAATCCTCTGAGCCGGCTGCACCCACTGTTCCCACTTATGAGCTGTAAGACCAGGCCCTTCCAGCCTCCCTGGCTGAGAAGGTGGCAGCAATTGCTTGATGTAGCACTTATAATCAGCAGCTAATTTGGACTCTTGCCTCCTCACTCAGCAGCAGTCATGGCTTTTTGCCACCACACAACTTGTAGTCCTCACCATGGCTTCAGGTACATTAAAGGCAGAGTTATAGCATAGCTTTACTTAATGTCAGGTTGGGCTATGAGCCTCCTGGCCAGCCATCTCTAACTCAACCAGTAAGTTAAATTACTCCTCTGTTTAGGGAGGCAGGAGGTATCTTCCACTTAGTACCTTTTAGGCATTCAGAACTGTTAAACAATTTCATAGAATTACAAAGCATCCTGAGTTGGAAGGGACACACAGGGATCATTGAAGTCCAACTCCTGGCCCTGTGCAGGACCTCCTAAGAGTCACACCAGGTACCTGAGAGTGTTGTCCAAACACTTCTTGAACTCTGACAGGCTTGGTGCTAAGACCACTTCCCTGGGAAGCCTGTTCCACTGCCTAACCACCCTCTGGGTGAAGAACCTTTTTCTAATATCCAACCTGAACCTCTCCTGACACAACTTCAGGCCATTCTCTCAGGTCCTGTCACTGGTCACAAGAGAGAAGAGATCAGTATCTGCCCCTCCTCTTCCCCTCACAGAGAAGTTGTAAACTGCAATGAGTCTCCCCTCAGTTTCCTCCAGGCTCAACAGTTTCCAGTCCCCCATATCCTTTCTTTTTAATCTTTATGTCCACACTCAAATCATATCATTTAAGTCACATGTCCAGTGTAACACGCAGTAACTGTCTATTTAGAACACATGCTTAAAACTTTCACTCATATGTTTTGTTTTCAGTATTTCATATGACAAACACCCAGCAAACAATACAAAACCAAGTTCTCTATTTAGACATCCATAATTAAATTTAGATATTGCATGACATACCTAGTATTTTCTCTAAATTAAAGTCCACTGGCAAAGACAGTACTGTCTGACAAGAAGCTGCAATGAATAAAACCAACAAAATTAGCTCACCTTTTACTAAAGCTGTAGAAACAAAAATTCACTTTCATATTGCACTACAGTCGAGCTATTTAAATTACAGTTGCAATAAGGAAAAGTGTTAATTAAAGCTACGATTCTGATTTGACAACATTATATGCAGCACACTAGGCCTAGAGATAAAAAAACCCAAGAGTTTTAAGAATACTTCTCTAGAGGCTTTTATGTTAACTGGGAAGAGAGATCTCTGAAGAAAGGAAGGATTCAAAAGGAAATGGCAGAAAAATCATGAAAATACTCTGGGGAAAAACACTATCTATTTATCTAAAATGATGCAGTTTAAAAGATATATTAAAATTTCTGATATTTATTTGGCATAGAAAACAATCAATATTCTCTAACCCAAAACAATTGAACACATTAAAGGTGTCTTGAAACTGCAATTTAGTCATAAACCTGAAGCTTATATTCACTTTTTAATCCAGAAAAAGTACATAAATTGACTTGGAAAAAATGCACTCCACAGTTACATTGGAAAAATACAACGGGGTAGAATAGGATTAAATTACTATGAGAAATGGATATTAAAAATAATGGATATTAAAATTAAGTTCAAGAAAAAATATTTGTACAGTAATATTAACAAATAATTCTTTTAAATAGCCATTAAAAATRGGTTATTTTTCTTCAGAGAAAGCCTGTAATTTTAGACATTGCTTTTACTCACCATCGTTTTTCCCAGGCTGCAAGCTCAGCTGTCTTCCAATCGGAGAAATGTTATTTAGATCTATGGCTGTAAAACACAGAACTTAAATTTAAACATGCACTGCAAATAGTTTTGAAATGCAGCAAGAGTAAGTTAGAATATTTAATACAACTAAACAAAATTTTGAGTCAAAGTTTGGAAGAGATTAGAAAGGAGTACTGAAAAAAGGTTACCATTACAGCATCAAGAGAATTTCAGCACCTTTCTATTCAAATAAACTTAGTGAAGTAGCATCAACACTGCCCAACACTTTGTTTCCTCCTGTTTCTACGTTACAGAGATTTAAAGCAAACTAGTTTATGCTTGGCTAAAAAGGCTGTGTTCAAGTAAAACACATTTCCAGAAAATCATTGAGTCTGGACTTGAGAAAGGTGAAGAAACACTGTATCTTTTTTATAAAGCTGAAGAACACATTAGACCGTTTTCTTTCATGATTCACTTTACCAGATCTAGGATTCTGCCTTATGTTCTCAGCCCAAAAAGTGACGATCTTACCACTGACAATTAAAAATACACTATCCACAAGCTGCATCTCCTTGATGAACAAAAATTCAACAGCTTAGGCATTTCCAAATCTTGCAGAAATCCCCACTTTTTTTAAGACTTTCCTATCAAACAATAGGGCCTGCAAACAATACTTCATAGCTGACATTTGTGCAGCTTGTAATCCATTTATTATGTATTCTGCTGGTTATATATAAATTTCAATAAGAGCATTAAGAATAAAATGTAACAGTGACATAAATGAAATAAACTGAGAAAACCCACGACCAGTGGCAGTGAGCTAGCAGGACACTAAGATGCCAACAGGAAATTCCATTTTCATATTCCATATTCCATTTCCGATATGCTTATATGGTGAGGAAAGCAGCTGGAATAAGCAGGATGTGCAAATAACTGAAGAAAAATGTGAAGTAGAAGACTTAGCTATTACCAAGTATCAACGTATCAAACTTATGTGTGTAAATTAAATTGGTTGCAGACAGGTTATTAAAGTAGAAAGACTTAAGAACAAGAACCAAGAATAACAAAAGAGGAAAAATTATATAGGACTTTGGATTAATAAATAATTTTTAAAYAAAGAAAGCACTTGGAGACCACAGCTGAAAATCTATCAGTTGTGCCATATTTTATCACTGGTTCTTAAAATTTAAATTGAGCTTGAAAAAAAAAATTATGCTTGATAATTCCTCCAAAAGCTACATTATTTTGGGGGGACACAAAAGCAACTTACATTTAGTCGAATTTAACTGAGAAACTTGCTTGCCTTCATGTTCAGTCCAAGGAGAAGGAACTATGAGTTTTTTTGTGAAAAACTAGAGCAGAATAAAAACAAACCATCTCAGCACTTTTAAGAATTTTTGACTTAAATTTAGGCTAGCATCCTGAACAAGAAAAAAATGTAGAACATATTTCATTATTTCAGGCCCAGAGAGGTTAAAGAAAAAATAATTTGATTTGAAGACCCCTATGTTCTTTATGACACATAGCACCTCAGATCTTTCAAGTCTGCTGAGTGAAAACTATACGCAAGTTTCATTTAAGAATAATTACTCATTAAAAAAATTGAATTGTCACTACCACACTTCTTAAACAGTAGTTTAAAATAATCATTTTTAAATTTTCAGTTTGTTAAGTTGTATTTTGACAATTGAGCTATTTCACAGAAGTGATAAAGAGACACTGCAGGAACAGTAAAAGTGATAAACCAAGGAATTTTGGCAATATTATTAGTGTTAGTGTATTTGGCTAAATTGGTTAGCAGTAAAACACTTATGAGTACTGGCACTTCAGTTTTTTTCTGTAAACCAGGAACTGTATCTATCATCACAGATGCACTGTGGAACACCCTGATGCTGAGGCGATGAACACTGTTACAAAGCTTCAAGAAACACATGGCAAATCCTGTTCTCACAATAAATGCAAGACTCAAGGTAAATGAAAAAACCTCAACTTGAAACATGCAACTATTAAAAGCATAATTTTTATCAGACATGGTTTCAAGATGTTCAGCTACATAATCCATTAGATTATACCTCACAACAAGAAAATATACTTTTTAATGCAAATTTAGATAAACAGAGCATCTTAGCTGCAGGTCAACTACACAGCACCTTTACGGAATCATAAAACATTTTTTGCTTGTAGAGACAGAAACTGATAGACTTGCCTACCAGAGCCTTACTTTTTTTAAACTGAAATAATATTGAAGATTTCTATACCAAATATTTTAAACACTTTACTTTTCCTTCTCTGCTAGACGAATGAATGGTAAAAAATAAAATGAAAGGAAAGATATACAAGCTACCAGAAGGAAGTCTTGCATCCAACTAAGCAGACTTTGGAAGAAATAAAAAAAAAAAAAAAAAAAAAAAATCACAAAAATCCTGCAGTATTTTAAAAAATGCAATATGACTCCAACAGTTACTGTAAACCCCCAAATGCTCAATCATTATTTTTAACCTGAAGTTAACTTTGTAAGAGTTATATTACAGCTACATTACCACTAGCCAAGAAACATGAAAGAAAAAGTCTGTGTTGGATTCCACTACATCTGGAAATTACTTTCTTACTGAAATATAATAGATTTCTGGGTTTTGAAATCCTTTTAATACATGTTGATCTTTTCTGTAGACAAAACAAATCAATATTTGATAGCGCAAGGTTTTATTACCTCCTCAATAGCTTTTTGCCTTCTGTCTTCTGTCTCCTTATCAATTCTAAGTAACAAATGAAAAACAACTCAATTATCAAAACCATCACATAAGTAGGAAAAAATGTAAAGTCCAGACATATAATAATTTATAGATGCTCAAGAGAAACTTTATAAATTAAATTGCACTAAACCCTAAATCTTATGATGTTTTTACTCTTATGTGTAATCATCTCGTACTATAAATTTAGAAATATAAATGCACTTCTCAATTCAGTTGATTTGAAAAAAATCTGTACCATTTATAAGTACACATTTGCAAATCTTGTGTTTACTCCTTGTATCAGCAGGTCTGGACAAAAACTCAGTCATAACTGGTCTTCCAAAATAATGTCATTTGAATATACTTTCCTATTAAAGTTAACATGAAATTAGACTTACACTACAAAACCAAGCAGAATAAAAAAAACGAGCCGTAAGGATTTGAAGGGCAACCGAAGACACCCCTGGAATTTGCCCACCCAAATTCCTGACACAGCCCACTTTCCCAGCACAGTTCTCCCTGTCAAATACCTAGTCTGCTACGTTTTCTTCAGTTTAGAATACAGTATCATATTTTAGTTTCTAACAATTAATATATTCCCTTATGCAGCTTTTAACCTAGTTTTAAAAAAAGTATTTTAGTTATTACACAATGTGTGAGATTCTATATTTGTATTTCCTCTAACGGTCACCTTCAAGCCTGACTTTCAGTTACTACTATGTAATTTATTGTAAAATGTTTTGAAGCTTGTATGTGTTCATCACTGTCTTAGCTGAACCACACAACACTTTCATATACAGTTAGTATACTTGACTTACCCTTGAATAATTTTATAAATCAGTCAGATAACAAAACATTATTACCTACACAAACACACAGAGATGTGTCTAGTACACAAACTCTCACGGCTCTCTTTCTTTTACGCTTATCAGACTCTGAATCTATCTGCAATATTTGGGCATGCCATCTTCAATTATGTCTGCCTAGATGATGCTAAAGCGACAGTTCTATGGAGACACTTGCAGTTATTGTACTAAAAGAAATAAGCATACAATCATTGTATATTTATGTATATATATGCACAGAAACATGCAAGCGTGGACACAGCAAATCTACACATAGTCAAACTAGCCTCTTTCAGTCACAGCAGATGATTTAAAAAAAATAAAAATCAGAGTGAATATGAAACAGTCAGACAGACTGAAAGGACCCACTGAGACAATGCATGTCTATATCTATGGGCCATGTCACTTATCACTGGAATTGTCAGCCAAGCCATCTACATCAAAGCTAGTCCGTGTGTGTCTAAATACACCTCCAGAAACAATGTAATCAAYTCCCTAAACCTAAGGATTAAGGCTTTATAACATAAAAAGCATTAGGGTCTGAAACCTACTGGCTGCTAGAGGAAGGACACGAAACATTAAGACATGGTGATTCACAGATACAGCTGGAGACAGATATAGTCCTTCTACAGCTTTTACTCTTCAAAAAGAGAGATGTAGCTTCAATCAGACACTAAGAACAGTAAGTCTACTTCACAGTATTTCTTATGATGAGGGTGTTGAAACACTGGAACAGATTGCTTGGAGAGGTGGCCCGATTCTTGGAAACAGTCAAGATCAAGGTGGATGGGACTCTGAGCAAGACAGGATTGGTTCACTATTCTATTCCTGCAGTGCTTCAAGCCATGAGGTGCAATTCTTCGTGCAAGTTTGTATCTGAGAAGTGTACAGGACTGTCTGCAGGATTCACCATTAACACATCCCCTTGGCTACCTTCACTTAATGTCATCCTGTACTACCAGTGTGTAAAATTATCCCTCAAGATAAGCTCCAATTACAAAGACTGTTTTACCTACTCGTTTTCCCCACCAAAGTTATTCTCGGAGAAAGGAAAAAGATAAGGTCCCCAAACTACTTCAAGTAACTAGCGTTAGYTCCCCCCCTCCTTCACATTAAGTCTAATCCATACTTTCCAAAGAGAGTACTGGCCTCCCCCGCTAGCTCTCCCAGCTCTACGCTTCTGCAGGAGCCCCAAAGAAGCCTCAGCATGTAACATTCTGAGAAGATAAACTACGTTGCAACAAGGAGCAGATGAGGTAGCCTGGCGAGACATTTTCTTGCTTCCACTGACTGCTTTTATCTGGCTGTCTTCCAAACTGCAATCAGAGGGGATCAGCAGTTCTTAAGGCTAAAAGGAAGCAACACAGAGGCAGCCTCATCTAAATATTATATCCACATCATGTAAAAAATTATGTTAAAAGATTTGAATAAAAAGTCCTTAATGCTATTTTTAAATGTTAATTAAGCAAAAGAACAGTGTTCTAGTATTAAATATAAGTCAACTGCATAAAAACAGACTGCAAGTTACCTAGCATGGCTCAAATTCATTGCTTGGCGTCGAATGTCTTCCGAGTCAATTTCCACAGGACTTATTAGAGCAAGCTGATCAATAGACCATCTAAATTTTCCTGGTGTCTAAAAAAAGAAATGGGCATCTTAATGCTTGCTATTCTAAAAAGATAAAAGTAAAACCACAGGCCAAATCTCAATGGAACAACACAGTCAGCTTCCATATAGTTTCTGTCAGAGACAATGAAAAGAGTTTCTGTTTAAATAATCTACTTTTAAAAAAAATAAGTGAGTCAGTCAGGCTTCTTATCTTGCTAGTGGTATTACAATGATTTACGAGATAATATTAAGTGGAAGGTTACAGCTAATATTTACAAACTGAGGTGTCAGTTTCTTCTTCATTTCTGAGGACAAGTCTACTAAAGATACATAACTTGGGACAAAATTAAGTTGCTTCTAGATTATCACAATCCAAATTGTGGTTCCATGAAAACCCAAGTTTTCATACCTAACCCAAGTTTTCCAAAAAATAGAGCAGTCTTCCTTTCACTTCCCAGTTCAAAGAAGACTAAAGAGTGCAATGCCATACACATCCTGCAAAGTCTCCCTCATAAATGCTATGCATAGTGCACAACAAAATCCAATTCACAAATAAAGCAGCTTCACCTCTTTATTTAATTATTACAAAGTATTACTCAAATATATTTGAAAAATTATCTACCAAGTGAATCTTTTTAGTTTCATTAGCACAGTATCATCTCTACTGCTTATCAGAAAATAATTTCAACTGCAAACCAATATGTAATTTGCAACTAAAAAGGAAGTTATATATACATAAAGTCATTAACTTAAATATGCAAACAGCTGGTAACAAAAGTGCAATTAAGTTTTATTTGCAATCAGCCTGCTTAGCATCTAAGTAGGAACTGGTTTTCTCCATTTTAAGTGGGTCCAGAGTACCACATCCAACCATTGTTCTGTATCTACTCTCAACTGTTTTTAGCACTCAATTGCTAATATCTAAAGACTAAATAAATTTAGGAAGGTAGGAAGACTAAGTGGCAATATTAGTATTAAAAGCAGCATAGTTCTGTAAAGAGAAGAAACTCCAAATGCCACCAAAATTATTTAGCTTTACACACGTTAAAGTACACTAAATAAAATACCCTTTGTAATGCATGTAAAAATATTAGCACTGTATCTGTATAGTTACACAGCTAACGACTAGATCTTACAGATGAGGATTTTGCTGACTTAAAGACCGAAGGACTGGAGACAATCTGCTCCTGAAGAGTATAATAATCACTGGGACTTTCAAAAGGATTCAGGATTGTGACTCGTCCTGGAGTTTCTGGTGTTATCTGCATTTTAGCTTCTTCTGTATCACCCATAACACTAAGCTATACCTGAAAAAGAGAGTGGGACAGCAAAATTAAGGAAAACAATGAAATCATACTTTTGACATTTTAGGGTCACCCTAAAGGCTTTGGGAAGAGAGGATCAATCATCTTAACGCACTAGCAACATTTCAAAAACTAACAAAAACGAAGTTAGCTATCGCTTAGATCTACTGACGTAAAGCTGATAAATAAGGCTAGTACGAACAATCAGAAATAAACAGAACCTATGAAAACGAGACAAGAAAGAACATGAAAAGGGAGATTAAAAAACCCAAACAACCACCACAACAAGCGCAAAACAACAAGCAAACAAAACAAAAACCCAAACAAAAAGTCGCCAACCAACCACCCCAATAAACAGATAGCCGTCCTGCCTCCACACGGGAGCAGCCCAGCAGCTCCGGCAGGGGACAGGACCCCGGGCAGCGGGCGGGGCAGCAATAACGCCCCGGGCAGGTCCCGCTCTGCCCGGGGCTAAAACGCCCGCCCTCCGCCTCAACGGGCCGGGGCAGCTCCAGCCCGCGCGGGGCTCCGGGAGCCGGCGCCGCTCCCTCCCGCAAAAGGGTAGCTCCCGGGCCCGGCGGCTGCCTCGCCCCCGGCCGCAAAGGGGACGGGAGCCCCGGGGGAAGCGCCGCCGACAGCCCCTTCTCACTCTTCTCCCCGGGACGGTGCCACCGCGCCGAGCCGCGAGCCGCTCCGCCAAGCCCCCGCCGCCGAGAAGGCGATGCTGGGAATGCCAAGGACGCCGGGGGTGCGGGCACAGCCACCTGCCGCCGTTACCGGGCCGCCGCGCCGCCCGCTCATGCCCGGCCCGGCACCGCTCCCGCCCCCGCCGCGCCGGGAGGCCCTTTAACCAGCCCCGCCCCTCTGAGGGATGTGACCAATCATGACGGGCGGTGTGCGCCGCCAGGCCAATGGTAGGGCTCTCCCTCTCTCGAACGGGCCAATGGCCAGGGGCGCTGCCGCACGAATTCAAAGGAATCCCGCCCCCGCCGCTCTCGCGCTGCGCCGGGGCGTCACGTGGGGCCGGCGGGGCTGGGGGCGTTCCGGTTCCGGGGGCTGCCATGGCGAGCAACGCTGCCAGCCTGAACGCCGTCAGGGAGACTATGGACGGTGCGTGACAGCCGCGGGACAGGGCCGCGCAGCCTGCAGGGGAAAGGGAGCGCCTGGCCCCGCTGGGGGCCCTGGACGTGGGCGCCTCCCCTGGGAAGAGGGRTGCGGGTTGCGGCTGCTGAAGGATGCAGCGCGTAGCAGTCTCTGGTTTAGTCCGTGTCACGCAGGGTCTGAAACAGCTCGAACACCTACGTAGAGCGAGTGTCTTTGGACCTGGCGTGGCTTTTCTTTTTTTTTAAGTTAGCTAAGTATTTAATATAGAATGTTGTTTTTTAGTGTTTATAAATAGGTACATATGTATGTGTTTGCTGTTCTTTCTCGGTGTTTGTAACGGTTAACGCAGTTTGCGTTACCTGGCTCAATGCGTCTTGGATTTCAGCCAGGAGGATGGAAGTGCGCGGGGGAGAGAGGCAGGACCAACCCTGTGACGGTGTCAGCAGCAGCACCTGAACTGATGTGAACCCCCATATTTTGTTCTTGTGCATGGCTCCTGTCAGAAAAGCAACGTAAACTACAAAAAACCCCAAACCAGACAACAAAATAGTGAAGAAGCTTTGAGAACAGTAGTATTACAGAATTAGAATAGTTTGTGATGGGTAAAAAAAAAATCTCAAAACCCAAGTACTGTTGTGGGATGGGGAATGTGAGAGAAGTGGCACTGGGAGTACTGGGAAATATTTTGGAGATTGATGAGCCGTGAGAAATGTGAGCAAAGATCAGGTGCTCACTTTCTCTTCCAGCCTGATTATGAGGAATTAAAGCTGGCATGTTCTGGAGCCGTTTCTTAGTGTAGTGCAAAACTCTGGAATTCCATGAAATGCCTATGCCAAAAGCTTATATGCAGAATGCAGAGCTGCCAGGAAATCCCTTGAGGGTTGTTAAATGTGAAGGCTTTCTCTGGAAATGCTCTAATGAAGGAGTAGAGGCTAGGGAGAATGTTCAGAGGGTTTTGCTTTGCACTTGTTTTTTTCTCAACATCGTCCCATCTCTTGAAGTTATGACTACTGTTACATAAGGCTTCCTGTATAACTGTGTATATATTTTATTTAGGATAGATATTTAGCAGTTGTTGTTTGCAGAGTTGTTAAGAGCTCAGAATTGTGGAGAAACTGCTACATCTGTCTGCCAAAGACACTGCCTCAACACCTAAAGATTAGAAAGGATTTCTTCAGTATCTGGGGTCCAAAAGCACAGAGTGTTCTTATAGGCTACTTTTTACATAATTGGCAAGCATGTTAATGGTTGAATTGTTCACTTATTTTTTTTGTACTTTTTTGAAATCCATTATCCAGTATTAAGTTTCCTGAACCAGAAAAGCATGGTGTTTATGTTAGAAGCTGAACATAAACCTTGTTGTTGAAGTTCAGACAGCAGTGGACAACTGCCATGTTCACACTGTACTGTAGAAGTTAAATGTTGATGAAGAAAAATTTTGATCATTGAAATTTCATGATCTGTAGGGACTAAAGTGCTTTCAGTTTTTTCTGTTGCAGTTCTGTTTGAGATTTCAAGAATATTGAACACTGGCTTGGATATGGAGACGTTGTCTATTTGTGTGCGGCTTTGTGAACAGGGGATAAATCCAGAAGCATTATCATCTGTTATTAAAGAACTGCGTAAGGCTACAGAAGCTCTAAAGGTGATGCTTTTGTTTAAAAAGCTTATAGATTTGTTTTTAAGAGTCAGATGCAACTTGCTATACTTCGGTTTGTAAATCATGCTTTGATATGACTCATTTTTAAATCAGGGAAATTAACTCTTCCATAGAAGAGGCAATGAATACAACTGAATTCAATTTGAAGCAAGCAGTGGTACAAATAACATGTTTTGTACAAATAAAATAATTAGACTAACTCTTCTGAAGAAAAAAACACAAACACAACCAAAGCTCCCAGATTTTTATTATGGTCACCATTTGCCCCCTTATCTGCATAAAATCACAGATAGATTGCTCCTTTTTCCTTTTACCAATATCACCTCATTTCTACAACCTCAGATCTAATAGTATGCAGCAGTACTTGTAAGCAGGTACTTGCAATTTGCTAACGTAATCTCCACATATTGCTTTTACCACGTTTACCTGTGCTTTGAACCTTTCCAAAGACCAACAAGAGGGAATTTCATGGTGTGTGTGTATATAGAGGGCTTTTCTTTTACGAACATTACCCATTTAACTAGTAGAGAGTAACCACAGTTTAAAAAAATTTTCACTGAGCTTTTAAAGGATTTTCATTCTTTACTGTCTACCTAAGCACAATCGTGATTTTTTTTTTTCTACTGTATCTTATATTTAGTGATTTCTGGGAGTGGAGTGGAAACCCATATCTTGGTTTTATTCTGGAAGACTGCATGCTTTATTTTTAACTTAACATTTTTCTATACTCATGCGTATTTTGTATCTGTGTCTGTGCTTCAATATTTGCTTACCTATGCATTTAGCTATGTGTATGTAAGTAATTGAGGGCTGTTTTACTTCTTTCATTGCTTTTACTGGTTTATAATTCCTGTTGCTATCCTTTGCCTGTTTGTCCCATAGCTGGTTTAAAACCTACCCATGTCAGTCTTGAACAACTGTGCCTTGTTGACTGGGTTGAGTATTGTTACATAATAAAAATACTAATGTTCTTAATCAACTAATTGACAGTGTGATTTATGCGGTTACGATTAGTGTCATTCTCCTAAGTTTTGTGTCAGTAACTTCTCTGTACGAGTGGGATAATAATTACCATAAATTGTGTAAAGTAAACTCCAAAGATAACTTTATTCATGCCTTTGAGCCTCTCTTGAAAGCATTAGGGTAAAAGGTGCAAGATACAAGCTGCTCAGATATAGGACATAGAATAACACAAGCAAAGAGCAATGGCTATTTTAGTAAAGGGTAATGGCAGTCAACAGCATTATTTTTTTTTAAAATAGTACTGTTCATTAGAGAAATTTTCATAAGTGGCTTTTTTTTTTAGACTTTTAACTTCTCGAGGTAAATTAAAATAGTTATAAGAAAATATTAAATTGAGTCTACGTAATGTCTCTTTTGGTGATTTGCAGTAAATGTTTTTTATGTTTCTAGGCCGCTGAAAATATGACAGGCTGACATGGGAGAAGATCTCTGCATGAGAAGAATGCCAAGTTAAAGCTAACAGGAACTCTGAAGATTGCCACTGTTTAGAGAAAGAAATGAAATAAGTGTATGTGAAGGTTTTAGAATATTTCTGTAATATTCTTCAAAAGAATGATGTATATAATAGCTTTGAAAAGTTTTTAGTAAGTTCACCAGTAATATCATTACTTGGTATTTTTGTGAACTGTTTGTGAATATAGTGCAATTGCTTTTCTTTGGCATCCACTACTTTTAAAATCATGCTAGATACCCTTCATTTGTTGGATTTACTACTGTGTACCAATGAATTTTGTTATGATGTGTGTAGCTTTGGAAGTGCTAGTGTATCCTGGGTTTTATCTCTTGGTTGGATGAAAAACTACATTTACAATTTTAGTCTTGCTTCATGGTCCAGATAGGAATGAAGCCCATAATGACTTTATTTTAATTAGAGTTAGGGTGGTAACTTAAGTCTCAGTCTAAAAGCAATAAATAAAGCATTTTTTGATAAAACATGTAATGAATTGTCCTTTTGATTGTGATTCAAATTGCTGGGAATAGTGTTCGCTTAGATAACAAAAGTACTTAAGTTATCCACGCAGAAATGTATGCGAATTTAAATTCTAGATGACATGGAATGTTTTACAGGGATTAGATGCTACATTTGTTACATTTGTTCTGACTGCTGGATCTAAAAATATCAAAGCTTTATTGTTACTGCAATACAATAGTCAAAGCATATATGAGAAGCATAAGATTTGGTTGAGGTTGGTTGGTATTGTGGCTGTTGTCCCGGGGTCGCTGATGAAATCACGGCACGATCACGATCGAGAGTTGGTGAAAAGTGCATAAGTGGATTTATTTATTAATATAAAGACCTGTTTTATACCTTTAGTGTGCTTGAAAGTCATAAGGTCATTGGTTCCTCAGCCATCCACCTCTCAGGATGATTGGCCAGGACTAGTGCAACGCCTTACTGAAAATATTGTGCTTTCAGTATAATAACAAGTCCACAAGTGTATGATATGAAGAAGTGTCGTTAGAAAAACATCTTGCTTGTTTACATAGCTTCTGTGAGAAGACAGCTTCTCACAGAGTGCAAAATGCTAGGGAATTTCTCTGCTGAGGGCTTTTCAACATCCACAGGTATAGGAATGTCTTCTCATTTAGCACTAGAAACCTTCACTGATGGCAAAACAAGTGTTAATTTCCAGTAAGTATCCTTGCATCCAGAAATTCTACTTCATAAGAAAATGGTTTCTTTTGTGTTCTCCATCTGCTGCTGTATAAGCTTTTTTTCTTTTAGCTTTTTTGATTTTTTTGTTATGCTGGTTTCAAAGTGTATGGCTATGGGACCTAAAGCAACCTGCAGGGTTAATAGGATGAAGCACATTTGGAAATGAACCTGAAATCTTAGTTAAGCCAAAAGTCATATTTGTGCAGAGATAAAAAGTTCTTTTTGTTTTAGGAGTTTGCATCATATACACTCTAGGTCATAGCACTACAAAAAGCAATCAAGGAAGCTAAATACTGGATATTGCTGGCAGAGAGAATAGAAGAATATTTGTATTGCATTGAATCACTTACTTTTATTTCCAGTTAGTCTGGCCAAAAAATCATTCCAGGAGGATGCTGTAAAAACTTCTGAATAACCAAGCTAAGGGAACTTCTAAGTGGTGTCATTTTGCATAATCACAGCATCAATTTACAAAGTATTTTAAATGTTCATAACTTGAATAGTGTGTGCATTGTTTTTTTTACACATCAAGGTATCCTTAGTATGAAGAGATACCAACAATGACATTATCTTAGGAAATCTGAAAAGTTAGTAAAATATCAGGTAAACACCAGGTCAGATCAGCACAAATTAGCAATTAGCTCTTCTAGTCTAGACTCAGTGGTACATGTGAAAAACGAGAAAAGACTGGGGGAGCATTCTTGCTGTTCTCGGGGTCACATCTAAGTCTGTGAGATTTCCCTTTTGTGACTTAAACTCTGAAAGTTTTCTGTAAACTGCAGCAAATGTGCTCAAAGTAGTAATGAAAAGTCATTAGAATACGTCTTTCTGCTCGTGCATTTCCTTTTCCTCCATTGCCAGATCTTTGGGCAATACAGGAAGTCTGATGACTTCCCTTGATGTCACGCTATTGATTAGTTTGCATTTATGTATTTCCAGGGTTTTTTTCTAACTTGTTAGCTTTATTTTGGTTTGGGTCCTATGTCCTTGAAATGCTTAAAACCAGCTTGGAACTGGAGTATGAGAATTTATACATAACTTATATAATTCTGTATAATTCTTGAACTGTCCGGTAAATTGCCTCTACCATTTTACCATCAGTAAGCTTACAGCTTTTACGCATTTAGACGTTTTCTGGAAGACCATGTGTCGTGCAGAATCATAGAAGGAGGGCATGTCTTTGGCATTCAAACCCCCAATTTGATGTCTGTAAAACTAAAAATGCATTATTTTCATTCTTACATGGAACTTAATGATAACATCGGTTACTTAATTAATACACTGAAGGGGAGAACATGTTTCTTAAGACTGGTGTAAGAGAACTCCTGATGGCTTTTGGTTTGGGGTACCATCCATGACAAATTCAATAAGCATTTGTTTTTCTTCCTGGTAAGAAAGAAAGAAAATCTCTCTACTAGGAAGTTTCATACTGGAAATATTTGTGCTGTAAGGTAAGTCTATCAGTTTAATAGCATCCCCGCTATGTGAACATGAGTATTCAGACTTAGCACTGATGACTAACAAGTCTTGGTGGAGTTTGTAACTCACACCACCTTCTTCTGCATTTAACTAAGAAGCCGAGCAAAGAGCAYGTGCTTTTCCGCTGGGCTCCTTACTTATATGCTCTTGGAACTCCTGAAAAGATAAACATAGGAATATCTATACAGGTCCTGATCAAAGTTGTTTTTTCTAACACAATAGCTTCTTTTGTAGTCAAAAGCAGCTGCTTGAGGAAGAAGAACAATGCAAGCACATTTGGTTGCTCTGTGTTCTCCTGGCTTCTAAATGTCTTCTGTTCCAGGTTTTCCTGAACATTATATGGTTTGTCTATTTAGTAATTTTCAATGCTACTTTTTCCAGTACTTGTCTAGTTTCCTTTGGACTATATATGCTTCCTGAATAATGGCAGCCTTTGTCAATTGATGTCTGCTGCATAAAGAATTGCCACTTCTTGTTTATTTTGCATCTGATTTTTACTAGCTTAACTTAATGTCCCCTGCACAGTAAACTTGTACCTACAATGTGTGACTTGTGCCAGTCAGTGTTCTGCAGATATTTAACAGTCACCTTTAAATTTTCGCTTCTAAACTGAAGTGCTTTAGCATTTGGCTAACCAAAAGCATGGAATAGCTTCTGTATTTACTGTCCTTTGAAACTTTTCTGGGTCTCATATATTTTTTTCTGAGAAGGGAACCAAAACTGGACACAGCATTAGCCATGTAGTTAAGTACTGGCCTGTTTGTTTAGTTTCTTGTTCTTTTTTCCTTTCCTCGTAATTCCTAATATTTGACTTGCTTTTTTAATTTGATCTGAATGTTGAGCTGTTTTCATTGCATTATCTGTTGTAACTGCAGGATCTCGCTCTTTAGTAGAAYGAGAAGCTCAGAGGTTATTTTTTCATACATGGAAACTATGGTTGTTTATCTCCACGTGTATAATTTATTTGTGCTGAATTGCATCTGCTGCTTACTTTCCTAATCAGTCTTCCTATGTGTTTCTGCAGTTCACAGTTTGCTAGTAGTCTTGCTAATCTCCCTAATTTTATCATTGGGAAATTTTGTTGCTTTGTCCCTTTTTTGAGGTTAATTATAAGTAAGTTGTGCAGCATGCAATGTAGCAAAGACTGCAAAGGACCACTGGTGACCCAGGGCAAGAGCTGACCATTTATTTTCATTCCCTTTAAGTGATTGTGAGTAAATTGCAGTCTTGCCTACCACTTACAGTTTCTCATTCTTATACCAAGTGTGTTTAGTGTCACATACAGCAAAGCTGTGAGAGTTGAAGCACAGTTGTGAATCCAGTCCTGCAGAGAGCATGGCTTACTTGATAAGTATCAGAGTCCCTAATGTTCTTTCCCGGCTGCTGGTCATYGGGTGAGCAAATACTGGTTCAATCCTAGATTTGCTTTTTGATTCAATCAGCTAGTTCCTTCTGAATTTAACTTGTGTGCTGTTGCAGGCACCCTTTATTCCAGGGAYTGCTCCCAGCAGGCTGTGTACCAGAGCCTTCTGTTCTTCCCCAACACTTTCCACCTCCAAACATTCCCGTCTGCTTTTACATCCCCATAGTTTCATGCTATTGAAATGCTGTACTCCCTATTATTTGAATATACTTTTAATTAAAAGGCACAAAAAATGGCAATAACCTATGAATCAGCAGTGACCCATGACAAGATGTTGTGTACAATGGCTGTAGACAACCTGCTTTAAAGAGATCTAATGCTGAACAGAGAGGCTTTACATTACTATGTGTGACCTGAGCTAGGGACTTAGGCATGCCTTTACTGTTGGAGATTCAACTCTTTGAGCCACAAATACGAGTGTTTAATTAAAGCTTGGAAACAGAATTTCAGAGAAAGAAAGGTGTGTCAAAATAATTTCAACTTGTATAAGAAGGAGGGCAAGAACAGAGTGTTGCAGACCAGTCACCTGGCATCAGCAGAAGCAAACATCCAGCTGGTAAACTTGGGATTTTATCAGCAAAGAATGAAAGACAAAAAAAAAGTCAGGTAACAAGAGACAGGACAAGAGGAAATGGCTTCAACTTGTGCCAGGAACGGTTTAGATTAGATACTAGGATAAATTTCTTCATGGAAAGGATTGCAAAGCATTGGAACAGACTTCCCAAGGAAGTGGTAGAGTGACCGTCTCTGGAAGTGTTCACAAAATGTGTGGATATGGCACTTTGGGACATCTTTCAATGGTGAATGTGGTGGTGGTGCTGGGTTGATGGTTGGACTTCATTATTTTTAAGGTCTTTTCCAATCTTAATGTTTCTATGTTGCTGTGTGCTTCAGTTTATGCAGGATACTTTTCACTTAAAACATCATTGGCATCGTTCAGTAGAAGCACAAATGTACTGCTTTGCTCCCTGTTTTGGTGACTTGTTACCTTGGGAGTGAGATTTGAAAAAAAATTTTAAAAAAATGTTAAAATCTCAATGTTTGAAAAATGGTAATTTGAGAAGAACTTTTGAGGCATGGTGAACAGCTACTTTACTGTAAGGGTTTTGCGAAGTTGTAGGAATGGTTCCAGTTATTTACAGAAAACAGCTTTATCAAGCAGAAATAGTGAAGTAAAACCATAGTGCTGTCTATTTACTGCTTCCAGACSCACTTTTTATACTTCAAGAAAGCACAAGGAGAATTTAAATGAAGCCATAAAACTGTTTTGTGATAGAAGAGAAAGTCTGAAGAGGTCTCAAAGCACTCAGGAGTGTGCAGGTTCTCGAAGGGAAGTTGGGAAGAAACATATTGACCCTAGTTATGCCCTTGAACATAAAGTCTTGTGGCTACATCTTTCTAATCTGACAGAGAAAACTTACCAGATCCAGTAGGTGATATTGGAGAAATCAAACCTTAAAAATAAGATGCAACTTCTCAGGAGTAAAAGTAAACTTTGATATGGAATAGTAGGGAAATGCCAACTGGCTACTGCTTGATGTTGTTGAAATTAAGAGTATTTCTAAAAGATACGTTTTAATCCAGTTTCTGGAGCAAAGTCTACACTACCTCTGCATGGTGTTGGGCACACTGGCTGTAGCAGTTCCTTCTGACTGCAGAATCTGTGAAGGGCAGTGTAAAACAGCTCTAAGTAAAAGTAATGTGAAGAAAATTAGGAATATTTAGGATGACTATCAGTGATGTTTCTGTCAGTAAGATAAATGGAAGCCTGGTTTCCAAGATATTTAAATGTTACCTGATCAAAAAAACCAAACACCACAACTATTAATTATCTGAACTGGAAATCTGGAATATATTGAGTCTAGGCAGTTTTATTATCACTTTATAAATATTCTTATTTTCTCACCTCCAATTTTTCCATGTAAGGAGAGACCAGCTCATGAAAATGGATCTCTGAAAGAGCTCAGTGGTGTCATTATGTAGGTGAGTGAGAGTTTAGAGCTCAAATCTAACTTTCAGTGAAGGAGCTGATGCCAGGCCGTACTGTGGTTGCCCAAGGAAGCAGCCAGAAGGACCCCTTAGTAGGGAAGGAGGTCTCAGGTGGGTGACGAGGCTGATGGACATCCCAGCTTGAATTTATTTATGATTATTTTATCTGTACATTTGTACAGACCTAAAATTGGTATGTTTGAAGATACAAACAGTTATCTTCCTATTTAATGGACAGGAGATGCAGGAAAGGGAGACATAGGTAGTCATATTGCCTTGGCATTTGCCCTTGGAGCTGGCACTGGTAAGACAATAAGACTGCCAACCCCTCCTGCCATCACTCCCTGTTGTAGCTTGTGAGCACGTGACTTGAAGGAGCTGAGTTATCAGCTCTCACTCCATCCCACTTTCCTAGGCTACTGCAAAAGTTCCTCTTGACATTTCATGTTGCCTTCTTGGAAAGCAGCTTGGTACACAGGCTGGTTTTGTTCCCAAGCCAGTTTATAGGGGCATGTGATTGTGAGCAGGATTAATTAAAATTTTGTGAGGGGACAGCTAATCACAGAGAAATAGTTTCATTCCTGTGACCAGTGAACTTGTGTTGAATTCAAAGTCTATAGTAAGCAGCAGGTGGTTATTTACTATTAGTAATTCACATCTGTCAAAAATTCAGGATCTTAAAATAGTTTGCACCTTGCTCATGAAGACTGAGACTTTATGATACATAAATGCTGCAAGATCAGCATTAAGGAAAAATATTAATAATTTGCAAATACAGTGCTCTGGCATATATAAGATTCAATGAGGGATTTAAAGGAGAATCATACACTGGTCTTACACATTTTGAAGTAAAGACACAAACAAAAATATCTGAACAATCACTTCCTAGGGCATGTAAAGAGGAGTCTCGCTATTCTCCTAGGCAGAATTCAGGATACACTTGGAATTGTATAAGATACTTTATGTACAGACATAGCGACATACAGACTGAAGTAAAACTCAGTCTCTCCTTAGAGCAAGTGGTTTTCTAATTCAAAAATGAATGTTTTGTTTAGCTTTCTAATTCAAAAATGAATGTTTTGTTTAGCTTTCTAATTCAAAAATGAATGTTTTGTTTAGCTTCACTTAAGGTAAAACCAGTTGCAGGCATAGGAACAGCTCACGGTACATGCACAGCCCTTTATTCCTATGTGCTGTGTCAATTGCACATTGAAGGCAGAAAAATAGCTGTGGTGCATACACAGACTRATAATCTGGCCTGCATTTTTAGCATGGCATTTCAGCTGTGCATTTCTTTGTTAAGCATGATATCAGTAATAAAGCCGCCAGTCTTGGCTGATCAGTGGCTGCCTGTCTGCTCAGATTAGATGACTTTACAGAAGCTGTTCCATTTTTAGACATATTGGGCCAAACTCAGCATTGACTTGCACCCTGTGAAGTCTTATGAAAGTTAGTGAAAATAGCAATACAGCACAGGAGTCAACAGGGGATATGGTCATTGTTCATCTTAACTGTGAATGGATAGAGGAAATAAAGACATGATTTTGTTTGGGCAAATCCTTTAGCTTTCATATGGGAGGACGCTCGAGTTGAAATAGGCAGCTTTCCTTCATCTAAATGTTAAAAAATAACAACAATTAAAATTAAAAGGAAAATTATTTGACTAAAACTCCAAWGATTTCATTCAATGTAGTGTTATAATTTGTTGTTCTCTGTCTTTTTCTTCCATTTATGTTCTGTGAGTGGGATTTTCTGCCAACTGCATCTGCCACAATTCATTATTTTCCTCTCTCCTCTCCCCTCAGTTTTAATTCTCTCATTAGAGGGGGTTGGGCTTCACTGTTTTCCAATTTCTCAGCAGTCATTTCTACAATATTTTCTCAAGATAATCAGGCACTATTCAATAATAGTTTTCTTGGAGACTGATTTTTCTCCTGGAAACAGTTTTGATAGAATTATTTTGGTTGGTCCTCATATGTGCACAACTATCAGAGAAACTGGAGTTATGCATGCTCAAATCTGCTCTATGTTCTGGTGCAGAAATTTCTGTATTTATGTATTTCTAAAATACTTTTAGAATGTTGTAGTGTGCAATGTAGGCATCTAATGCATTGTCATATGTATGCCAGTGTCATGTGTAGAGAGATCACAAAAATATCACAGATACCCTTCATTCTTGTAAAATACATCTTTTATGTGCTTTTTGCTGTTACTGTCCTGTGATGTGTCCAAGTCACATTTGGCATCTGTTTATAGTTTTAGCAAAAAATCTCTAGGGAAAAAAAAATCTCAGGCAGTGCTTTGCCCTATTTTCAATTTACTCAGCTTATTCTGTCCCAACTTCTGGGATTATCAGATGACAGAACCTGATTGGTGTTACATACCTTGATATCCACAAAAATGACTATTTCGTCTGTGTGAAAATTAAAGCCTTTTGCGTAATATTTTTAAGAAGAGCTCTTTATCATGCTCTTCGTGTTTACTGCAGTAATTTTTTTAAGCACTTCCAATATTTGTAAAACACGAAGTAGGAGAATGAATAGAAGTGCTACTGGAAACTCTTGCGTATTCCACTAGATGGCAGGCAAACATTTGCAACCACTGCTGTTGTAAAATATCCCTCTATTAGTTTTGCATGGATTCTAATAAATAGTATTTTAGGATCAATTTCCAGCTTAATGAAGGACTGGTGCAATTTAACCTTTTGATTTATTTTTAAGACATTTTAAAACTAGAAGGAAGAATAAAAAAGTATGCTATTGATTGCATGACTTTGGCTCACAAAAGAGAGAATTGAGGTTTAAGCACTTAACATTTTGTATTTTTTGTATTTAAATTTTACTGAGATGGGATATACCAGTAGTAAAACGGCCACAGCAGAGAGAGTTTTCAGCATGGCAAATGGGTAGTGACATCTTTTTCCTTTTATTCAAAGTAATAAAATTTACACAAACTGTCTTAGAAGCTGCACTGAAGGAAGTTCTGTCACCCTTTGTGGTTCACAGCCACTTTAGCTTTTCCTTTTTTTGTGTTTATGTACTTTCTGGCAGTTACTCAGCAATTTGCAGTGTTTAACACAAGGCAGCACAATGAAGGTAAGAGTGGCACATGGAGGCTAGCTGTAGTGTAGGAAGATACACCTCCCCTGGTGAGGATATGCCAATGGATGTACCAGTACCATAGTAGCATCACAGTTTAAAATAAATACAAAATAAATAGTGACGTTTATTAGATGTGGTAGATGACATTAGGATTAAGACGACTCCTAGCATTTCCAACAGTGAAAATAGAAGGTAGAGGCAGGATGAGTACTCCCACCTGCTCTCTGACGAGGAGCTCATTTCTGTCCACCGAATAGGTTTCTGAATCTCTTTCTTCTCTATGGTCTCCAAAATGAGAGGGGAATAGAAGTAGGATGGAGATTTCCTAAAGTAGGATATTTAAGGGGGTAGGATAGAAGTACCATATTAATTTTCAGCCTCTCTCCATAGATGATAATCTTTCAGGGACAAAGTGTAGCTCCCAGCATAATAGGATTAGGTTATCAAGGGTTAATTAGTGACAAGAGAGCTGTCCCTGTCTCCATCCCAGTACTCCCCACAGTTCACCCTCTAAGCCCTTTCCCAATTATTTAATAAAATTTTAGTTTTATACTTTATGGTGGTGGTATTTTTCTGAAAAAAGAAAAACAAAACCCAGATTATTTCAACTATCCTTTAACCTCTGTTTTTCTCTGCAGTCAGTGGAGAGAGACAAGCTGTCAGTGGAGAGGGGCAAAGAGAGCACTAAAGTTATTCTGTATTGCTCTCTAAAGGAAACTCTCTATTGACTGAAAAGGTAACCCAAGGAGACTAGTATCCTGAGGCTAAGATTAGTCTTTGCAAATATTCCCATTAGATCACCCACTCTGACTTCCTGTATTTCACAAGCCTTTGAATTTCACCCAACAACCTCTCTATTGAGTTCAATAACTTCTGTTTAGATAAAGCATATCCAACAAGACATTTATTCTTTATTTGAAGACATTGATAGAGATAGTGTATCCACTGCTTCCTTTGTTGGTTTGTTCCATAGTTAATCACCTCCACTGTTAAACTTTGTGTGCCTTATTTCTTGTTTTAATTTCTCTGGCTTGAGCACAGTACACAGCTGCTTGTTATGCTTTTTCTTTCTTAAGTGAAGAACCCTCTAGACTGTGGGATTTTCTCCTGAGGGAGCTATTATAATCAAGTCACTACTCTGTCTTCCTTTTGATAAGCTGAAAGGATTTTCCTTTCTTTAAAACATTTTTCTTTTCCTCTCCAGTACTCATTCTGGTCTTCTCTGCAACTTGTGGGATTTTTGTCTTCTCTTCAGTCTGATAGCAATCTCACCTGTACTGTGTGGAGATAAGATTGACCTGATCTGCTCCAGTATCACACTCACAACTCCCTTTGCTTAATGCTTCCTCAGCAATCCCTTAACTCCTTTCTGGAGTTACTGTTTTGCAGAGCTTGGTCCTCCACTTTTCAAGGACGGCCCAACTTGTTGCCAGTTCTTTAGCTTTTTGAGTATCTGCATTAAAACGGCTTTCATTTGAATTGGTCCACCTTACTGAACTGTTCAAAATCCTTTTCTGTCTGCCTTGTCTTTACATTTAGCACTCTGCCAGCTTTTATCTAAACTACAAACCATATCAGCAAAACTTTTTTCATTTCATTCCAGGTTATCCATGACAAAGTGTCAGCTCAGCTACAGAACCTTGCAGCACCCCACTAAAATCAGGATGTTTGCTCCTGCTTGTGTGTGATCTTGCATTATATAATATGGCCACAATGTGTGCTTATGTATATGCCCTTTCCTTATTAAAATCAAGTCTCAACAGTGTCTTTGCTTTTGAATACAGACTTTTGTAAGACTTATCCATTTCTGAAGCCTACAAAAGGAGTTTGTGTTGAGACTGTGTAAGCCGTTAAAAAAAATAAAAGCCTGTCAGGTTTCCTAAAGTCAGAACTCCTGTGAAAGTCCAAAAGCATGCTGTTACAGATAGAGCGGTGATTTGATTATAAACCAAATTAATAATCCCATCAGAGAATGAAGTAAGTTTTATTTAACAAGACCTATTTTCTACAAAACCATGTTGACCATCATTAATTACATTCATTCCTTCAATTTTGTATTAATTGAATCCCACATCAGCTTATTAGATTTTCCATTAATTTTCCCTGGCTTTTTTGTGATTCTTACTGGTTTTAAGTTACCTGGGGCATCACAGTTTCCCTTTCAAAAGAATGGTACAATATAAGTGCTAATTCAAGATTATCTAATCTGTCCAGATTTTAAAACAGAGAGCACTAGACTAAATATTTTTTGCTTAAGTTTTCCTTAATCCCACCATTTTCCTTAACTGTACATAACTACCTCCTTTGTAGCTCCAAGTATGGGTATATTAATATATGATGTATTATTTTAATATTTCTATTTTCTACAATTTTATGTCTTACTCTTTTAGCTGCTGCTTGTAAATATGGAAAGTAGACTCCCAGAGGCAGTAGACTGACCAGAGGCAGTGTCCAAGTATGGAAATTCATTTGTTTTTTATAGATTAAAATAAGAATTAAGGCTTTCCTAATTACTGTGGGTATTTTTTACGCTACAAACTTGTAGCTATTGCAAATGAATTCTGTTGTTAGGATGAGTGTATGGCAGTCACCAGATGGCACTGTTGCAAGTGTCTTGTRGATTCTTTTGTCTAGAGGAGACTACATACAGATAGGCCTTGAAAGATATACTTAGTTGTTGTTTGTTTACTTTTCCCTCACAGTAGCTTACCTGAAATCTATCACAAGCTAAATATTTTTTCACAGGCTTTGTAATAGTCCAAGGGCTTTGCCCATGAAAAGGCTAAACATACACTCAGACTACAAACCTCACAAAAATCGGGTGGCCTAAGGGGTGGCCAAGACTATGACGTTCTTTGATTGTCCAAAATGTTTTTTGAAAGTAAGAGTCATCCTTTGGAGAGCAAGAAGCTTAAGCAGCTTCTACACCGCCTAGCAACATTTAAATCATCCTGAGCCACAAAACTGTGAGGGAAAACATTCTGTTATTTGCTTCTCTGAGTCAGACAGAAAGGTAGGGACATTTATGTTTCATTATCAAAATCAAGAAGAAAAAGGGGAGTGATAAAGTTATTTTAATGTAATACAGCTTCTGATGAAGTTCTGAAAAACTTCAGAAGCCAATTTCAAATCTGACACAGAGAAGAGCAGCAAGACAGAGGACTGACAATGACAGTGACAAAAAAATTATGAGGCTGTGTAATGAAGCTTGTACATCTCTTACACTCATTTGCTTATAAAAGTACTAATTGTTGTGAATTCATAAAAACCATAAAATTTGCAGGAATATATTGAATACCATTGCAACTATACATGCTACTTTGGTGGGTTTGGGTTGCATATTTCCTATAAAATTATTTTCGTGTCTTAGTAAAGTTGTGAATCCAGCTCATTTGTTTAGGTCCTGTACACTTAAGCCTTATTTGTTTATCTATTTGCTACTTGGTACAAGGATTATGCCTGATTATGTATATGTGAATGTACGTGTACATGCTTAATCTTTAGTTTGCAACCTACATATACAAAGTGTGGAGTCTAGTATTTGTCACTAATTTAGCATCTGGTTAAACACCACTGAACTACTTGACACGGAATGTGCAATAACATTTTCTCAATTAAAATGCCTATTGGCATTTAACAGAATAAGGATAATCTGTTTCATGGGGAATGTCCCCACAAAACACCTGTCCAGAGGTAACCTATCCCAGCTACGCAAAAAGAAATTATATCCACATTTATCAAAAAGCACAATCTTTGTATTTTATGTATTTTATATATATACATTTATATGTTTTAAAGTAGACTCACTCCATGTCCAGCATAATTCACTAAGGAAGTATAATTGGATATCTTGACACTCAGCAAATCCTTGTTCATACAAARTGAAGCACAGGAACATTAGTGTATATTTATTTATTTATTTGTGTATATTAGTGTATACATTTAACATAAGCATTGTGTTTTAAAGCCCATGTCCAAAATAAATGCCCTGTAAGCAGCATAGAGTACCATTTCTCTCACTGGAAGGTGAGAGACCTAACCAGTGCTGCCAGTCTTGTACAAGTGTTTCCTAGGGTGCAAATGTTTAAGGTGGAAGGGTAAACTAATATTTTAATTGCTCCTATAAGGTTATTCATAGCCCCTTCAGTCCAAGTTCACTGGCTTACCACGCTCTCAGTGTGACTTTCCACTTTTAAGTAGACAGCCATGTTGCACACCACTGATTTTGCTGTAACTCCTGCAGCTGATGGTAGTCTTTATGCAAAGAAGTAAGAACTGTTATTAGAATGCTATGTTAAATTATATATGAAAAAAATTATTCCTTCAGGAGCATTTCAGGAGGTTGCAGCCCTGTGCTGTGAGTAGTAGGAGTTGTCCTATCTCTTGCCAGGCACTGGTTGGAGTTTTCTAGCTCTCCTGTATGTATCTCAAATTGCCAGTTTAAATGCATTGATGAATAAGGGCCTTCAGACAAAGGTACAAAGGTGTTCCAGATACTGTGGAGGTAAAAGACACATGTAAGCACTTCAATGGATTCCTTGAGTCGTTTGTCTGTAGACACATTTTTTACATTTTTTACATCCCTTGCCAAAGATAATCATAGTCACCTTACTCTTTGTGTTCTTTGGTCATTTACATGCCATTCTCACTACACCTTTTACTCAGTTATGTGCTTGCTGTTGCTGCGTTGGGGATAATATTTTCTCAGGCCACAGTTGAAATGTTAATCCATGTAGTACTTCTGTCACCTCCATATGGATTATTGTAATTCCTTTCTGGTGTCTACCTGATCGCAAAATTTTGCAAGTTCTGTTTTACATAAAATGCTGCGGCTGACATGCTTATTCATCTTAAACCAAATTAGCATATCACTCTGGTCTTTTGATCCATTCTATGGCTGCCAGTTACAGTAGTGCTTCCTTCCTATATGACCTGGCACGCAYTGATGCGTGATGATGGATTCTGACCACAAGTATTAATGCAAGCATATAGTTTAGGCAGTAAAATATCGCCTTGCTCCTTTTGCACACTATAAACTGCCTGTTTCTTTGCTTTATGTTGATGTGCTAACACTTCTAATAGCCATGTTTAAGAATAATTAATATATTCCTAGGTGTTAGGAATGGGAATGGACTCCTCAAGCGTTCTAGTTGAAATAATGTGTCCTCTAGCTGTAGAAAGTCACGTTGTAAAGTTGTCTTCTAAATGAGGCTTTTACTGGACAAGCAGGACTCCTTTCTTTGCTGTTTCCACTTTCAATATGGAATATGGAAGTGTTTAAGCCTGTATCTGCATGACTTTGTAGGGAATAGCATGGTAAGGAAAGCAATTCACAAGCAGCTTTCCCCAGACTCTATCCAGGGTTTGGAAGTCTTTAGCAATACAGGGAACGAAGACCAAATGTCATTTTTCCTGACACATTTCCATGGGAAATAATACCACCAAAGCACAACACTGTTCTATTTTAGATTTAGGAACACAGTATGAATTTTGCTGCTGAGAACATCGTTGATAAACTACAATTATTTTAGGTGAATCTATTTAAGAAAAGTTGATGACAAAGAACGAATGGCTCAAAGAGTGTTAGTGTATTCTTTCATACCTATATAGCCCATGAAAGCACTCATCTTGTTTCTGGTTTGGGTTGCAATCCTACATTGAATATATTTATTTTTCCTTTACAAGCTACAGAAGAATTCCCATGCACTTGAATGGTTTGTGATGGAGACTTGCTTCCCGCATGCTATAATCTGACTTTGCAGATATTTAGCTTGAAAATTTACCTTATCTAACTTCACATTTGCCATAGTGAGGTCTACTGCTGAGCTGGTTGCCTTAGGCATGTTTATTTGTTGGTGGAGAGGTGCAATTTTGGGGCACAGTCTGACTTGTTTTGTGGATAAATCAAATTATATCAATCTGCTAATTATCTGGATGAAATTAGACACAGCCTTTTATCATTGATCAGATGAATTTCATTCTTGGAGACACAACAACCATTAGTCATGTAGTATTTTAGCTGAGTGCAGTGCAATTGGTTGTATGGATAAATGTTCACATGCTGAGGAATATACTGGCACATACTACAATTATCTGAAAGTTACCTGATTTGAAAGGTCTCAGTAAATCACATAGTAACTAAAAAACACTGCAGGAAATTCTAAACTACTATTATAATTTGGTGGCTATTCAATGCTTTCACCCTCCTCACGGGTGAGTTACACCTATATTAGGCAAGCAAAAGAATAAAGCCCCAAAGCACTGTATATATATATTTATATATGCTCAGACACAACAAAAGATGCGTTACCTGTGTACATGGTACCATGCATTTCTTTTCTACTCTGTAGATTGAAAAAGCCTGCAACACAGAGGGATGTAGTACCTTGGTATACAACCTGGGTCACATTCTCCTTGTCTTACATGAATATGTGCATGAGTAATGAGACCCATTTTTTGGCCTTCTGTAGTAGGAGAACTAAAATTAAACAGAAGAGCTTCCTTAATTCCTTCTACTGTAATGCTGCTAATCTCAGCATAGTAACGAACTTGCGCGGTACTGAAGCGCATTTTTATAGACACTTTAGATATATAGACATTTTAAGTATAATTATTTGAAAAAATAAATCAAAATATTGGGAAAATAGTAAAATAGACTTGCAGTTTAGTAAAATGGTTTCACTATTTTCATTAGATTGTCCATGCYGCTAAAGCTAATATGTAATATAATTGCTTAATTTTCTTTGCAAAAAGTAAATGTTTTCCAAGCAAGTAGAACTTTTCATGTTATTTGGCTATTACATTTTCCCATATACAGTGCTATTTAACGATGAAAAAAGATGAAAAAAGAATTCTACATATAGTAAATCATAGGATGTAACTCCTGAAACGCTTAACACAAACAAGTATCTCTGGAAATTTATTGTGTGTTTTTTTCTTAAAGAAGCACACACACATAAATATATATTTAAATCTACACCAGATAATTAGGTGTCTTTGTACTATTGCATAAACACTGTAGTGCACTGAAACATCCAATATTTAGCCTGTTTGCCATAAATATTAAATCTTGATTTATTCATAGAGCTGCAATCAAATAGATACATGTATGCACATATATGTACCACCAATTATAAAAACTGATATACACAGTGGAATATTCTAATGGGTTGGTCCTCTGTTTATTCTCAAAATTGTTTCCCTCAGGCTCCATTTCTGCTACTGTACCATCTCAAGTGGATTTGAATTTGAAAGTGTTCTCTAGTTTTGAATGTTAATGGATGTCATTGCAGTATGGCTCCACAAGAAGGAAGAATATTACTATCAAATAAAAGCACTGAAAGTTTTGAAGAAGATGGTTTTTAAGTCACAGCCCTGACAAAAATAAGAACGTTTTCATTTTTGCCCATGAAAACAAATTAATCTTGCTTTATAAATAAAGGAAACTTACTTATGCAGAAAGTGTCCTAAGCTTGTTTAAATGTGCAAATAAAGAAATCGGATGAAATTATTATTGATAAGAAATGATAATTCATATTATGTTAACACTGTGAACAAGATCAAGACCTATTCTGGATTCTGCATAGAACTGGAAGAAAATCGTTGCAATGTTTCTTAAAATTTGACTTATGCTAGCAATGAATATTTAAAAAAATGAGTACCTAGCCAATAATCCATTCTTGGTGAAGATTCAGCTAAACATTGTAACAGAAACTGCCTTTTGGTTCAGCCTATTTATTTTAAATCTTGTACTTGCTTATTTGGGATTTTAGAAGAAAGCTATTATTTATGGAGACTGCAGTGTAATAGATGAAATGGTGGCAGAATTTGTTTATATAAGATTTGGTAGAAGGAAGATATCTGAGCTCATACCAAAAATATCAGCAATCTGTATGCTATATTGTAAATCATGCTGCACCATTAAAAGCTCTCACATATACAAATGAAGTTTGTCTAAAGTTGTTACTTTCACAAACCAGACCGTCTGGGACAACACTATGTAGGTCATTAATTTGGTTTTTCTTCTCTTTCAACCATTCTTTCCATATTACAGGCTTTTTTTGGTTAATTGATATGAAAAGATAATATAAGGTATTTACCATGTTGCATTTCAAGACCTTGGGGTCTGGATATTTTAGCCCTTACTTAACACTGTTTATTCCCACGAACAGTCGTACTGGTGTCTGTGAAATTATTCATGTTGGTATGGCTCATTTTAGAGAAGACATAAGAATTTTGCCTTTGGAACACACAAATATGAAAAGTAAGCTGTAAGAGAAACTGGTGTAAATAAGATTTTCTGGAAGTTTTCTGAAAGTATGGCAGGGAAAAACCAGTAAGATTCAGTGTGGTGCTTTCAGAGATGAGAGAACAGTGACAGAAGAACTTCATATGCACCTTGGCATTCACATGTGGTGTATTGATGCTCGGATGCATAAAATGTTTTGTTCTGATTATTGTCTAGTAACAGCTCAGACAGCCAATGGTTCAGTTAATCAGTATATTAAATAAGTTACGTAAGTATGATTTTTCAGCTCGCTCTCTCTCTCTCCTTGATCTTTGAAGTGTGTCACTCTTTCATTTTGCCATTCAACAGCCTGACATGCAAAAGCTTTGTTCAGACAGTTTAATTTAATCACTGCCACTGGTTCAACAAGATGATAAAATCCCCTGTGCTGTACAACATCCAACATCCAGCTCACTGTTATCTGATACTGTTTGAAGCTCCTCTCATGAATGTATGCTGATAACACAAGAACTCCAAACATGTCATAAACAATATATTAATACCCTTGATTGAATTCCATTAGAATAAGAACGAGATGAAGTTTAGGCCATCCAAGAAGGCCAATGTAATAAAATGTAATTTGGACTAATCTTTCCAAAGAATGCCTTGTGTTTGAAGATGACAGTCTCCCATCAGAAGCAGAAGTAATTGCTTGTTGAATACACTGGGAACTCCTTTGAATTCTGGCCTTTGTGCACCTTCCAGGTGTCTTCTGCAGCAGACAATCCACCCTTTTGTTTTGGCAGAGAGATGGCAGAACTGCAAATAATAAAATAGGCAGTGTTTGTTTTAATGAGCGGTGGGGGGCCGGATGGAATTTCTAGGAGCTTAAGACTGGAAGTTGGGCTGTTTAAGACAAAAACAAAGCAAAGGACTTAATAGGTAACGTAATTCAAATAATCTGTTTCCTTAAATTGAATCAGGAAGAGGTAGGAAGGTATTTCAGCCAATGCATACCTACASATAGCAGAAACTATAAAGGTTAACCTGTCTCTGGAATAGATCTTTAAACAACAGAGTAGCAACACTGAAAACTTCTTTAGCCAGAGAATTTAACTGGTCTAAACTGGAATTTTGGGGATATGTAATTTGTTAAATTGATATGGTTTACATACAAAATTTTTTCTTTGCTTCTGTTGACTAGAAAGTATTTCTTAGATTTCTTCACAAGCAATAAACTAAAAAAAGGCAGTACTCTGATTTTGTAATGAATTTCTTGTTTATTTCCCTGCTTTTTWTTAAAAAATTACTAGGCATCAACAATATTCTTTCTGCTCTAGAAAATCTATAAGGCAGGGATGTTTTTTTAGAAATTAAGTGTTTACAGAAAAAGAAAAAAAAAAGAAAAAAGAAAAAAACCCCAGGAGGCTCTGTTTAAAAGAAGAGAGAGTTTTGCTTTGTTTAGCCCGCTTTCAGTTCAGTGCTGTTGAGTCACATCTAAATCTTGGTAACTGGGGGGGTAAGGATAGCCCAAATACAATGTCATAGGAAACTGGGTGTCTGGACCTGTCAGTGCAAAAGGGTGGCAAGTTTATCCACAGATCACATCTGTGAACATTTCTACTGAACTCAGCAGCATTTTGCATTCTGGTCCAGTGAATACTCTTCCAAATCYACCTTCACTCTGAAAAGATAGGTTAGTGCCATTTCCCCATTCAGGCTTTATTTTTTCTGCCATTTAGTGAGCTCTTAGCTCTGTTATGTGAACATCAAAACATCAGCTGAGACTGCTAAGATTACTCCTGTGAAAATATTTGCCCTAACCAACAGAATTCAAAAGCATCTCAACACCTTGAAACCCTGCTTCCTTTTAGCAGTTTGTAGAGGTGGAATAAATTAGCTTATTTTTCTCTATCTCTCTCCCATAACTGAGGAGATAGAATATTATCTTTGGCAGAAGGATAGTTTCACTTTTGCTCTGTCTCAGTGAATACATGTAGTTCTTAGCACTATTGTGACAGCACTTTCACCATTTCCTATTCCCTTTCCAAGAAGCTGCAAAATACAGCTTCTTGAGGAAGGGTAATAGCTGCAATTTTAATTTGGGGTAATTTGAAATAAATACAGCTGGCATTGCAGACAGACTCGGATTATGACAGAATTGTTTTCTGTGACATCTCAGCTTCTTTTAGGCTAGAATCTGCAAACACATATGCTTAACTTGAAATCTGTGAAATCAGCTGTGCCTTGCTGGAGCTGCTTGTATGTTTGGAGAAATCAAATGCTTGCAGGAAGCAAGTATAAAGTGTCTGCTGGATTAAGACCTTCAGCTCTGCATTTTGGGTGTTTGTGATATGCACAACATACATCAACAGCCATTAAAATATGTTTCAGGAAAGAATTCTTGAGATTGATTGTTTCTTCAAAAATGACTCAAAAAATCAATCAGAACTGTTTTAGAAATATGCCTACTATGCACCAAGATCTAGTTTTCCTTTTTTTTAACAAAATTTATCAATCCATTAAAGAGGAGACAAGTAAAAAAAAATGAATTGTCATTTGTGTTATTTTATTAGTGTCACATGAGATTACAGCATATTATTGACTTTAAGAATATTTTACCCAAGGAGACTTGTTTTAACATGCACAAATCAGGATCAATACTAGATATGCGTTAATTTTCATGAAAAGCTACAAGGCAATTTTTTTTTACAAATCCCATGGTTATACTCATAGTCTGTGAAAAAAATCATCATTGTGACCTAGCTAAAATTTAATTATTAAAAAATGGATTATTATTTGCATTGTTTCTTACTTTCCCAGGTGCATTATTTAGTGACCAAATGTAATTTCTCTGCTCACYCGGTTATAGAGTGAAGTTAGATCGCCTGCGCAGTTTTTGCTGACTTTGCTACCTTAGCTTGCTTTATCAATTCCTTTTTTCCCTCCTTTTTTCATTAGAGATCACATATAGTTTAAGAGCTGTAATCTGAAGCCTTACAGCTCTAGTGGATACTTAAAAGACTCATTGATACACTTTGAAACCTAGTCAATTGAACAGCATTAGCAACAGCAGCATCCAGCCATTAGGCTATTAGGATCATTTGCCGAGGCACTAAAATTAAATATAGGGACACTAGCAATTCCCCAATTATATTGTGTTAGTATAATGGCACTGAAAAGGATATTATTTTAGTCAGCTCAGTGCCACTATTGCAAGAATCGAGACGCATTTCCATTTTGTGGATGTAGATATGTATTGGCCAGGAGACTTTGACATCAATTTAATTCACTCTGCAGGCAGAATAGATCAACACCATGGACAAGATTCAAATCCTACTAGTCAATGGCAGCTTTTCACAGGCTTCATATTTAATAATATATTTGTGGGGTCTTTTAGGCATTTAAAATGATACATGTAAGTTAAAATACCATCTAGAAAAATATTCATCTTTTAGGCATTTAAAATGATACATGTAAGTTAAAATACCATCTAGAAAAATATTCATATTAGTAAATGGTGTGGAGTCAAGACAAAAAATTATTTGCCTCTGTTAGCTGGCTCCCACAGCTGTGACCCTCCTGGTTCAGCCTCCCACATGAAGCACGTCTTTGCAGATCCCTGGAGAAAGTGCTTCTAGGGAAAAGAAAGAATCTGATCCAGAATCATAAAAAAAACAAAGATAAAGGGAGTCCTGGTATAGGGCTAGGAATCAGCTATAAAGATTCGTTCTGTTTTGAGTTGTGTGCCATCCTGTATTGCAGTAAGAGAGAAGGAAATTATTTGAAGTTCAGTCATTATGGGTTCATTTTTTTCCCAATGTAGAGGAAAGCCAAGCTGTACTAAATTGAATGGTGCTAATAGCAATATAAGAATGACTGTATCACACTCAAACAGAATTCCCATTAGCCCAGTCCCAACACAGACAACAGCGAGTGCCTAGAAAACTACGTGCAGTGATATGCACCCAGCACACCTTTCACTGATTTTCAGCTCAGGGACTTTGGGATATAGCAATCCTATCTTTTACTGGCTAGACTTTGATAGTTCCTTCATTAGTTTGTCTGTTTGCCTTTCAAATGGTAGCAATTAAGCATCCACAAAATTCTTGTATATAAAGTGTCCTGCAACTTACCTATTAATTATGAGGAAACAAATGTCCTTTGGTCTGCTAATTCTACGTAAGGCTCTGCCCATACTTTTATAAGAAAAACAGTGTGGGACAATGTGAGACTACAATAGTGCTATTAGTAACATCTATTTACCCGAGTATGAGATGATGTTTTTATATCTGTGATATTGGATTTAAATATTTACTGTTATACTAGCAGATTTTTTCACCAAATCTTCCTGAAGTAAGAGACAGTCCTAGTTTAGACATTTTTTCAGAGAAAAATAGAAGAACTGGTTTTGGATCAATCAATCACAACTTGATTCAAATTGAATTCAATTGAAGGAAAAACTGAAGTATATCTGTAGCTGAGTATCTTAATTACAAAAAAAAAAAAGATGAATAATTTCAAGTAAGGTCTAAAATACACAAGTTGCATACTTGTGTATTTAGATAGTCAAATCTACAGAAGACTTGGAATTTCCTTTAGTTAAAAATACATAGATTAGTGTTTGTATGCAAAGAAAGTGAGGAGACATCTAGAAAAACATCCCAGTGTAACAGAAAAGATTATATATCTTGAAAAGAATTTCAGGGACAAGCAGAAAATGTAAATGAGAGGTAAAAAATTGTCAAGCAAAGAATCACAAAATGAAAGTGAATTCTGAAAGCATAGAAGCCAGTAGCAAGTGCCTACAGCTGGTATAGCAGAGAACTGTACTTAACTCATGTCATTTCCTCTAGCTCTGCTTTCCTTACTAGTTCTGTTTTTCCTGCTTTTCTCTAACGTCGTTTCTCTCTTTCTCTGCTTTACATCTCTGTGGCACTCTTTCTGTGTTTRTTTTCAGCACTCATCTAGGTTAAGTACCTTTACTGAATTTTGGCAAGGAGTTAACATGCTTCTTTCAATACAAAAAAATTTCTTTGCCATCTTATAGTTCTGCATCTTTTAACTCTTCCTCCTATTCTTTATCCCTACCTTAATTCAATACCTTAAGAAAATGTCTTCGTCTTTTGTCCCGCTGCAGTCTCTCTCATATAGTCCTGTTGGTTACAATTGCTTTCAACATTTTTACTGTAGTTAACAATTATCTTGATTCTGGTATTTTCAATTTTTTGATGAAAAAAAAGTCTTACCTCTTTTGTAAATACATTTGCCCAAAAGATGATGCTGTCTTGGTGCTATTTTCATTTCTAACCTTCCCTTCCTCAAAATACTTGAGAAAATACAATTTTGTCACCTCAGAAGTCATGTGTTAGAACCACATTGATAAAAAAGCAAAAAGAAAAGGGAAGCTTTGAGTATGGGTTCATTCTGACTAAATGGATGGTTTACAGAAAGAAGCTCCAAAAGTCTGTGTTGAAGGGGAGAAGTCCTGGAGAAAGAGCAAGGACAAAAGGGAGGCCTGAGACAGTGAGACGACCCACTGCAAGAAAATACCCCTCCCTCCCCAGTATACCTGCACTTGAAATTGGGCACAGGAACTGATATCCAAGCACCGAGTGGAAAAAAAAAAWTTAAAAAATCTAGGTTTTGACCTTGGTTCTTTCAGCACAATTTTGTCACTCTTTRTGACACTTCATGGAAAAGGACTCTTCTAATTACTGGGTTGCTTTTACAAATATTTGAGAGTAAGACCTTACTTTTGATTTGTATTTACACTACATTGCAGCTTAACATTACTTAATATTTTAATCTATCCTGAGGCCGAGTGGAAATGGTGGGTGGGAAAGCTAAGGAAAGTAAAAATGCCATCCTGCTGCAGTGTGGATAAGTGGTATGCTTTCTCTTGTTTGAAAATTTACAACAGCTCTGAGTTTTTGTGAGGTATATAATCAACCTGTGGAGCAAGGAAGCAATAGAAATGTCTGGATCAATGTTTCTGAGTTTAGTGAGGGGTTTTGGAAAAAGAACATGGAGCTTTTCTGCCAGGAGAGAAATACTGCTCTTGTAGCAGACAGCTTTTCATGGCACTTTACAGCTTTATTTTTCTTTTCTTCTCCTTCACACTGTAAAAATAATATGTCTTCCAACAAATGCAACTCAAGCATGTTCTCTAGATGAAATCTAAATAAAAAACGTTAAAAAAGCAAGATGAAAATACAGTTTGGATACTAATGTTGATGTACAATTTACAAGTTTTTTCTATCTGCCCTTAATATGCTTGTCAAATCTTCAAGAGCAACCAATGCAAACCCTGGAATCATGAAATTAGTTAAGAATAGATCAATGTACTATTGTAACAGGATTGGATTTTTCTTCATCAGCAGCCGAATCACATTGWTCATAGCATTTGCTGGGACATGGTGCTCATGAACTAGATTGCTGCTTCACAATCATGCACTATTAACTTTTGCTGTAAATGTGTTTTTGCCACTTGATAATTGGATTTAAAAAGAAAAAAAAGCCAGCAAACTTTTATTGAGGTTTTTGAATCCTGCAGAGAATAGTGAGATTCCCTTCCAGTAATTTATAGTATGGCATACACTGAAATTTGTTAAGTGTGCATACTAGAGCTAAAATAATTTTGTAATGAAGTATAAAGCAAGCATGAACAAGAATCTACAGCAAGTATTTTGAATCCATCAAGCCCCAAAGTAAATTGGTACTGAGTCCCAGCCAATCATTCCATCTACTGATAATATTACATTTGCATCATCTAGCAAGCTCAAGGCACACAAAAGGGCAAATGACCATCAGGATGTTGGTAATATTTACACTTAATTTTTAAATAGAAACTGATAATACTATTTAAAATGTGTTTGCAAATTGATTTTTATGGAAAATTTTGAAAGAGCTTTTACTGTACAATTATGAATAGCAGAAATAAGTGCACATAGAAAAAGGTATCTTGGAGAAAAAGAAAAAGAAAAATTTCAGTGAAATATTTGTGACATTTTCCTACTCTTGTTTTTTGACTAGGTTTGTAAAATGTAGGAAATACAATACAGGGCAGTGGCTGCAGTACTAAGTGAAAATGCCAGAAGTACCTGTATTTTAATCCCTACATAGTAATAGCAGCTGAAGTTTACTTCTTTGACAAATATAGGTAAAACTGAAAATTTTGGTATTATTTTTGTGTTTTCTAAGTCTTAGCAACCAAACAATAGGATTTTTAACATACTCTTGTAAAACTTATTGTGTAACAGTTCTTTATTAGAATCAAGGTCTTTTTTTATTCTTTCTTGCAAATAGCCTAATATATAACTTATATGGACTTGGGCTATGATCAGAATTTGTACGTATTGTAGTAATAGAAACCATAACAATTTAGTGAAGGGCTGTTTTCCAGGTATGCAGCGTTACTTAGAAACTCAAATCTTAATCTTTTGTGTTTTCTGGAATAGTACTGAGATTTATATGTTGGGTACAACAATGATGTAATAAGCTAGAATAATCTTATCTCTCTTCACTTCCAGCCTTTGACTGTACCTGTACAAGTAAATTAAACAGGTTTGGGGCCCGGGCTTAAGCACAGTCCAGAATCACCCATCTTGTCCRCTTGTGCAACTGAGGAGCCACACCAACTTGCGATTTATGTGTATCTCTAATGACAGCTGGGCAGACTTCTGCAGGAGCTGAGGGCTCCTCTTGATAAGAAGTAGAGACAGGGCTATTGCATCTGGAGACAAAGGGATTTTAGTAGTGTAGATGCAAACGGTAGGGAATAATTGCAAGACACAGCCCTTGCATGGGCACTGTCTGCTACTGCACCCTTCTCTCAAATGGCTGCTGTCAGGTTGAAGTGACTCAAAGGCCAAGGTCCCTTCTATGKACCAGTATATAAATCCACACCTAGTCATCCTAGCTGATTTTGTGGAGAGAAACAGGCATTTCTAATGGTGTAAGATACTTATTTCAAGATGGGATCGGTCACATCCTTTTTCTTTCTGTTGATTGTATAGAAAACTTGCTCAGATACACCTGTTGAAGCAGGCAGCTGCAAATGTCTGGATCAAACAAAACCCGGATTCAGTCACTCTCGGGCCTCCCTAAGTCCTTGAGACAATGGAGCTGATCTGCTTTTCAGGCAAAATGGGATTATCCAAGGTATCTGTGCAGAGCTGGGTTCTAGGAGAGCAAGACTGCAGTTCTTTCCCCCATTAGCGGTCCCTAGTGTGGTGTGTGTACCACAGGTCACTTGATGGACCAGGGAACCCCTCCAGCCAGGTCATGTCTACATTTGCTTGGGAGCATATCGTGTACAGTCGTCTTCCAGCAACAGATCCACCCACAGAAGGGCCCAGAAAATGTGTGACACTCCTCCTTTGGAGAGTCCTAGAAATCTGCTGAGCTGGGAGAGTGGTCCATGTGTGAATATTTGGCTTCCTTTAGCTGTTAGAAGGTGTAAGAACCTGTTCCTCCACTGGCCCCAATAGCATGAGCTTCTTCACCCCTATGCAAATAATGGAATAACTGGCTTTGTCTCTCTTTATTTGAGTATATATCAGGGCTGGTTCTCTATTCAGTCAATTAAATCACGGGCCCAATTGTTGTAGCACACTATTAAATATTAAGAGAAAGGGAAATTAAGTAACACTTCACCCTTCTTAACAATTTATAAGCCCACCTAACCTAAATGACAAATTTGAGTAGGATGTGTTGTGTTAGGCAGATTTAATGCAGTGCAGGATTTACACTTGGCTGCTGCTATAGCGAGTTAGTGTTAACCAGATGTGGGCAGGGTGGGGCAGATTATGTGAACCCTTCATGGCCAGGAGAAACTCATCTAGGGAGAAAGCTAAGGCAGTTCCAGCCTGATTCTTTTTAATGTCACAGTTCATTTGCAGAACCATAACTGGAATCAGGAATTAAAAAGCCTTGTATAAAAGTCAGTAACATTAAACCTTTAAGACTCATGTTTCATGTGTCATAAAAAGTCTATGAAAGGATTTTATATTCTGTACAGTGTTTTAGCACTTTCAATCATTTTTTTTCCAACATAACTTTTGTGAACACTTTTATAGCCTCTAAATGAAAAACTAAACTATGTGTCATTCAAAAAAAGGTTTTATGGATCACAGAATTTAATATAAGTTCTGCACCATAACAAGGAACTGATAAACCTATATTAGAATTAATTTAAAATGTAGGAAACAGTTTTAGAAGATTGTGCATCACACATTGTGGTAAACAACACTAGTAAGTAAAAAATGTGTTGTATACACACACTCTTTGCGAGTGAACCGCAATGCCTTAACAGAAATGGTTTAAGTGGTTAAAAAATTATGTATATGTCATATATATTAAAGTTCAAAATTGTCATGTATATTAAAATCCAAAATTTTCATGTAAATTAAAATGTTTTCCATAGGTGGAATGGAATAAACTCTAAAAAAAATCATCAAATGCRCACAACAATAAAACCCAGGTTGAAACTGTGTCCAATAATATACAATGTGATATAAGGTCTAATCTTTCTCCAGGGAAAAGACTGTTACTCCCCAGTGTCATTAACATTTATGAATTAAGGCTTCTTTATGAAATGGCAAAATTAAAATTATAATCTTCAGGTGCTAACCCTATTTTATACATCTGTTTTACACTAATGGGGAAATATCTTATTTCTTTAGTACATGATGGTTATGTGCTGGTATCAAAGGAAGGATGTATTTTAGGAAATACGTATAAAAGTAACAATTTGCACATTTCATCCCCTGTAAAATGCTGCACAGTCTTAGACAGTAATTTTCCAAAGACTTTTGCAAGGTAGGTAAGTTAATCTGCCCGACATACAGACTGTGAAATCTCTGATTATTCCCTGTTTCTCATGCTGTTTCTGTTCAGGCCTATCTGTTCCTGCTGCAAGAGGGCTGAAGGGAACCTCCCTTCCACACTTCCTGTTCAGAGAGGTTTTCTCTTTTGGGACTGTTGTTCTGCCATTGACCATGCCTGTAACTCCATAGAACCAGAGAAACAATATAAACTATAACAATACATTATGAGTGACAGCAAAGAAATGCATAAAATTAAACATCACATTAAACACAGCTCCCAGCTTTAGTTGTTCAAGAGCTTGTCATCAGGGCTTCATTTGTGGTTAATGAGAAAGCAGTTCTTCATTAGGGCTGAAATCAAGCCTGTTCATTCACCACTCCCGCCTGGGGTCCAGAGTTCTAGATGCTCCCAGCAGCAGACAATCTGTCTGGAGGCCATTATTTAAAAATGGTGGACAGCTTGATCGTGGCTCAGTACGTCTTTCCAAAGAAGTAGCAAGTGTGGGAGTCACCTCTGTTACCTAAATGTCTCTTGCAGACATCTGTACAGGAGCTAGGTATTCAAGCTCACAGGATAGTCAGCTGCACCATTCATGCCCCATGCATACATGCCCAGCTCTGTGTCAGGTGAGACCTTCTGAAACAGCAGCACGAGGTTCACTGGGAAGCTTCAGAGTGACTCAGGTGGCAACATAAGCTGCCACATATGCAAATGAATCCAGCCCCGGATCTTTCTGTTGGCTATAACTGGAACTTGGACATCTAACTCTCAAGCAGATACTGCATGGGATGTGGCTAAATCTAAGTGAGTGAATGTGAAGCAGAATCTCGTTCATACCCTGTGTCGCTGTGAAAAAGAGCAGTCGTAGGAGGAGGCGCATACCAATGTGTGCCCTATTGTTAGAGCTGCGTGATGGGGCACATAGTACAACAACAAAACATTTATTCACTTAGAAAGAAGCTCCTTTTAGTTAAGTGTCAAAACCTTATCCATGGCATTTACCTATGGTTGGTCACATCTTTTTTAGTGCCAACATGATCCTGAGTTTTCTTTTGCTGTCTTTTAGAAGGTCAGGGACACTTCCTATTTTTTATTATTTCTGTAAAGTACAGTTTGGTGATTTGGCCACTCACCTACTTGTAACCGGTTCACTTCTCAAAGACAGGAAGAGTAGGCACAAACTGAGCCAGCGAAGAAAGCAGTGAGTAAGTGCACTGCTTGTCCTTGGCTTTGCTGTCTACCTGTGCAGACTGTGAAGAAGCAGTAAATGATCTCACACATCATCTTTGTCAAACTTTGTCAGAGAACCACATACTCTTTTTTTGTGCTTGTCCTATCCTTTTTGACACTGTGCTGTGCACAAGGAATCTTGGGTACTGTCATCACAGTATGCAAAATCTGGTGTATATTTCACATTTTTGTCCATCTCTCCTCCTGTTAGCATTAATATTGCCAGGAGATATTCTGCTGAGGAAACACCTATTGAACTTAACTGCTTGGTACCTCTTATATTAAACATTTAAGGATGTGCTTAAATTGAAACATATGTCTATGATTTTCCTGTTCAATGAGGTATTTAAACATGTTTAACTTTTGGGCCCAAAGAGCGGTCTTACAGGTTTTACTGAATTTGTGACAAAATAAACTGTTTTGCTAGTTACAGCTTCTTGTTTTGTTAACTCTACATCAACAGCAATAATTTCAATTTGCCATGTGTCTGGCCTCTGCTAGCTAGTTTTAATTCACAGGCATTTCATTAGATGTGAGTTCCCTGAAAAAGAAATACCCTTGTGGCTTTATGAATCTTCTAGGGAATTTAAGCAACAGGCTTGTTCACAATGTATTACTTCCCTCAAAAGTCAGCCTTGTAACTTGTATAACTATGCCTAACCTTAGCAATACTTTTAAAATTACTTGTACACACATCACCTTCCCTACATGTTTTGACAAATGACACATTTCCTTTGGTGCTTCTTTGTGGGTAACAGCGTGTGAGGATATGGTAGCGGCAAAATTTATTACGGTTATTTTGTAGTTGATATTAAAGAACATGATGTATTATATCAGGTGTCTGACCTTTAAAGATCTTAGGACCCAATTCATTACAACATAAAATTTACATATTATTCAACATTCTACAGTGCTTTTATGAAGAAGTCATGATGCATACGTACATGAGATTTAGGGCAGACAACTATCCCTGCACATTGAAGACTAGAGATTGAAGACAATGTGAAATAAAAAATATTGCAGTTTGGAAAAGATTCACTTTTTTAATCTATGAAATGAATGACTCTGGCTGCACCTTTTTGAACAACATCTTAGAAAAAATAAATGGAGCACACAGAGACAATGCTTTATTGGATATGTGCTATATTCCTGTGTCTTTTGTAAATCCTGACAAGACCTACCTGTCTCTGTTCCTGTGTTTGATGAAGTTTTGCACTGATCTGATATATGAAGATTCAGCCTGGGGGATTTCATCAGTGAGAAATTGATAACCGTTTCTGTGCATTGTATTTGCACGTACTCAGCTGGAACCTGCTCTGAACACTATACCAGCATTCCTACCATTTTTTTGCTCTGCTTAATTATTCTTATTTTGGGGATATGAACACGCATTCTTTGCCACAGCAGATAGCAGCAGCTGCAGTCTAGCACTTTCTATAACTTGATACACCTCAGGTGTGCAGTTGATATTGTGCACCTGGTTGTTGTGCAGTCAGTTGTGGATATCTGGAGATGCACCAGGTGTTCACACCAGCAGCTGTTCTGCTGCATCTGTGCCACTGCTCCAAGGTCTTGTTGTTGGAGAGCACCCTATCATTTCATACCAGTAAAACTACAAAGGCAATACATGGAGTTGGTTAAGACACTTGATACAGCAACTATAAAATGTTCAAGCTTCAAAATCCATGAAGAGGAGTGGTAATGACAAATAAGCAGCACACGTTTACTTTCGTTGAAAGTTGGACAGCTCTTTCATTCCAAACATTCAGCCATAATCTCTTATCAAGGCTGTGCTAGATTCCCTATGTATTTTTGAGGCTTTGTTGGCATTTTATGGCATCTTCAGGCAGCCTTTTCCAAAGCATCAGAATTTATTGACAGATTTCAGTGTTGTGTCAGGATCATAGGCTCAACATGATTTTCACTTGGAGAAGTCTGGATCAAGGACTTTGCTCTTGGTTGTTCTAAGAGTCAGACTCTAGGGATAAGATCCAGACGCCTGGATTTAGGTAGGCAGACTTAAACTCTCTGAGGGTCTTTAAAACCATCTATTTCTCTCCATTAATTAGACAGAGAATATACTCACTTATGGTATAACTGATTTGCTAGAACCCCCCAAAATTTGGATTCAAGCTCAGTTGTCCTGTTTTATCTAAGGGTTGCTCATCACATAGCCTTCAGCAAAGACTTGGACCTGGGCTTTGAATTTGAACTGATTCTCTACGGATTGAAAATTCTACCCTCTGTTAGGATACGGAACACGGGCTCCTTTATTGTTATCACAAAATGTGATAATACAGGCAGTAATGTGCGTAAGAGATGACAAAGAGGACCGAGACAAGGACATGTCCTGCCTGAGTTAAGCAGGGTTTTACTTCCAAAACCAATGCTGCAAGTATACAACTAAACTGCCTTCAGAAGCTGTATAGACTCATACAAGGCTGGGTAATCAAGGCTGGTAATAATTATGGTTTAATTTACCCTGACTGGACATATGCATGATATGACTATTTTTATTTATATGCTCCACCTGCATAAATTTTGCTGTATTTAGTTAAAAAAGTGAACCTGAGTACTGGACATTTATCAGATTTTTGTGAAGAATGCTGCTGTCTACTTATTTTCTTACAGATAAAAAAGTAATACTGGGAAGGATCTATTTTACCACAAGTTAGCCTTCTAAATGCTGGGTGCTTATTCTTAAGCTAGTCTGGAATCTTTCTGTAGTCAGTGGGAAAAGACGGACACCTCCACTCCCATCTGATTTGTGCTTACAGAGGTTTAGTGATTCAGCCAATCCCCCTGTTATCAAGAGAGAGGCATGACGACCAGTTGACCAGGGCCAACTTCTAGGTGGTTCAGATTTGATGAAATAATCCCATGCATAGTGGCCAAGATAAGAGATTGCAAAAAAAGGAAAGAAGGTGTCATGGTTAAGGGAGCTGAATGCAACCGTAGGGAATTTTACTCTATCTGTGCATCTGTCAGGGAATTCCTGTGGGATGCTTGGCAAGTCACTGAACAGGTGGTCAATAATTGTGTGTTTCTTGTGTTATGGGTGTCTGGAGTCTGATTTACAGAAGCAATAAGCATTCACAACTGAAATTGAAGTAAATTGTAATTTTATTGTAGAATGCTACATGCTCATAAATACTTGGTTCTGTTGTTCTTTAACCGAGCATTGCAAACTATTGAATACTTTGGGCCCCACATTCTTTGTGCCATTACTCCCAACTGTAAAACAGGAACAATGACACTCATCTCCCAGAGGTGCTAGGAAAGTTTTACAAAGAAGCCCTTGGGGAAACGAATAATTCTGTGTTTGGAGCAGGATTTGAATTGCATGCAGCAACACCTTGGGCCATACGCTGAACGGTGAGGAGGCAACAGTATCCAACACCTGTTTGTTAACTGAGTGTTAGCCTTAACATGAATTGAATGAAGCGACGGAAAAGAAATAGAATGTGAGGATGCCAATTTAAAGATTTCTTAAAATGCAGATGCAGGGGMAAATTAGAGTTCTCAGAGGTAACCTTAATTTTGATGTTTCACAGTTTTTGAGTGACAGAATTTCATAAAGTTCTTTTGCCCCATTTTGGTTTATTTCTAAGACAATAAACTGAAAAAAAAAATCCCACTCAGAAATGTCACTTTATGTCATATGAACAGCCATCAGTAGTGCTTTCTGGATGGTGGACATCAATCACAAAAACATTAGCCACTTGAGTTAATGGGCAGAAATACCAGATTACTGTGTTTGTCCTGTTAGCGCAGSAGGTTCATCCTCTTCACTGAATACATCATGAGTTATGTGGGGCATACAAATACAGAGAGATTCACGATGCAGATGCCTTGTGGGGGCAATGTGGTGGTTTTCGTGAATACTGGCTCTCAGCAGACCCAGGAGTTTCAGGTTTCCTGCTTCTGTCTGGGAGAACGGTACTTCCAGGCACAAACTATGCATGGCTTCACACTTAGGCTGGACTTAGGTCACCCTCTTCCTCCAAGCTGGACTTTTCTACATAACTTTAACACCAGCTCTCCATTTTCTGTGCAAATCGTGCTCAGTCTCTTTCCCTCTGGATTTTCAACAACAGATGAGTAAACCCAATTTTCCCACCATAGAGCTTCTTGTCCAAACTCTTCTTCCAAACTGCCTGCCCAGCATCCTTATCTCCAGACCTACTCAGTCCCCTTCCAAATACTTTTTCACATAATCCATTTCCCATTTGTCTCCTTGTTTCCTTCCGACAGACTTACTTACACAGGTATAGCTGAAGTGTAGATACCTACGTTTAGATAACCTGAAGTCCAGTTCCTATTACAAGGAAAGCCATTTGCAGTTGTGATGGGGCAAGTCTGACATGGATAGAATCTCTTGGGAATTAATCTGACAACTCTTAGTCACTTATAAGCACTTTTTACATAGTTTCAGAGATTTGAAATACACGCAAATTTGAGGTAGGCTTATTGGGGGTGAACATCCCACTGCAGTGGTAAATTGGACTTTAATTGCCCTGTAAATGCCCCCAGAAATGTCTGGTTGGGAATGAGTTTGAAACAGTCCTTCCTTTACCCCACTTCAAAACTGCTGTACCATGTCCCTGTAGGCTGTGTCTTCCAGTCCCAAACAACAGCCTCAGTCTGCAAAAAATAATGAGAAGTTTCACATAGTTTCCCTGTCCAGCACAAAAATGCATTTCAAGCATTCTTTAAGAACATCTATGTCATGTCCCAAAGACAATGGGAGAGTTTCCCTACAGCCCCTAGAGCTGTGCTTCTGCATGTGGAAGATGTGAGCTGAACAGGGASGGGTTAAACACAGCAAGGGTAAGAAGATGCTTGGCACCAAAATTTTCAACCTAAAAATTCTTGCAAGCAAAACAGTGCCTTGATTGGAGAAATTCTGGGTAGCCTTCTGAATAGATAGTAGCACCATGCCATCTACAAAGTCCTCATCTCCTCAAGAAGCTGTGCTCATTGAATGCTTTCAAAATTGTTTCAGATCCTTCAATGAAAGATGCTTTGTATGCTTTGTGCAAATAACCCATATCTTCGTTAAAAATATGAACACTATCCCTATGAAAATGACCGTAAACACCAAAGACATGCCCTCTATAGTTTTGCTGATCTTTGCAACCAGGGCGTTCAACACACCTTTTTTTCCCCAGCTATTAAGTTTGAGAGAAATAAAGTGAGCACCTAAGCAACAAGAAAATTAAATGAATAAACATTCCAACACAAGAAAATACAAACTATAATACCAGTTTTTATTGAAATAATATAAACTGATAATAAAGCTCACAGTACAAGCTGGCAAGATATCTTAATAGAACACATAAGTACTACAGAAAATCTACTGATATTACAAGACATTATTTTCTGTAACCAGGGGAATAAATTGTCACATAGAACCCATTTCAGATTTTGATGCATTAGCTATGGTGTGAGGACAGTGTATGAGCAGGCATTTTATAGATGAAATGTCCATTTATGTCCTATTACAGGCTCTCACGATCCAAAGAACTTTGCTTTTAAGACCTACGCACAACTTGCAGTTCGGTAACCTTCATCCAAGCCAGCAAGGTGTTTCTCAGCACAGAGCTGGTAGCCATGTTGTGAGCACAAAGACTGCGTCCATTGTGCTCCTAGAAAATGTTGGCCATTATTCTGATTTCACTTCTGTCAGATTAGCACTGGTGTCACTGTACCATTTCAGAACATTGGCTCTAACTCGATAGTAACGGAAAGGAAATCATGTCCATGAAACCAAGGCAGGGAAAATGAGTGAAACTGCAATGAAAAATAAATGGGAAAAAAAGGGTTATTTTTTTCAGAAAACGACTGATGAAATTATGTGAGTGTGAACCCCTTATTCAGCCACTGACTACGCTTGCCTCGGACAGAGATGTAGAAATTCATGTCTTTTTATAAGTAAAATATTTCTCGTCTTTCTAGCACTCCACCAGTTTAGGATACTAAATGGATTTCTAAGGATATCCTTTGAACTGTATTCTCCTCATCAGCCAGCTGGTCATCTGTGTGCCACCAAGAGGATCTCTCTCCTTGATCAAATGAAATTTCTTTGGTGCTGGCCCTGGAATCTGGGTCTTTGTGTTAATGAAAGTTTCTTACTGCATGGATTTAACCACAGGATCTGGCCTGGATGAATATGCACAAAACTCACAAAACTTCACTAAACTTCAGCTGAAGCAGGCACCTTGGCTACGAGCAGGTCCTTAAAGGAAGCAATTAATTAAATAAACAAATAAATAAAAGAAGGCCCTGCTGTACAAAACTAAAAAAAGAGTGAAAAATTAAAAACTTGTTTCTCAGAAGTGACAGCTGATGGGATGTTTAATCATTGTTTTGTCACAGCAGTTTTTAAGGAAAACTTTTTTCACAGAATTACTTTCAAAATCTGCATGTATAGGGAAAATAAACTAGTCCTTCCAGGTCGCTAGTTACCTTTTTAATCCACTTCTAGGAAAAAGCAAAAGCACTTTGTATGTTGTGTGTGCATGCATGTGTATATGGAAAGCAGAGTCCTCAAGAAACAATATCACTCATTACTTTAGCCTTAATAAAAAAAAAATAATTAAAAGTATCCACGTCTGCTGTTTCAGCTGATAATTGTGGCAAGAATCATGTCTCCAGAAACAAAAGAAGGAACTATGCAGTATGGGAATATCTGTCCCACAAACTGGGGGGGAAAATAGATTATTTAGAGTGTTCCTTCCAACTCAGAATAGTCTGTGAAAGGAGGACTGAGTGAAATTGAATCTTAACAGAAACACGTGAAAAGAATTTGGAGGAGAGAAAATTGGTCCGGAAAGCAGTTTGTTATGAGAATGTCTTTGAAAGCTGCTAATAATCATTCCTAGGTACCAATAATCATAGCTGTAATGCATCGTCTGGCTGTAGGTACCATGGGCTCTGTGAGCAGCAGCGGCAGCGGCAGCAGCAGCACCCACGGCAGCAGCAGCAGCAGCGGGGCCGGCGCTGGGCTGGGGCTGCCCGTGCCCGACCCGCACCGCTCCCCTGCCTGCGGGGCGGCCGCTGGGGGTGCGGGGACAGCAAGGGACGACACCCAGCACAGGCTGATGGGCTGAAAGTTCAGAACCCCCGCYGGGATCAGCTGTGACTGGGAAGTCGGTGAGAGAAGAGAGATGCTCCTAAGCTGGTGCGCTGGGTGAGAAGAGGACCAGCTTCTTGCAGAGAAGTGCATTGCGTGAAACACCCCGAGCGCTCCTTTAGTCACAGAAGTTCAACAAAGCAGTATGACTGCGTGGGAATCAGCACTTTTTAGCCTGACAACATTTCCGAGCTGTAAAATCGGGAGCTTTGGAATAAATCCGAGTAACACGGGAATTATGCGGTGAGAGAAAACCACCACGTTTCAAATACGCGTCACAAAGTGGCCTTGTCTGACAGCCACTGCCTTTCCCCGTCCCATTGTCTAATTGCAGCAAGTTTGTTTTGCCCGAATAGTAGTGGCTGATTCACTTGGTACTTTCCCTTTTGTTAGGAAGAAAGCCTGGAAATACGTAGTGCAGTTTATAGCACGCTTTTTTTTTTTTTTTTAAGCATTCAGAGCTTGGCTTTCTAGACTGGATAAAAACAAACAAAGGCAGAAAATTAAGGAAAAAAAAAAGGTAACGAGAAGAAAAGGCGACTGCTATTCGGGATCCCCGTTCCCGCTGGGAAGCGGAGCCGGCCGGAGCGCCGCTGCCCGCAGCAGAGGGTGCTGTCTGCCCACGGTAGCGCCGGCTGCACGGGAAGGTCACTCAGCCTATTGATAAATCACTGTGCCGTGATTCCTAACTGACAGCTCAAACTAACATCAAGCTGGATGAGAGAGAACAAAAGGCCATCAAGCAGCCATTTTCTTGACACTTTTATTCAATCACCAGCAGATTGCTTACGACAGCAATAGCAGCTGTTTTGTCTTCATCTTTCCACATTTGATAAAAGGTGTCAACTCAAATTTTTGTAAATAATTCACTTACCCCTACTGCACACACCAGCACTGTTCAGCATATGTATTCTGTGTGAGCAGATCACTGAGGCAGGTCAGGGCTCAATGATATCAGCTGAAGGTCATCTGTGATCTAAACGGAAGCACTGATAAAGCTGCAGTCCCTCAAGGTCAAAGATAAGAACTACACTGAGATATTTGTAATGTGGACAAAAGGTTAAACAATAGAGAGAAAAGTATGGTATTGTTTCAGTTAACACACTAATGATTTTTCTATTGTTCCTGAGGAAACACTATTCCAGAGGATTCAGATGCTTAACCCTTTCTGAGTACTGTGTACCTGTAAGTGCAGGATGTGAGCAATTAGAGAATATCATTTCCCAAAGTTGGTGATGTTAGGTAGTAGCTCACAGCTGTAATACACTGCTGCTAATACAGCTGGACTGGAGAAGGGAGCGACAGCAATTTTTATTGCAGGCTTTGAAAAGAACCCCCCCCCCCCCCCACAACTGGATAGTGTATCAAACAATAACAGTTTAAAAGATTAATGCATTTAAGTAAAATACAGCTTACCTTGAATTTCTCCTTAAAATAAATTTAAGTCCCAGACCTGAGGAGAATTAGAGAATGTGCCTAACATTTCTTGCTGTAACAGCTTCCCGTACTTTAAAGGCTTAGAGAAACTAATAGAGAGATCCTTGAATTATTGCAGTACGACACTCTATCTGATGTTGGCAGTAGCCAAAGCACTGAGATTAAAAATGATACATCCTTCAATACTGGGTTGTTTTTTCTTTTTTTTACCCAGTTATATTACTCAGAAAATAAATCTAAGCAACAAATAGTCACTGTTTATCACTATTTGGTTTATACTTTCTAATAGCAAAAGTATATGTGCATTTGAGATTCTGTCTGTGCTCAAACAGCAGGGAATTTATTGCATGCAATTGATGTACATGAAGATCACAGAACAGTTGCCTTACATTTTCCCATTCTTTCTGCCTCAGTGCTRTGCTAAAAACAACTTTCCTTTCTCCAGTGTATTTCTCATAGAGAAATAACCAGAACTAAACAAAAGAATGTCTCTTTTTCTTTTTAGCTAAGAAAGATGGTACAGGAATACTTTCTTACTGGAAGCAGGAATCTTGTCTGCATCAATATAATTCCCTACCCACCCAGCTGTATATGAGCTAGCAGAAACAATGCTAATTAGAATTAAGCAAATGATTTTCCAGGAACACATTTTATTTGTGGACATTTCTTCATTTTCTTCTTGTGGAATATTTACATTGCAGTTTCTTCAAAGATGCATTTTTCAACATGCTTAATATCCTTGGTCATTTGAAAGGTCTTATTGAATCAATCAGGAAAGATTTTTGGAAAGTTTACGTCTAAAATCAAATTGTGTTTTATTACACAGACTGATCATGTAGCTCACATGGCAATATTTCCCCCCGTTGGCTGCTGCATCCTAGATACAAAAGGATGGCTTGAAAATAACACTAGGATTTTGAATCTGTCGTCAAGTATGCAAGACTAAAAACTTCAGAAAACTTTCCATTTTTGGTCCTGCTACTGTCTTGTTCAAAGTGCCATTCTTACARGAAAGTAGACCACTAAAAATCAGTGTCTGTCTGAAGAATCAAAATGTGATGTTCTTTCATCACAAAGCCATTGCTCGTGAGTGCACGCTTGTAGCAGTGAAGGGTGCTGTTATATTATTTAATCGTCTTTGTGGAAAAGCACTAGCAAAGATTTATAGGACACTGATYATTTATTTTAACTTGTATTATGTTATGTAAAAGCAATCAATGTATTCCATTTACCAGTTTACTAATTCTGCATTTGCCAGTCTATGGCTCCTGACACAGTAACTGTAGAGAATAAACTGTGTGCTTTAGATGTCTGCATCCTTAATATTAGCTCAAACCTCTTTTTCCTCAAACATTAACACAGGCAAATCATCATTAGTCTTCTTATCTCATGTCTAGTTTCCATGAACATATAAGAAATATATGTCTATATTGTCTATTTATTCTATATGTAAATTTGCAAATAATCACAGAATTATTTTTCTGACATTTGCTTCTGGACCAAGCTATGTATTATGAAACTGCAGTCAGTATGAGTAACTATGTCTGAAATTATCCTCCTGACCCAGAGCAGTTTCACTGCCTACACCTCATGTTGACCAGCACCTGACATTCTCTCTGAAATTTTACATGCCATGAGTTATATATACATAATTCCAGAAAAAAAAAAAATTACAGGAACAATTTTAAAGTTCTGAGCCTAGTTTCTTAGCTTGTATAAACCAACACACTTTGTTTCAAGGTAACAGAAGGAATAGGGTGAAGGTCTCTTATTGCATCTTCAACTTAAGTACGAGGAGGGTTGACAGAAAAGAGCATGCAGAGAAATGGCAAAGAAACAGAAGAGTGCTGAAGAGTGAAGGAAAGAAACTTTTAAGGAGCAGAGGCACCAAAATGGGCAGGGAGAGTGCTATGGGACATGGACACAGGAGGCTCTGACCAAAAGAAAGCAGGGTACAGTAGTGGCCATAGTAAGATGGAATCTTCCTTCCTTGTATTGAACTTGAACTCTCTCTTTTTTTTCTCAATCTAAAACTACAGGCACTTAAAAAGAATAGCCTGGTATTTTTAATTTATTGTGAATAATGTGATTTTGGCCATGACTGTGGGATCATTTGTGATAATTGATTCTGGATGAAAATGCCTCTTTCTCATCCCTTAATTTGCACACAAGGTTGACTTGCACTTAGCTCCAAGCCAAGAGAATTTTACTCAATTCTATGTCCTCCGTAATTTTTATTATTAGATATCTTTCTAGGTAACTATCGCTCACACATTTGACAAATAAGAAAAATAAGATTTTGACAATGTCACTGAATTAAATCTATGAACAGAAAGTGTCTTGTAGTATAGCAGACCCACATGCCATTTACTGTACCGCAATTAATATCAAATTGAATAAACCAAATAATGTGCTTTTGTAGCACACACTGTTTGCACAGCTTTTTGTTAACAGAGTAGACCATTGTGCCTAGCAAAAAACGGCCATGAGTGCTTATGGTTTTAAATCCATATCTTCAGCTTTTATTCTTACAGATGATCAAGCTTGCCTGTGAAGTCTGCCACCCTTAGTCCTCGATTTGCTTCCAAAGAAAAAAAAACATTCCATATTCATTCTGCTGCCTTTCAAATACCCTAGGAACCTTAAAAGAGAAGTCTGTTATATCTTTGGAAGACCAGATCTAAAGTGGTAAACTTCAAATATTTTTAGGACTGCTCTCTGGCACCAAGACTAATTGACGTGGAATGGCTGGCATCTATGTAGTTCAAACCCTTACCCTCCGGGGTAGCCACACGTAAATTGCTACCACTTAATCATGATTCTTGGTGCTTGCTAGCTCCTAAATTATGCCTGGGAATGTCTGGAAGAAAGTTGTTTGGCCCGAGCCAAAACCACAGAAAAATCTGTTCTGATGGTTCACCAACACGAAGAACCAAGACCCAGAGTCTGGGAGTATTTCTAGGAAGAGATGGTTCCTGAGAAAGCAGAACAGACTGCTGCTCTCCTTCCTAGCTCTCTATGTAGTTACAGTGCCTCTCAAGTTCAAAAATGCAAAATCTTCTATGACTGCAAGAATGTTTTGGCGTGCCTGTGTACAACCCCTCCAGAAATTAGTACAAATTCCTTGCAAAATTGACTGACATTTTAACTTGCAATACATACTCAGGAAGCAATCTAGGCTAATATTTTTTTGCAATGCTTGTTTACTGCTTAATGGAAGTGGGTTGTCTAGGAAGAGTTTGAAATATTTAATTGTAGAACGTGTGTGGCATTAAGAACAATGTATGCAGCAGATATTTCCTTTGTGTCCAAGGGGTGGCCAACCTTGCCTGAGTGCTCAATAAAGGTCAAAAAATGAATTAATAAGCTTATCTTTCCAGAAAACAAGCTTCATTCTAGAAGGCATAACATTAGTGTTTACCAGGCTGCCCTGGGGAATCACTAATGATGTACAAAGCTTTCTACCTATAGGTCACTGATTTTAATCCAACTCAGCTCAGCAAAGACTAATTTTTCTTACGAGTGCCATTGGCTTATGTGTAAGTTGAGCGGGTTTTCCAGGTAGTGACACATACTTACAAGCATAAACTTCTAATCTGAAGCATGCCTGACACAAAATAGATGTTTTAAAATTTTTGCAACTGGCTTCCACATCAAACTTATAAGTTTTTGATAACTAATGATTTTTTCAGCAAGTAGCAAATTTAAATGTAAAGCTTTCAAATGATAGTGTGTCAGCAACATCTCTGAAGAAATTGTGCCATTAATTAATTTCATTTTGAAAAATATTAGAATTAGAATTGGTTTTGAGAAGGAGGGCTATAAATTCAAGTCACAAATCACAAACTCACCTCCTGTCTTTGGTCTGTACTATTCAGTTGGGACACTAGTTGCCTCATCTCCAATGTGTCTATTAAAATGCCTACCAGAAAATCCTGTGTCAGAAACCCTAATCACCTGACTTGTAGAAACTTGCAACTAGGAAAGAAGCAATCCAGGACATTTCTGGAGACAACAAAAATGCTAAGTGAGGTGCTGCCCTGCTGGAAGAACTGTTTGGGGATGTGTGAATCAGTGATAGTCCTGGATGTAGCTGCTATTAAATAATGCTCTGCAACATCCTAAAGACAGTGAGGAAGGCCAGTAGCAGAGTACAGACCATAGGCTCAGAGTGGCCAGACTTCGGTTTTCTCAGGAAAGTGATAGGTGAGATCCTGTGGGAAGCATCATTAAAGGAAAAAGGAGCTTAGGAAAGCTGACAGGTCTTTAAGGGCAACCATCTTCAAGCTCAAGAATGGGCCACTCTGATGCTCGGGTAAGCTGGTGAATGTATCAGGAGACTAACTTGGCTGAACTTGGAACTCATAACTGAATTCCAGTGCAAAAGGCAGTATAACAGGCAAGATTAGTGAGGACAGGCTGCAAATAAGAACACAAACATTGTGTAGAAACAGTATGGATTCAAAACTGGCCAAGGGCATCAAGTAGAGCTTCTACCACCACCTACCCCATTCCTATGGTTTCTGCTTAGCAAGGGGGCTAAATTTGAGCTGCTGTTGTGCCCTCGTAGTGATGGAGGCTAACAGCATCCTGGGCAGTAGCAGCAGGAGTAGGACAGCTGATCAAGGGAAATTATTAATCTCTGACTTCTCAGTAATCATTAACCTGTACCTGGAATGATGCAGCCAGGTTTGGCTCCCCAGTACAGGAAAGACATTGATAAGCTGAGGCGAATTCCATGGATGGCCACTGAGGTTGTTTGGCCTTGTAAAGGTGAGTCTGATGGACCGAGGTTTATTCAACCCGGGAAAAAGGCAGTTGTGGAGGCACCAAACAGCCCACCACTGCCCATGGGTAGTTTTGGAAGGGATGGAGCCAGACTCTTCACAGAGGAATATGGTGGGAAAAGGGTGTAAACTGAAGCAGAGGAAGTTCCATCTAGGTGTGAAGAAAGAAATTGCACTCTGAGGAGAGCTGACCATTTGATCAGGTTGCTCTGAGTGGCCATGCAGACTCTAACCTTCGAGCTTTTTGAGGTTTGACTGCATAAAGCCCTGAGAAACCTGGTCAGAGCTACCTCTGCTCTGAGCAAGTGCTTGGACTAGAGACATCCTGCAGTCCCTTCATGCTTGAATGATCCTGTGATAGTGCTGGTAAAGCTGGCATTAATTTTGCTGCCAGTTGTGATAGAGCTCAACGCTTTGATGAGAGAGGTAAATCTCACAGTCCAGTTTCTTAATAACGCTTCTGAATTTTGAGGCATTTGACATATGATTTTTATAGTTCTGAGCAAAAATCTACCCTGCTAAACACGGGCAGGACAATGTACAAAAGTGACAATGAATCACTCTTGGTCTTTAGTTTGAATAACAAATATTATTTGTCACCAGTTTTTATTACCAGCTGACATGGAGCAAGGTCCACCTTGCATGTAGTTCAACAAACTCAACTAAGAAATCTGACGGCTGAATGGGCAGGATACAAAAAGAACAGCCCACAGTTTCCAAACAAGTGTAGTTGACACTTATTGTTGAGACAGTGTGGGAAAGATGTGCTCCGCCAGTGCTGGTCAGGTACCTGTCCTGTGGTTTAACAGAGCACTTTGGTCTTTGGGCRTGTCAATTTCATAAGGACTAAATTTACTGAAAAAAATAACTGACAGATGAATTTAGAGAGCATTTTATTGCTCCAGCCCTGGAGTGGGGACCAGGAGACCCAGGTTCTATTCCCACGTCTGTCACAGGCTTCCTGGACCATCATCTTACATCTTTGTTTCTCAGTTTCCCCTTGGGCATAATATGGATAGTACTTACCCACTTTACGGGGCTTAATTCATTAATGTCTGTAAGGTGCCTTGAGATCTGTGTGCACAAGGCACATTAGCACTGCAAAGCATTTAGTATATTATTTTATTATTTAAGACATCTGGGACCATTTCCACTGATGTGCTCTATCCATTTTGCACTGCTTTGGTGTTGCAAAGCAGCCATATTCCTCTTTAACAGGCCAGTGAGGCTGAGTTTATGACTGGATTAAAATACCAGCCATCCAAAGCATCTGCAGGCTACTATCAAATATGGCTCTTCTTTTTCTATCCATTTGCTAAAAGGATGACTACTGATTTTTCTCCTCAGGGTCAGGATCTGCAGGGAATTTTGCTTGTTTAATGGTGGACATTATTCCAGTAGTGGTAGAATATTTTGGCAAAGTGAAAGATAAGAATGACATTGGTGCAAAAATATATAGGTGCATATGCTAGGAAACTCTGATGTGAACGAGAATGTGACATCTTCTGGCAAGTTGAAATTGGCCTAAAAAACCAGTGGGGTCATAGTGGGCCAAACCGTGGTATGTTCGATTCACCATTACTCAATCTCTTTCTACTTTTTCCTTTAAATATTGAGGGTTTTCTACATTGTTTTCATAAATACGGTCACTGAAATTTCTTAAATAAACTAGTACACAGCAATTGCTGTTTCAGTACAAGAGCAGCTGTGCACCATAGGGATTATTCTCACTAAAATAATAAGTACTAATTCAACTTTATACATGTTTATTCACACACACACMCCCCCCCCCCCCCCCCCMCATGTGTGCACACATTTACGTGTTCAGTATGAGATACAAAAGGAGAGACCTAAATATCAATTAGCTACTCCTAGGTCCTCTGAATGATAAAATTGTAATTCATTTATTTAAAATGACAATAAAAAGGAATGGTTTAGCAGGGGGTTTACCCTTTTGTGGGACACATGGAATGGAGCCCAAGTCACAGCACAATCTTGATATTGATCTCTCAGTAAGAGAGTTAATTTGTCAATGACTGTAATTTGCCAAGCTTTATGAATCCATTCTTCTTCCTTTGGAGGAATATTTCTCTTCTAGATCTGTGCTATTACTTTTTTTTTAATGCAGTAAAGATAAAAAATGACATACATCTCTGAAGTCTTTCATATACATAGAAACAAGTATGRCACTGGTAAAAGAACATGGGACTGGAAGGCAACTGCAGTGACAATCCTCTGTCCTCTGTCCATCTCCTGGGTTATAAGGGTTCTCTGCCATATAATATTAATTGTTATCCCACCATAGCCCCCTTGAAAACCAGTAAAGATTTCGCCCTTACTCATTCTATAAGAAGGCAACTCCAAAATCTCAGCACTCAGAAGGATAGATCCTTCAGCTGAGGAAGATCTTTCAACTTCCCTCCCTAATTAAATCATGTACACCCATGCTGGACTTCCTAACCCTGTTCTTTTCACTGGGTCAATTCCCAAGGAGCTAACCTGGCAGGTCTGCGGGTCCAAGACCCCTGACAGGAGTGGGCAGTGATATGCAGTCAGGAACAGCACATGACTGGGCTGCTGCTGGCAGAAGTGACATGAGGACATGCAAACACAGCTTTAGTCTCCTTTCTGCTTTCTCCCTCTCATTCCACTGACTATTTTATTACCCTTTCTCTAGACATTTTTTTTCCCATCTGAATTCATCTTTCCTGAATAAGCAGAGCCACCTACACACAGTATTCCAGGTGAAATGTGAATTGCATGTGATGACATTCATATTTTCCTATGTTTGATGGATATACCTTCTCTCATATTTATCCAATTCCCAAATGTTGGAAATCAAGCAGGCAAGGCAGAAGGCTGGCTTGACTGAACAGGAATATTCTCTTGGAAAGAAGGCAAAAAAGGAAGGTGACATGGGAAGAATACAGAGATGCTGTTTGCCACTTGTTACGATCCGGTTTAAGCACAGAAAGCAAAGAAGGCTAGGTCTCTGTGTATAAACCAGAAGGAAGTTAGAAGGTTCAAAATATTCCTAAAAATGAGATTAAAACCAAATGAGATTAGATGTTGATGCCAAAAAAAGAATTAATATATTTTTATTTAATAGTAAAGGAGGCAAAGAGAAAGAAAAAGGAAAGACAGAAAGAGACAGAAAAACAAGTGTGCGTGGGGTGCTGGGGGGAGAGGGAGAGAGTGACAGGGGTTAGACGGAGACATATCACCCTTCCGGGGGTCCCAGCAACGCCTCGTGGCGCCCCTCCATCTGCTCTTCTGGGTGGTGAGGGTCCTCTGCCGCCGCCGCCACAACGCCGCCACGCCGAAGAGTACAGGATCCAGTGGATTAATATATGCTTTGGCCAGGTGGGAAAGCCCGTGTGCCTCCCCTGAGGGGGCTAGGTTGGACACTGTCCCTTGCAACACTGTGGACCTGTTGCATCTTCTCTGGTGCAGGGTCTGGGGACCCTTTGGGGGGGGCCCCTTTGATGGGCCGTGACACCCCCTCTGCTGGGGATAAGCTTCTCCCRAGATGCAGGGCCCCTCAGCTGAACTGGCCTGCACAGTGGAGGTTGGACGTTCACTGCCTCTGACCAGAGGCTTTTCCAATACACCCCAAACCTCTCTTCTCCTCCCACCCTTTGGTGTGAGGGTCTGTGCTGGCCTGGCAGCCGATAGCCCTGGGGCTGTGGTCTCCACCCCGAAGGTGTTAAGCGGGATCCCTCTGGGAATGTATTCTTCTCCCCAGCTCTTACTTATCTTCATCAGTGGGCAGTCAGGGCCCCATTCAGGGTTTTTGGTCGTCTCCTCTGCAGCTTTTGTAGAGTTTTGCTATAATACCAAAAGTCCTTCATGAAAATATTTAAGCCATAAATTATAACATTTCAGTCCCTGACACCACTGTAGGGAGAAAATTCTTGCCTCCAAAGCTCAACTGGAGTTGAAGCTGCCAGAACTGTGGGGGACAATAAAAAGAGTTTTTTCAAATATATTAATGGCAATAAGCAGCGTAAAAATAACATCAGCCTATTACAGGATGAGGATGGTCACCTCACAAACAGGGACATGGACAAGGCAGAGGTGTTTAACACTTTCTTTTCCTTTGTCTTCAACATGGATGATGGACCAAGGGGGCCCTGAGCTGGAGGACCATGACTGCAAGGATGATCAATCCCCAGTTGATGCTGGAATTGCATGCGATCTGCTGCTCCAGCTGGATTCCTACGTATCTATGGGGTCTGATGGGATTCATCCATGAATCCTCAAAGAGCTGGCTGACGTCATCGCAAAACCTCTCTTAATGATTTTCGAGTGGTCTGGGGAATCTGAAGAGCTCTCAGCTGACTGGAAGCTGGTGAACGTTGTTCTGATTTTCAAGAAGGGCAAGAAGGAGGACCCCAGAAACTACAGGCCTGTAAATCTCACTTCAGTGTCTGCTAAAGTTATGGAGAAGATTATTCTGGAAGGTGTTGGAAAACACTTGAAAGACATCGCAGTCATTGGTCACAGCCAGCATGGCTTCACAAGGAGAAAGTCCTCCTTATCAAACCTGATTTCCTCTCCTGACAAAGCACCTTGATCAAGGCAAGCCAGTAGATGTTATCCTTTTGGATTTCAGTAGAGCTTTTGATATTGTTTCACACAGTATTCTTATGGATAAAATGTTCATCATTCAGCTGGACAAACACATCATGCAGTGGGTTAGCAATTGGCTCACAGGTCAGGCACAAAGGGTTATAGTGAATGGAGAGACATCAGACTGGTGACCTGTCACTAGTGGGGTTCTGCAGGGCTCCATCCTCAGTCCTGTGCTCTTCAACATCTTCATAAATGACTTGGATGCAGGACGGGAAAGGACACTGAGCAAGTTTGCAGATGATACAAAAGTGGAAGGAGCTGTTGACTCCCTTGCAGGCAGGGAGGCCCTTGACAAATCAGAGGGTTCGGCAATCACCAACCATACGAAGTTCAAGAAGGGAAAGTGCTGGATTCTGCACCTGGGATGAGGCAACCCTGGATGTACAGACAGATTGGGGAATGAGATGCTGGAAAGCAGTGCTGCAGAAAGTTGAACATGAGTCAGCAGTGCCCTGGCAGCCAGGAGGGCCAACCGTGTCCTGGGGTGCATCAAGCACAGCATTGCCAGCTGGGCAAGGGAGGGGATTGTCCTGCTCTGCTCTGCACTGGGGCAGCCTCACCTCAAGTGCTGGGGGCGGTTTTGGGCACAACAATACAAGAAAGATACAAAGCTCTTAGAGAACGTCCAAAGCAGGGCAATGGAGATGGTGAAGGGCCTTGAGAGAAAGACGTGTGAGGAGTGGCTGAGGTCAYTTGGTCTGTTCAGCCTGGAGAAGAGGAGACTGAGGGGAGACCTCATCCCCGTCTATAACTTCCTCACATGGGGAAAAGGAAAGGCAGGTACCGATCTTCTAGCTCTTGTGACCAGTGACAGGACTTGAGGAAATGGCATGAAGCTGAGTCAGGGGAGGTTTAGGATATGAGGAAAAGGTTGTTTCATCCAAAAGTTGAGCACTGAAACAGGCTCCTCAAGGAAGTGGTCACAACACCAACCTGACAGAGCTCAAGAAGTGTTTGGACAATGCCCTAAGGCACATGGTGTGACTCTTGACGATGGTCCTGTGCAGGACTAAGAGCTGGGCTTGATGGTCCTTGTGGGCTCCTTCCAACTCAGCATATTCTCTGATTCTGTGATGCTCTCTAGGAGCTGCCTCTTTGCAGCTAAAACACAGAGGAACACATAAGTATTCTGTGACTGACTGACACAACCTGTTCTTTCTCCTCTGTCATTTCTAATTTGTAAGCTCCCAGCTCAGAACCCAAATTCTTGTTACTAGTTCTTAGTTGTGTGACCTTCCTTTTTTCACAGTAATCCATTTCAGCCCGTTTCTTATATTTTAGCAGTGAAGGTCACCTAGTCCCTCCTGTAGGATACTTCAGAGTGATAAAAATGAGCCTGATTTTATGTAATGGCAAGAGCAGAGACGTTGAGCCAGGTGGGAAAGCTGAGCGCCAATGGTGCCCACACATTCCTGCTCAGAAATATGTGACTGAATCTTGGCTCTACAACTCAGAGGGGACAAGAATGACCACAGCTGCACCCACTGATCCAAACAACCACAACGTTCTACTAGGTTCCTAAAGAAGCTCATAAAGGGGTTGTAGTCACTACAGTTTGGACAGCTAGGTAGTCTAAATTTGCAGAAATTATCTTCACCCTGTGTTTTGGCTAAAGAATGCTTAATTTTTCAGTTATTAAAATTGATGAGTAAACACTTGCATAGAAAATGTTCCCCTAAGCCAACATTAAGAAAGATCATGAACCAGCATTTGAAGTTATATTGGAAACATGATTTCTGATAACCAAACCATTAAAAAGATTAGATTTGTCCCAGATTGAGCTAAATCCAGCCAGGGAATAATCTCTTTGGTTGTAAAACCAGATAGATTCCAGCCATGTAATATGGTCACAAATTCTCATCTGGCGGTCACCTAAGTGGTTTTTACATGGTTAACATTCTCAGGCAGCACTCAGGGATGCAAGAAGTAGTTATTGATTGACTTATCTATGCAACTGAATCTCTCCATACTGTTTTTTAGCTATATTTGAATATGATCAGATAGGTAAGTATTACTGAATTTTTGTTAYATTTTTCTGACCAGATTGTTCCCTTTTGATCTTGTTACAAAATCATAGATTTAATTTTATATCTCTAGCTCTGACAGCTGCTTTTACAGTTTCACTCCAGGCACTTCCTTTTCTTTTATTTCGAAAGGTCCTCAAAATACTGATCTTTAAAAGCACCAACAATTCATATGTCTATTGTCATGTCTGTGAAAACTGAGATAAACTTCAACCCTGATATGCTGGTCTACATTTATCTATATTTTCAAAGGTAGGTACTTGTAAAGAAAAGGTCCAAAAATCTACATTATTAAAACCTTACAGTAACTATAATATTTTTCAGACCTTTGAATGAAGATGAAGGGGATTGATAGCTGTACATTTTTTATCTATGTTATGAGAAACAACAATCTAATCTCATCTCACAGCTTCCATAACAAAAAAGGCTGAACTGTAGAGTGGTCAAAAGGCAAATGTGGCTGACTTTGACTAGTGAGTCAGCTCTTGTCTTGATACAGACTGTCAGTGTGGAAAGAACAGAGATACTTAGCAACCACAATACTTAGGTATAAACTTCAGAGTCACRCATCAACATTGGCTCTCATTCCCTGAAGCCCACATATTACTGGGTTTAGAATGAAGAAATTTTAGAAGCCTGGTGATCTCACAAAATACCACTTTATTTTTAAGTGCTTTCACGATATATTATTCAAAGAAATGCATGGAACTTTCTATACTAGTTTAATGCAGCGCCACAATTAAAAGTGCTGTTTTGTGACATGATATTGATATTTAGCTGACATCAAGTAACTCTATGCCTCACCTGAAAGTGCATATTGATAAGGACAATAAACAGACATGAGACTAGGTGCCTTCCTCCAAATAATGATTTAGCAGTTAAACAGTGTTTGATACAATATCCTTTTACAAAACAGAAGTGGATGCAGAGGAGATCGGATGGTAGCACTTGAATCTGCCTGTTTGACCATTAAGATAAGGCAAACTACAGTAATGTAATTACATACAGATATATTATATATTTGGTAACCATACTGTGACTGTAATGTTTCTAATGACCAGCAAATTGAGGATCAAGTTGGAAATAATGCCAGTTTTAGGGGCAGAACTGATGGTATCACTGTATGCAAAATCATGTGCTTTGGTTCATACCCTTAAGGACTTGCATGCATGGTGCAGTTTTTCACCGAGGTGTGATGATGCTGTGTCAAAACCACGGCAAAATTGGTGTTAGACTGTCATCCAAATCAGGTTTGCAGTGTTTTGTGCAGTTGCCACAGCTGAACTTGACTATATACCCTGTGAGAATACCAATTGCTGCCTAGGATGCACACAAAAAATAAAGCAGACATTGATGCTGAAGTGGATGCACTTACAGTAATTTTCAAATTCACTGAAAGTGCAGCAGTTAACGTCTCTTCACCTCCACGTCTGAGCAGCAGAGGTTTTCTTGATCTCCTGTTACATAGCCTCCGTAYTCCCTAGCATATAATCAGTATTCAGGGTGATTCTTGTTACTAAGATTCAGTTTCCCTGCTCTTACCTTGATTTTATTATTGTAGATATTAAAAAAAATAACTAAAACCAACAAAGAAACAACAAACAAATAAACAAAAACCCCAGACCTCTCCCTCAGAAATTCTTAACAGTCTGCAGAGATTTAGGACCAGGATCAGATGCCCACACACAGGTGTGCATTTACCTGAGGTATCCCAGCATTTACCTGAAAATTTGGACTCAAGCAGCTGTGGCAGAAGGACACGGGTTTCCCATAKGTTCTGTGTAATTTCTACCACCCTGTACCAGTGTTCAGCATGCCAAGGACACTTCAAAAGGGATTGGATGCCTCTGAGCGAGCAGCTGAGCCATGCCTATGGTGTCCACAGGGTGTGGTGTATAGGCTGCCACTGACTCAAAGAAGGCTTATGATGAGATTCATGCATAAAAGTGGGTTTATACTGTTGTATCAGATACTGTGAGGGATTTAATCTAATTCTAGTTGCTGCCCCAGGAGGCTGCAGGTCTCCCGAAAGTTTTGTGTCATATCTAGCAGACCTGTGAGGATGTCTCTGATTCACAAGGACCTCTGAAATGGCCACAAGTGCCTTTCTTTAGGCGACTGAATTTCATCCAGCATGTCTATTTTAGAGTAAACCAAATAGCTCTCTAGTTTCTATAGGCTACACCTGTACTGACTATACAGAGAGCTCAGACATATAGGACAGGAGTTAATTGTCTGAAAAAGGGCATGTTGTGCCATTCAGGACATCCTTAGTATGCACACAGAGCTGGCAGATGTGACATGGGACCCAAGRGAGACTTGAGCACCTCTGGAAGAGCATCTGATTCTTCTAACACAGAGGCAGTTCAAATGGTACTGGATATTGACATTTAGACTGAGCTGAATAAAACTCCTCACTTAGGAGGAGAACCTAAACATAGACACTGACATATGGAATGGAAGATCTGATCTCCAGCTGAATCCTACTCTGCAAGCAAAATTTAGCTGCTTGAACATGAGACTGCTGTCACATGAGGTAGCCTGGGTTTTCTGCTTAGTCTCCAGCTGTAAATCCAGCTTGGGCTTTCCATAAATTTTTTTGTCAGACCTGTCGTCTGTGTAAGATTTCTAAGTAACATCTCAGGTGACTCTTGGTGCCCATCTTGAGTAACTAAACAGTGTCCCTTCAATCTGTAAAAATCACCACCTTTTTCCTTAATCTTACTCTTGCCATTTTCAAGTCTCTGACCCTTGCTATACACCAGCAACAACCTGAAATGAAATTTTACAGTAAGGTTTTACAAATATTTTCACCTTTTATGTACCAGTCTTACAGATCTACATCTGGACCACTACGATGCATCTACAAAGGAAAGAGTACAAAATAAAACATACTCCATACAAAATCAGCAAATCTTCACAGAAAAAAAAATAAAATTCTTTATTCCTCAAATTGCTAACTCTCTCAGTAGAAAGTGAAGAAATCTTTTTCTCCAGTGATTTTAACATGCAATTTGATAAAGAAGGAGATGGCTTTTAAGGACATGAGCCAGGATATCCTTTCCCTTTTCCACTTAACATCTCAGGTAAAAGATTCCACTCTTCTATGCAAAACTCTCTTCCATTCACTGAGATAAGACATAAGCATTTATTCTTACCAGTTAACTCCCTGCAAGAAACCAATCTGAAAAGATATCTGAAAAATATCCCCTAATTAATACAAAAAAAAAAAAGTAAATGGTAAAGATGGAGACATTTAAGATAGTGTATTAAGGACATGTCATCATTTTAGAGGTTCATAACTTAACCATAAAAATTTGCTCCAGGCTGAAACTTGGCAGGGAAGGCTGCCATATTTGTAAGTAGGTTATTTCATTTCAGGCTACATTACTAATGCACTAATGCAATGTGAGCTGTTATATTTATTATCTTGCATTGATTTTTTTTCTTAGAAAAGGACAAAAGTATTCCTTTCCTCAGCAGGTGCAAAAGGGATATATGAAGCTAGAATTTGCCTTCCCATGTGCCAGCCTAAAAAGGAGGAAATAGGAGTCAAAGATTTACTGCTTTCTTACAGAAATAAAGGAAAAGCCAGCAAGTGCTTGTTTTCCAATCTGGTTATGGGATATTGTAAATGCATAATAATCTTTTTTACTTTGTATTATTGATAAATTTAGAGCTCTGTAGACAGAACAATCTGCACAAAAAGCTAAAACCTTGTTTTCAAATGATGTGGGATATCAGGACCTACTATCAATTTCTGCAAGACTTTTGATATTTGGAAAAAAAAAAAGATATTTTTGAGACGATACCAAAACAAGTATGAGGGGGTGGGGGTTTCTGATGATTTTAAAGTGGTCCTTAAATCGTTAAAATCTCAGTTTTGGATGACTTAGTGGGCAATATTGAAATGCAGTATCTACAGCAGATTTCCAAGAAAGGAAAATAGAGCACAAAAATAGATTTCCTGAGACTTGTGTAGGTTCTCTAAATACTCAATCCCCTTCCAACATGCAGGCCAACTGTCTCTCCTAAAGATTTGTCTAGTGTGGAAACCTTGCCAGAGTGTAATTTTGGTGAAATTTCTGTCACTGCTCTCTGTCATGAATATTTATTTACTTCCCAATGGAAATCATTGCTCATATGAAAGGGAGTTAACGGTTCTTAATAGCCCTTTCTGATTTGATTGATGTTTTTGTCACTTCCTCCAGTAAATAGGTTTCTATTAGCATACCAAATATGCTATCTGTCCTTTTGCTTCTGCAGGCACTTACCTGACCACTTACTTAAGATTTAAACATCCCTCCTAGGGGTTTTCTGTCAGTTTGGGGGCTGTTTTTCTGCACTAGAGGGTGAACGACTTTCTGCATTGAGCTTGGCTACCTTACACAGCAACCACATTGGGTCTATTCACACTGGCTATTTGGAGGAGTTCTGTAAAAACAATGGAAATTTGTCCACACCTTATACAAAGGACTTGTGGAAAGGGTAACACTAGTAGGAGAACAATGTACAGGGACATTTAATCATATATTTATGTTTCAATTGTCAAAACATATAATGGGATGATGTTTCATAGGTAAAACAGAGGCTGGAATAGTTTTTTTTCATGGAAATACACCCCAAAGTCATGTATCATTTATATGCCATATGCTAACTTTGAAAAATGAAGTGTTCAGAGCTAGGAATGTAGCATTGTTGCTAAGGAATAAACTCTTTCCATTATTTACCACTCTTTTCAGGGCTGAGGGGTCCTAGTTCCAAAACAAATGCCTCAATGTTGCTCAAGTGTTCTTAATACCGCAAATAATGTAAATTTTGTGTATCACACATAATAGCTCTTGTGTTGGGTTGCAGCCAACAACTGGCATAATGGAATGGACATTTTGGTCGTCTCCCTGTGCAACACTCATTCGTGTGTACGGCCCAAATATGTAAATTGTTGCTTATGTGTTAAGCAGAGGGAATTGCTGGATGCCCTGGACAAACCAAAGTGAAAGGCTTGCCTTTTTTATTAGCATGAGTAGCTTCAGGGGGAAGCAAGACTTACATCAACAAGTGGTTTAAAGTGCAGTTGCCTACTAGTTCATATAAATATTACTATTATGCTGTAAGTCTGTATTCTTGTGAAGATAAAAGAACAGAGGAAAATAATTTAAGGAAACATATAATAGGATCTATGATTGTAGGAGGCACTAATTTTTGGAATGTCCTTATTGCTTAGTAATTTTCTGCCTCAGAAATTCACTTCTTGATTGCAAACAGATGCCTCGTTTTTCCCTGTGAGGAAAACACAAGGCAAGGTGCAAGATTAAAAAAAAATCTATTGCCTTTTGAAGGGCTCTGGTGGAAAGCAGGTGTTTAAATCCTGGGAAGGAGGCACAAGACCACTATCTAGTGCTTGAAAATCTGTGTGTACCCAAGCCCATACTACTTAAGTCATCTAGGCACCTATGCTTCTAAGGACCAAAGCTACCACCTTGCCTGAACTGAGATCTTGGTTCATAACTTAGGAATTCACAATTAACATTTCCAAGTTTGTCTTCACCAAATACCTCACAATTTATAACGCTTCTTTGAGCTAGTCTTAATCTAAAGGAATAACCAGGAAAATATAATGGGATACTTTATGAGTAATGGAAATCCAAATTCATGGCAGTACAGCTAGTGTAAGGAGAAAAAACACTGTGTGCATTTCCATTTATTCCTGGAAATGGCAAAAGTGTTTTTGATTTTTTTACCAGCAATTTTATGCTGCTGTGATTTATTTAGTATTACAGGGGAAGCAAATGTGAATTTCATGTAAGAGAATGATAAACGAGCATCAGCCTTGAAAATTGTGTGGATACTTCTCTGATCAACATACTGCTGCCCCCCACTCTAAATTAGACCACATCAACTACTTCTCTCTAAGATAATTTCTTGTGAAGGAGTGTATATTAAACAGTCCATGGCACTAGGCTTTGGAGCAAAATATCGGTTCCTGACCCAATATTATGTTGTGGGATGGATACTATTTCATTACTCACTTTAGGGCCAATATTTGGATTAAGCCCTTTTAAATTACTATTCTAGATTAAGGATGGGTTTACTGTGGCAAAAGAGGAGATGGAGTCAGCAACTCGCACTGCCTGATCTCATAGTTACAATTGTGAACAGCACTGCACACAATCAAATAAGCAGGGAAATTTTTATAAAATAAACTCTCCTCAGATAGGCAAAGACCTTCAGTTTTATATTTTATGAATTCTGCATTTGTTTGAGACACTTAAGGGCTTTAAATTTACTATTAATATAGTAYTTATTCTGTTAGACTGGAGATAAACAGGATTACCAAATTGCCTGAGTTAACTTGGACAACTGGGTGTGGCCAGCAGCAGCTACTGGCAGTATCCATGGCTTCCTAAACTCACATTGATCTGAAATATTATGTTTGCTAAATCAAAAGCCTAGGTAAGAATTTTATACTTTTTGTTCAATTATGAAAATTTWAAAAAAATACATCTATCATACCCCTTTAGCAAAAGAAGAAACAATCTTTGGTAGTTTCTGCTATGCTATATTTTAGTGCAGTCGGATTTTGTTGGGCTAATATAAAACCAGAAAACACCAAATAGTCCTTCACTGCCCCGATGCTACAACAGCAATTTTCTGCATTTTAGCAGTTTTTGAGAGAAAAAACTAGCATGCAGTACTTAGGCTAAAATATAGTCCTATCATTTTTACATAAAATATTGATAAGGAATAAACACTTAGTATCCCTAGTGTGAATTCACTGGACTTCACGAAACCYTAATATATGGATTAAGAAATGTTAACATAATCCTTTTATGGGAACTAAAATCAATTACATGTCAGCTTTGTAGTATTATAAATGTATTTAGTCAGCATAGAATTTTTCCAGCAGCTCTCGTTGCAGATTGAAATTGACTAACCAGATGTTAAATATTAAATAGAACTAATCAAAGTATGGTTCAAGAGATTTTAAAAACAATGATCAAAGAGAGCTATTTATTACCTGATTCATGTTTCTATTCAAACACTGCTCCTATGATGTTATATCTACCTGAATTTAGTTTGCTGCAAGCTCTTAATTTTTTTCAGTTTAACATGAATGAGAAATATAATTCAATAAAGGTACATTAATGCAGTACCACAGGCAGAAAGGCACAAAGCTCAGGGAATTACAAGCAAAATTTGCTGGAACAAAGTGTATGTTAGGAACAAAATGAACCCTAGGTCTGATCTGAAGATGACCAAATGTAGAGATATTCTTTCCATCAATCATACACATTATGGGCCATTATGTAAAAGAATAAGTTTTATATTGTTTACAACATAAATTTCTTGCATAACTTAAGCAATATTGTAACAATAGTAAGAATAGCTTCTGACTCTGATGTGAAAGCAGGAGGGGCCCAGTCAATGCAAAAATCATGGGTTATGATTAATTGCAGAATTGTTTTAACATAGAATGTGTAAGTTTGGGCTCCTAAATCCACAAAAACTCACATAATTCTCCTTCTGGTTTTCAAGGGGACTGAGCACTTTCCAGTCTCACTGAAGCTAAGAGAAGTGCAGGTGAGGCACTGGCTGCTCCCCTACCTTCCACTGCACAAGGACAAAGGAGCTCTGCATGCAGTTGAAGAGCAAAATGGATCCAAAGAAATATTCTTTTATACAATGCATAATCAATATGTGAAACACATTATCTTAAGAGTAGGCAGGAGCCAAGGACCTGGTATTTGGTGAAAGAATATAACTTAAAAGCATGGTTACACAAAATGACTACATGCACTGTTGTGTTTCATAAAATAACTTTAGTGTCTGTCCTTATGCATTTTATAGTTTAAAGTACAAGTCATCAGAGATGGTGGAAAAACTTCTTTTCCAGAGGAAATTTTGTCACTGTCTGTTAGTGAGTTTAAGTCTTGATTTAACCAGTGGTAGATGTTATGAAAGGCAGATGACTCAAACAGATGGGATATTGTGCTTATTGTTTGTGGCTTCTCCTGCACTGTGGTGGTTTCCTCACATCATCACAAACACCCCATCAGGAAAAATCACAGCAAGTATCAAACAATTATCTGTGATTTTTTGTTCTTGGTGCCTCTTTCCCTCCTGAGACACATCAGTGAGTGACATGGCACAGAGCATAGACCTCCAGCTCCACAGCCAAAGGCGCTTTGTGTTGCTGAGCAGAGGAAAATGACTCACAGATCCCTGAAGTCTCTCTCTTCCTTCTTTTGTATTACAGAGAGCCAGATGGGCATCTAAGTTGAGGAACCTATAGCTCTGCCAGCAGCTGAGGGACAGAAGCAGATTGGAGGCCACAGCAAAGACTCCAGCCTTTGGATGTGAAGATCAACAGGACCTGGATCAGCTGGATCCTTTTGGTGGGGCCGTAGTGTAGCCAGTAAGCCAGGATGAACATTTGGGCTTCTAGTCAGTAAAGCTCAGTTTAGTTAAAATATATAATAATAGCCCCCGCCCAAATAAATCTGTCCTTAGTAAGTATATTCAGTGGCACCATATAAAATAAAAGACCTGAAAATAAATATCACTCTCCATATCATGTTTTTCTGAGTTGATTCTTAGTTTTCCCCATCATGGCTTTCCAGATTGTTCCTCATAAAGCTACACGAAGTCCATGGAACCCCTCTGGTCATGAAAAATATCCTGCTTTCTGTCACTCCTAAAGCTTGGATGTGGCTTCCCTCACCCTCCCCACTGCAATCAGCTCCTTTACTCCTTCGGGAGCATTCCAGCCCACTCTACATATATCTCTGTCTTCCCACCTTTAACTGCTTAAAAAACTTCCCCTGGAAAAAATCTCATTCTCAGGAAAGATCTAGCCCTCTCTTTCCAGAAGTTTCACCTCTGTCAGAGTGGAGATGACAGAAAAAAATGAACAGGCAGCCTTCCTGTCTAATGCTTAGGCACAACTTTTGTAACAGTATAAGAGAAAAAGAAATATACACACATACATAGATATTATTTTTATATATATTTGCCTACACATACACACATATAAATAAGGTAGACACAAATATATATGTAAGCACACAGAAAAGTAAGCAGAGACAGAGAAAATCAAACACTATACCTCTTGTCTCAAAGATACAATTTTCATTCAACACTTAGGGGTTATAATGGTAACTAAAAAGCACAATTGGTGTACTATGATCCTTAGACAAATGGTAGAATTTGTGGAAGATGTATGAAGTCAAACACCGTTTTCATGAATAAAAAATTTTCTCTAATCTTGTTCTGACAAATTCCCAAATTCCTTTTCCGAATTTCTGCTTCTCTCCAACAAACATGCTATAGCCAGGCAGAGGCATAGAAAATTACAGCTTCATAATTCAGCTTTGCCAAAGTTTAGAGCAGCTGAAAACAGTGTTGTATTTATGGAAAGTCCTAAGCATTCTTAATTCTAGGTGGCAGTGCTTGTGCCACCAGTGCAGAAATTGTTTGGCTACTCTTGCACTGAAAACCATTTAGAATTTTCAGTCTTCATGATCAGCCAGAAAATAACACATCTTCTATGTAAAGGATCATTTTAGATCAAGTTTTATGTTTAAGCAGAACAAAAGAGATTTTTTTCTGTCTTATTGTCTCTTTTAGAGTTTAAAAATAATATTAAATAATGGATTTTTTTCCAAATACTGTGGTAAACCTACTTAGTCAAACCTGAGTACTCCTTGGGAAGTAAAAAGCAAACTAACCACTATTCCTAAAAGCTGCAAAATGGTTTACTTTTATTACTCTTGTACAAAAAGGCCCCAAAGCCTCAGAGCTATGATTCTCCAAATCACTGCTTTCTAAKCTTGACTGATTGATTTAAAAGCTTGCAAGGGATTTATAATGATTCACTGTGTAAGCCACTGATTTTATATTTAAGTCAGAAGACTGCTTTCAAATGACAGAAAACTTTAGACCTAACATTGGACTCAGCAGGTGATCCACTGTTTGCTCAGAATTAAAATGGCAGCATTTTGCTGGCACAAGTGTTTGAAGTGTGGTTTTGAAGCACAGGCAGAATGCAATTTATCTAAGATTATTGCAGAGAGCATTGAAATCTATGCCAGAATTTTCAAAGCTCCCCCTCTCTGTGTTTAATGCAGTAGGTATGCAAATAGCTGGATGATCAGTATTTTTTCCACAGGTATTCTCAAAGATAATTTTAAGCACCTGTCTTTTGAGATTCTGTACAGATGGCCAGAATTTGAAACAAGATTAATTACTCTAGTAATTTTGTGTTGGTCTAGAAGCAGAATTATTTTCACAGGCTGATTGACTGCGGGATAAAGAAAAAAAGGAGACTCTGCTGTACAGTGGAAGTAACAAATCATGTATACCTTAGTACTCATGAGTAGTGAAAACAGAAAAGAGAATAGAGGAGAAAGGAATGAGGGAAGAGAGGTTATTGCTTCTTCTCTTCTAAGGCTTCATCAAGGATGCAGTGACTGACCTTGACTGTTCAGTAGGGTGAGATTGGTTAGACAAGACAGCAAATTTGATGAGGTCTCTGCAGTTTTTAGCCACAAGGAGTAGCAAACTTGCTAGGGTTACCTTGTAAAAAAGACTTCTCCTGTGTGGTAGGGCTTTATAGGGGAAGTTGATGTGCTGGTTAGCCTGCATTTGGGGAGATTCAGGTTAGCATCTTAAGAGTCCCCCGTCTTGATCAGGATGACAAGAAAGTATTTGATGTCAATATCCAGTTCAAACAGGATTTACCAGCACTAACCTCTATTGACTATCCACCTGACGCTTCTATATTTGTGAAAGTGAACACTGCCATTGTTGCCAGGCTGGCATGAAAAGACACTTTGATCCACACCAATATAATAAATCTAGCATCAAAACCCCCAAATTATTTCTACAGGATATCCTGCCTATTCTTCCCCTTTGCTTTTCAGGCAGTGAGTGTGCCTCTGAGGTCCCAGTGTCTGCAATTCTGGGTCAAGTGAGTTGCTCTCAGAGCATCTTCTTTGGGGACATCATCAAAGGTATTTGCTTGATATTTCTTTCTCCAAGATACGTATAAGCCAGGTGGGAATTGTCTTCCAGATTTAGGGCTGTAAGTGCAGGAGGGAAAGTTAAGCTATACACTAGTTTCAGAAGAAGATTAAATTATTTTCAAGAAATTTTTGCCAAAAGTAATGTGATTTATGAGTAATTAGTGGGCAGGTAAGGTTTTCTCAGACAATAAAAGTCTAGATATTTGAGCTTCTTGAGCTGCGCATCTGTACGTGRTGTGCCACTTCTTCCACTTGCATGACTGCCTCTGTATAGAGGAACATTTCTAAGAACAGCAAAAAAAGCAATTCCCAGTTTTGTTGTTGCCAGCTCAACAGACCACACATGCTTGGGAATGATAATACAGCGGTACAGGCACACGTCCTACCCAAAAGCATGTTCCTTGGTAAATGTCACAAATAGAGAAACACTGTTTTATTGCTTTACATATCAACGTGCTACTTAATTTCTATTTTTCTCACACAGAAGTTCAGGATCAGGGTGCTTGTTTTGATTTCTTTTATCACATAAGCTTATTGCAAGATAGTAAGTCAGRTTGCTCCTCTGTAGTCTAAGAGGTAGAGACCGACACACTATAAACAGCCTTGGAAGAGAAGGGTCTGGTTGTGATCTCTTGTGCATCACTGAAAATGAGTCTTTAAATCAAAGTTTGTGAAAAAAGTCATAACAGAAAGGACCAGAGTTCTGGACCAAGTCATAGCTGTGAGGTTGTCAGCTGGATGACACCATGAGTAGGGAAAGCAGGACTTCTATGCTATTGGTTCCTTGTATGTAATTGAAAAATCATCTCCATAGCCTCCTGTTTATTCTTGGGTACTCTTTCTCGCTGGCTTAACATTTTATAGAATGTTTTTCCAACTGTTCGTTTCTGTAACCCAACCCCTAAAACATCATGGAAAGGTCTTGTCTTATGGCCCTTTTGTGACTTGGTGTCACTGGTATCTCATTTTAACCCAGTATTTTCAGCTGGTATTTTCCAGCTTGTAAGTAAATGATATATGTTTAGTTCTCAGTTTGCCTTATTCTGAGAATCTGGTGTAACTGCACACACTATTAATCTCTCTACAAATTGGCTGCAATATCTCTTTCTTTAGAAGGCAGATTTTAGTCATTTTATCTCTTTTTAACTCAGGGAGTAATATTTTATATTTGAAACTTTAAAGGTGAAAAATGAAAGCCTAGATTAAATACTTCTGGAAAATCTGAAGATAATTTTTTTTTTTCTAAATTCAAGAGCTTTCAATTTTCAGAAACGTTTATGAAATGTATTTTCTGAAATGTTTATGAACGGTCTGCTGCCTGTGCCCCTGCACCCCAAAAGTGCGTAGATGCTAAGCCTTGTTAGTTCTACATTATATATATTTATTTGGAAAAAACCCCAAACCACCAGGAAAATTATCTATATTAACTGTTTTATGTTGATGATTTTTCCTTTTCCTTGTTTAATGTTGCATGTCTGATAGAAGAGATGTCTGAAACAATTCAGGACCTGTCATAGCTTCAATCCATTTGTTAATTTTTTTTTGTTTTAATTAGAGATGGGAAGCCAGTCTTATGTGTTTGATGTAATTCTTCTACAGTCACATACCAACCCTCACTGGTTTGTGAACACCATCGCAATACAAACAATACAAAGCATTTGTTTTTAATTATAATTCAAGATTCAGGTTGCAAATGATTTGCATTATAGCTCTTAGCATAGGCTAGATTTACAGCAAACACATTAAAATAATTAGCGTTATTCTTAAATATGAGTCAGTAAAATTGAAAGTGACAGATACTAAGTTGATGAAGGTAATAAAAAGACCTTAATCTRGTTGAGAGTGGCTGAGCAATGAAAAATACACCTTTGCAGAGACCAAATGTTTCATGTTAGTAAGTCATCAGAGGAACTGTCCTGAGCGTATTCAGTTGGGGCAGACTCTGCCACTCATGCACTTGCCCAGGTTAAGTCCAGGCTCAGTCCGAGCTCACCCAGCCTTTCTGTATTTTCAGATCCTCAGGAAAAATGATGGCACAGAGCTGCTCAAAAGGCTCTATCTTTCCAGCGTCTTGGATCAATACCTGTTTTCAGAGAGCTTTGAGGCACATGGTGAGCTGCAGGGTAGGAGAGGGAATAAAGCYGAGTTGTCAGTTACTTGAGGATAGGGAGACCTGTGATAGATGGCACCTGGTTGATGTGTTTGCTGGCTAGTTTTTCATCAATGTATGTCATCTTCCTTTTAAAGAGGCAGCCAAGAGAGGCAGCCAAAAAGAAGGCATTTCCTTCGTTTGTTTTGGTGGATGCATGGGAGTTGCAGGATACAGTGTAAAGAACAGAGAGACCTTGGCTCATCCCTGAGAGCAAGTTCTGGGAAAACTTTCCCAGGTGTTGCTCTTGGCAGACAGGGAGTGARAGGCACTATGGGGATGGAACCTGTGGGGTGTTTGGGATGGTGAGTGCCCACAGAAAGCAGGAAGCTGACAAGCAGCCAGAGCACTGAAGTGGGGAAACTCCCCCAGACGTCTCCCAAGGACCTGGGAAGACACACAGAACTTGCTGCAATAGAAAGGCTGTTGGCCAAAATACAAGCCTGAAGAAAATAACACATCCTGCCAGTGGGCAAGGAGGCTAGTGGTTTATTAACACTTTCATTTCTGTTCTTGGAAATTTTCAGTGATTTTATTCCAAAAAACCCATAGAGTCTGGGTTTGGAATCTTTTTTTTTTTGGATTTTTTTAAGTGGAAGTGAAGGGCTTATGAAGATTCACCTGAAAGGCTCTGGATGAGTTGGGGACCTGTTTCAGGGCTGCATTAGTTAGGAGGGGCAGATATCCGTTACACGATGATATGTCAGCATCTTTCTTCTTTAACTGTAGACTTTTATTTATATGAATGTTTATGTGAAGTCTTGCTGCACAGAAGCTTCACAAGGACAGGACTTTGGATCCATAAATAGTATTATGTGTAAAACTCAATGGCACTGTACAGAAGTTGCACAGTTCTATCCTGTTGTTTCATCTAAATTGTCCTTTCTGGCTGCATGAATCTCCTTCCCCACTTGCCACCTGGATAGGTGCAGTACAAACCAGCTTTTGAGCTGGTTCATCCTGCATAAAGCAAGAGTAGGAGGAGCAAGCGACAGCCACATCTTAATCTTAGGATGAAATAGAAGATTGAGCCAGAGTCTAGACATGCTTTTTGCCCGCTGATTGTTTCGCTTTAACATACATTACAACAAACATAAAGAGTGTGCCAGTGTTTTTGTTTTTGAACTGGGCTGCATTGAGGATTGCCCTCTTTGTTCTTTCTAGATTTCTGTGACTCAAAAAAATACCCAAATGCCTCGGTATCCGACTGGTGTAAATACACCATGGTTGGTGTAATTCAGTCGAACAGCTCAAGATCCAAACACCTGATAACAAGGAGAATTGTTGTGTGTCTTTCATATCCGTGTAGATGCTAGAGGCTGATACTGTGTCGCACGAGCCAGGAACCAGCGTAGCTGCAAGGAAACGGACCCACAGAGACTGCACTGGCTTATCTCACCTGTGCAGAGGTATGAGCACTTGGAGCAGATGAGTGCTGTGAGGTTTGAGAACTGCCTACCCTGTATGATCAAACACAGAACAGAAATCACTTATATATTTACCGTGTTTTACATGTACCTAAAAAGTCTGGAAGGAACTCTGGTAAATGTAGCTAAGTTTCAGCGATAAGGAAGAGTAACTATGGTTTTATGCTCAACTGAAAATATGCATGAAAGAGTATGGAGACAATCAAATAATTGTAGTTACCAGGATAGGTTATGGCTTCCTTCAACAGCTTAGAAACCCAGTCTGTGGGATATGAACAGTTAATGAAAAACACACACAGAAGCTGGGGGTGTGTGACAGACATGGTTTTGAGATCCATATGAATACACAGAAAATAAAAATTGGTGAATTTTGAAGGTGACATTTAATCTTAAATTCTGTTGGGTTTTTTTGCTGCATGATGTCACCATAACCCCTAGGTGGTATTCAAACGTTATAAATCAGAATTGTCTGTTATTTATTCTATTTGTCTTGCATTTGATGTGTAGAGCAATTTTCAGAGATTAAAATGATATATCCCTAATTCTTGGATGCTCTTTGATCATGTTTATTCCTTTGCTCCTTTAAACATYGCTGAATAATTGTATATGCATTCACTGGCTGACAAGTACATTCCCTGTTTGATGGGCTAATTATGGAAGCACACTAGTGTTTTCATAGTTAAGTTTGTAACTAGCTTTGAGATGTAAGGCCAGTTTTGATCTCTCATCTAACCATATTGGAATAAATCCCTGCAATAGAAACTTAAGTTATATATGCTACGGTTGGAGAAAATTTTGTGCAGTTTCATGGCTAACTGTTGCAACAGAGGTGATTTAATATTTTACTATTAGAAAATTCTTTTCTACCTTGTTGACCTCTCAGAAATACTGCTTATCTCTGTGCTGGGAAAGTATGTCATGTTAATGTTGTTACTATTGTATAAGTTTAGCTGGTTCTGAGTGAGTTTGGGAGAGCCTGTTAAATCTATCAATCATAGGGAGGGGAATTTCAGCATTTCACTAGCAATCTTTAGAGGATTTTGTACAAGTTTCTGCAAGACTCCAGGAATAGCAAGCACCCAAACTCCACAGGGTGGGTAATTCTCCTGCACGACCTACCTGCCTTTGTACATAGTTATACTCCAGAGCTCTGTGGAACGGAAGAGCTAAATAAACCTTCCRGAAATGAATTCAGAACAGCAGGGTCACAGAAAACCCTTCAATATCCCCTGAAATTCCAAAAGAAATATGTTATTAAGGTGTAGCTGTGTGAGCAGAGCCAGCCCTGAGTCTGTACCTGGTAAGAGATGTGCTTCTTGGCTAAACGAGGATGCTGTAGCTGACTTTAACAGCAGTTAATCTCCCTGGAGTAAAACCAGCTAATGTTGCTGGCAAAGTTGGATCTCACTTGGGAATAATAAGTTCTAATGTGGTGTATAGTAACAGCCATACTTCCTCTGGTCCATCACAAGGGACTTTGCTGGGGCACAAGACACAGACCAGCTAAGGTGCAGAAACATAGTCCTTGTCCTGGTATCCGTATCCATATGGATCCATATTCATATACATGTACATATACATTCACCTGCCGGTGTCTTACTGGGATGCAGAGCCCTTTGGACCCTTCATACCTCCTCATACAGCAGAGCTGCCCGAGGTTACAGGAATGCTCATTTAACTACCAACAAAACCAGACCAGTAGAACAGAAAAAAACCTCCAAACTACACAGAGCAGTTTGTTGGTACGGGAAAAATCCATCCCATCCCTCACTCCTGGAAATCAGTCTTTCCATCTTCAACACAAGAAAGCTGGCAATTAGATGCAAGGAGAGGCTGAAGCAGGCAATCGTAAGCAGTAAACCTTCTGAGGATAGGAGCTCCTGTCAGGAAACTCACTGAAGGGGAACCAGTAACTGGCCCAATTAAAGGGAAAGATGTTTCTGGGAACTTGCATCTCAGACTAACATTGTAATTCTGGGATTGTGTGAGGCTCTGCTTACACTCAAAATCTGTGTTGTTCTGTTACCTGGTGGAGGGGTCATCTGTATTTTGTGTTAACGCACTTAACCGATGCAATTTAACTATGGATACAGTTACATATACATGTATGGTAAATGTGTGTGTTTACATGCCTATGTGTATGGAATAGTTAGAGAGAAACAGATATAGATATGAAAGTTCTGTACTAGAGTAGTCTCATTCTGTAGGAGTGAAGCTACGCTGGTATATACACATACACACACACACATATATATATATTCTGATTGTATTCACGCTAGGGTGAGGGCTATGCTAGCAATTTTGGCTTGTATTTTGTGCTGGCCATAATGGGATTTTACTTTTCACAGTATTTCAATTTTGACAGAAGGTGAAGCATAGAGGCAGTGACAATGCTGAAGGAAAAAAAGCCTGCATTCACTAATAGAGCTCCTGTTTGAAGACCTGGCTTAGGAAGTTTTGGTAAGTAAAGCACTCTTTTGTCAGGATAAGCTCTATTTATACTGGAAAGGCTTAGTGGAATAAAATAACAAACCATACATGATCTGGAAACCTCACCAGGGGYTGCACCACTTCTGTTAGTGTAGCTTTTCTGGGCAGAGAGAACCCCAGTGTGGTGTGCTTTCATGCCTCTGTACAGGAAGGTTTAATGAAAAGGAGGCGTGTATGGGTCTGTTGGTTTGGCACTGAATAAACATGTGCCTAATTATCCTTAATACAGTTTCCTCTCTTACTTTTAACCATTTTTGTGTCAAATTATGTGGCTTATTCCACAGACATTCTAGATGATTTCTACTACCCCGTTTGAAAACCCCGCTGTTCTTTTTCTAGGAGACGAAATATAAAAAATGAAGTATTGAATTCCAGTTTTCAAAGTTGCAATGTCATTCTGACACAATGTTCATTAAAACAGAGTGTGGTGGTGTGGTAAGAGCTATTAATTCAATTTCTTTCTTCTGGTCTTTTTTTTTGTTTCTCAAGGAAGCTCAGTCTGTTTCATCTTTTGAAAGTCTAATAAGCATTTTGAACAGGTTAGAACTATAAATCTAGTATTGCTAAATCCTACAGAAAAAAATTGCTTATGAAATATATTGATTACAACTGATAATGATTTTTCCACCCTCTCTTCACTGGAGGCAAATAAATAACTATGGAAGTACAATGGCATTGTCATGGCTGGAGCTTTTGCTTTAGTACACTATAGAAGTCTGTGAATACCCTTAGCAATAAGTCTTATTTTTCAGTGTGATAATGTTCATTCTCTGTGCTTCTAAGTTCTGACTGAATTTGATAGTGAATGCTAGCGATTAACAATTACATGTCCTCAGATTTTCTGATTTGTTTCCTGTGTCAGGACTGTGAGTCTATTAAGAAGCGATTAGGGAGGATCTCCTTCAAGTCTCCTTCACATCAAGATTCTCCCTTTTTTTGGTTCAGTTAACTTGAGGTGGGAGTTGCCTGTGATATTTTCTACATTTCACCTTCTGAGGTTATGGGCACTATTSATATGCCAGATCTCCCTCTGAGATGAATAAGTACGACTTTTATGAATTTTTCTTCACTTGTAGAATTTAATTTACATGAATAATTAGAAAGGGATGAGTTAAAACTCTTATTTAAAGAGGTAGCATCCTTTTGTTAGCCTATTGTCCAGCTTTGGAACCCAGTTGTTTTAAAAAGGATCTGTGCTCTTCTCCATAGGGATTTTCCTCTTTGTAGTTTTGCCTTGATCTAAATCAGCCTGTTGTAAAGCAGATTTTGGGATGGAGTTTGACAAAGAACAACTTTAATCTGGAGAACTAAAGGGACTTRCAATTTTCCCTCGGAAATGTTTGCTGGCTTCTTTTTCTGATGTGGCCAGGATTTGCTATCAGATTTATGACAATGTTGTTTAATTCATACATCAAAATAAATAAATTAAGTGCTTAACTTCATTTAGTTCTTTGTGCTGTTTCCTGTGCTGTTAGGACTTTAATGAGTCCAGCTGCTCTGTAGAGTTGCTGAGGGTGGAAGTTGGCCTGGGAGGGGAAGGAACAGCTTCTCTTTGAAGTGCTGTCGTGGCAGGATCACTAAAGCAAGGCTTCGAAGGGGAAATTCCTGTTTCCCTTCCTATTCTACTTCAGTGGTCTTGACGGCAGTTAAATAGGGAGCAGTACTAAGGCTTTCAGACTTGGCTTCTCAGCCATTTGATGCCAAACTTCCAATGAGAACTGGGGGTGAGAGAGAGAGAGAGAGAGAGAGAAAGAAAAGGAAAGAAAGGCAAAGAAAAGAAAATTAAAGGGGAAAAAAATAGGGGGAAGAGCAAGATGTTTATAAGTGCTCTGTACAGGCACCCACTCCAGAAGAGTACCCACCAGCACTCTGGTGCCCATCCAACACTCACTACTGGAGCTGGGAATGCTAAGGTTACCTGTTTTTCTAACAACTGGCCTTAGGCTATGAGAGGAGAGGGAACACAGCTTTATCTGTGAGGGGTAGGGAAAGAGGAAGGCAACACCTCATGGGAAATGGTGCCTCATTGACATTCAGAGGGCTGCACAGTGTTTCATAGGTGCTTGAAAGTCAGTTACAGCAGTCCTCCTTATCTTCCCCYAGTAATGTATTTGCTGAAAAATTATGGTCAAAGTAGTTCACAGTCTTGCGTTGGCTGAGYGCAATTGGCTACCCTGGGTTTGCATCTGCTTATGTGTATGTGTGTCTGAATGAAACAAATGACAGAGGGAAACACTGGGTTACTCCTCTTCTGCACCACCCCTTCAAATCTGGAAATGCCCTGCAAGACCCTGGCATCCAGCACTTCTCAGCAGATGGCCAAAAATTTTGTCCTCCTAAAGATTGCTCCAAGAGTCCCCTTTTTAACCTATCCTATGCATTTATTTTAGGGTAGCTTACCCTATGAATGTGCTTTTCTTCCTTATAGTTAATGAGAAGATGCTGGATAGCCACCTCAGGTGACAGATTTAATTTTTTAAATAGCTGAAGTTAGCTGAGATAAATCCCTTTAACAGTACCAAGCCTGAAAAGGCAAAACTGCAATATTGAACCAGCTGTTCTCAGCAAAGTACCTTCAGAAGGTTCCTTCTTATATTTCAGGACAGAAAAACTGTCCTACTGTTGTGGAGGAAACAAAGGAAAGTAAAACCAAAAATGAGATGGTAGTAATAGTGTCATGAGTCTGCTGAGGAACTGCAGCAGGATCTTTTCCTGAAGACAGTCGTCTTCTCTCATACCTGCAAAGCAGGTGGTAAGCAATAAGTGTCTTACTACAGGAAGGGTTTTTTAAAATTTTAAACTTTAAAATTTAAATTTTTARTGCAATCTAAAACTCTATCACAGCTGTAGATCAGAGTGCACTTTTTCTTATCAAGTGTTTAAAATATCTTCTGTACTTGGACTGTGTGCATCTTTAAAATATTTAGGGCCAAATCAACTACTGGATTTAAGGACAGCAGTAGTTTTATTTTTTTTCTCCCAGGAACAGCATTCCAAGGAGAGATGGATTATTCTGTACTTCTCTGCACAAGTTTTGTGGCCAAGTATCTAGGAGCATGTAGGCAGTTAAATTGGCCATGTCCCTGCTGTTTGGAGAGGCCCGGAACTCTGAGGAATCTCATCCTTTGTCTTGGACACATTATAGCTTGGATTGCATTTTAGTTTTACAGTTTATGACATTGGGAAGGGAACTGTTCTGTGTCCTCTTGGGTGTGGTGGTTTTGGATCGGATGCTCAGCAGACATCCTTGAACCCAATGTCTTCTGCCCGCAACTGTAGGCGCCTAGAACTAGAAACTACCTGGTCCCTTCTAGACCTGTGTTCCTAAAAGCAGATGGCTGCATTAACACTACTGAGCTGATGGCTCTTTCCTGATACATATATTGGTTATATTTCAACACATACTAAGTGTGGATTGCTTTGCTGTCATTGCATGAGTTCTCTGTATACTAAAGAGGACTCAGTTTAAATAGCAGTRTTCAACAGTGTCATGAATATTTTTTGTCGGCTTGCATTCTGTAAAATTGTGGGGTAGCATTGGCAATTCTTCTGTTCTATTCTTATGTCTGTAATAGTCAGACAAGCCCTTGGAGTGCTTGGTTACATAGCCAAGATAGATAATGTAAGATAATTTGCATTATTTCAAATAAAACATACTTCTGGTGTGCTTGACTTTGCAAAGCTGAGAGATCTAAAATGCTTTTTTTATCTTAAGCATTTTTGCATTAAATTTGTTCATCAGTAAAGTTTGGTTCTTGTTTTTTTTAAAGGCCAACTGTATTACAGATATCAAAYTGCTCCCGAAGGCATACTGTTTTCTGATCCTTCTAAGGGACTTCTGTCTTCTAATGGAAAGACCTAAAGGCATTCTGAAAGCTCAAAGGAGTGAATGGAAGCTCTTTTCCTTTGATTTTTACACATCTGTAGTATCAAAAACTACTCAGCTCATTCTTTATTCATCCAAGTTTGCCCAAGAATCATAAAAGATACCTTAAATGTGTTCTTTGACCTGAATTATGATACAGATAATACTCTGAAATACAATATGCTTCACCATTCATTAACCAGGTAGCRTCAATTTACATCAGTGCTTTTGCTATACATGAGTGTACAAGTTTCTATCCTTCTTTTTGCCTCTAATTCTTCACTTGTCCAGAAAGAGCGAATCTGTTCTTTTTGCATTCTCATGTGATKCATACAGATTTTGAAAAATGTAATTGAGAGTTTTGTCCTGACTCTTTTTGCTTCTTGATATATTTAAGGAAAAGGGGAAAATTAATACTTGTTTTCTCCCTCAGAACTTCAGATAACGGTGTAAAGAAGCTGACAGCTACCTTATAAGTATTTTAATAATTTGGGGAGAAGGAACGTACCAAAGCAGTCAGTTTTGTTCATCATAGACTTGATATTTCCTCCTTGGAATTTTGGTGCCACACCTATCTGGTTCTACAGCAGTCTACCAAAACTAAAAAAGTAAAAAAAAGTAAAATGGTGCATGCCAGGCTATCCCTTCATTTTAGTTTTCTTCTTTTTCTTCTAGCAACATTTCTTACGTCTTCTCTGTCTTATTTGTTCTTGCCCGTTCAAATTCCCAGTTTAAAAGATCTTTGGTCTTGGCCTCATGGATTTCTTATCACCATAGATTCTCAGCATCTTGTTGAAATCTCCATGTGGCTTCTACCATCCATTTCTATTATTTTCTAGTCTCCTCATCCTTGGGGACAAGTAACAGTTTCTGAAATCCGTACACCTCTCTCAGCAAACATTTGTATCCGTTCTACACATATAAACCTGTTGAATGCCACTTTGCAGCTGCTGTGTGACTCTTCATTCCCCTACTCGCTTTATCTCTCTTTTATGWCCAGTGATATTGTTTACACCCCCAACTGTAACTTTTCTTCATCTCCACTTTTTTTGACCATCTCCATAGGTTTGGCCTCTAAGTTGGTTCCACACCCGTTGTTGTCCTTGCTGCTTCAATCACTGTTAAACACATCCTCAATTACAACTTCCGTTTCCAGTCTTTTTTGACCCTTTTAACTGTTTGTTCATCACTTGCTTATGCTGAGTCACAACCTGGACTGTCAAATCTAAAACACATGAAAATCTAAAGCTCTTCCCCTTCCTCTCAGAAAAAAAAAAAACAAACCAAACCAAACCAACCTACTTCTTTCCATCTGAAGATAAAATACTTTCTTTACAGTAAGAACAAATTCTCTTTGGCATCTACACAGTTTCAAAGCATGTCATTAGATAACCATTAGCACAGTGTCCTATGCATGTGTTGGGTCTTCAGTTGCTGGTCTTATCTGCAGCATTGGTGGTTAACATGATGGTTCTAAAACACTTTTCTTCCATCTTTTTATGTAATTGCTTTTAAACCAATTATGTTTTAATATGGCTTTGTTTTGATATGGCTTCTGCAACATCCCATATGAGTTGCACAATTTAGTTGTGTATKGTGGGAAAGAATACTTCCTTTTTGGATTGTTGTTTGTCCTGTTGTCTAAAAGGTAAAATATGGCCCAACACTTCAACACTGTGATTAAGCCTAGAAAGAAAAAGCAACACTTGCTATAAAATTATGAAGGGCAAATTTGGTTAAAAGTTCAATAACAATTTTGTGTTGTTTTGGTTCTTAAAATTCTCTGACAGAATATCGTAAATAATAATTCTAGTTAAAAATCAGATGAAGGTGAAAATTTATGGTCAAGTTAAAAACTTCTAAAAATAAGTCTGACAGAGCATTAACTGCTTCAGGAACTGATATTTTATACCAGTTAACCATTGATTATCTTTAGATGAAAAAGAAAGAAAGAGATTAATCAGCCATTACACAATGACAATTAGACAGAGCTAGTAGAAAGTGAAAGTCTTTGGAAATCTCTGTGGAGGTATGACAATAAGGGATGGAAACAGATGAACATTTTTAAAGATTGTTTATGGATAATGTAGTTAAAGAGGGAAAAAGAAGGACTGTAAGCCAATGTMTCAATCAGGAAGACACTGGTAATTAAAACGTTTGTATTAAAAAAATCTGCTTTTAGATTTTGTTTGTTTGTTGTTTGGTTTTGTTTTTAAACAGATGTATGTTCTTGCATCTTTGCACTTCAGCAGCAAGTGGATTCATTATGATCATTAGTTTCCTGTGGTGGTGTTACATCAGGTACATTTTCATCRGTACTGCTGCTAGTACCATTGGCTAATGTGAAGATTAAGATAAGCAGAAAATTATTTCCTTGTATAGCCAATACAAGTCTTAATTTCAGTGAAAATGAAGAGTCAAATCCCAAGAAGGCCTAAACACCTACACCTCCCATTGATTCATTCTTTTCAGGATCTGGGTATAGTAATAATGCCACTACATTGCTCTGTAGATCTGAATGCAGTGTGTTAASAGTCTTCATTCATCAACAGATTATTTGTTGTGTTTGTATTTATTTATTTATTTATTTCTAATTTAACATTTTTAGTCCTTCCAGTTCATTAGTGAGTCAGGAACATCAATGTCTAGTGTATTTCCTCACTGTCTTCTATCTCTTCCTCTTGCATTTAAAGAAATATTTACTGATTCACTATAATCACTGACATTTCCTCTGCTTTCATTTGTTTCTGTACTGCTAGCTGTTTCCTCAATTTCATTAGTATCAAGTAGCTCTTCAGTGATAGACTGCTGTTCCTCATCTTCATGTTGATAATTTTATTTTCACATGCATCATCCTGATTTTCAACATCTTCAGTGCAGTCCTCAGAAGATGAGTCATTTGCAACAGACAGATTTTCATTACTGGAGTCATCTTTAGAGTGAGAATGTGGTGGTCTGTTCTCAGGGATATTGTTTGCTCCTCTRTTCCTTTCATTATCTCTTGGAAGAGATGTGCCTGATGTTCGTGCTYGGTCATTATCCAGATAATTAAAATCAAATGTACTTATTTTGTAGATTAAACAAGAACATTTTTTATTATGATTGTTTGTGTTTGAAGCTTTAAAAACATCTTAGTATAAATGTTGAACTTAATTTCACTGGCTATTTAAACATTTAATGTAAGAAATATTTTCATTCAATAGATAAAACAGTGTTAATTTTTAATAGGTTTGCTCCACWGAAATATATTGTTGACATAGCATAATTTTGCACAAAGTGGGGCAAGACACACAAAAGTGAAGGTTCTGGYAGCTTCTTTGTAAAGATTGTCGTTTGCACGAGTGACAGCAGTTACTGGTAGAGGCCAGAAACGGTAGAAGGTAAGAAAGGTAAGCGTGGCTGCAAGCTGTGGGTGGGTGACATTTCTAGCCAATAGAAGGCATAGAGAAAAGGGTATATCTGTTATACATTAGAGTTGGCAGAGTCTGAGACTGTCCCAGCTGACTTGCCCAGCCTAAGCAAGTAATGTTGACTCCTGCCATGATCCTTAGAGAAAACTTCTTGGGAGAATGTCTGTCCACAACTTTTAAGTGTCTGAGCAGAAGACGAATTTTCCTCTGGAGCTCTTTCTCTCCGTACAGTGATAACTGACTGAGACTACATGTCCAATTGCTGAAGCTAGGTGAGAAGCATCCTTCCCAAAGGTGTTGGTTTCGGTGTCTCATGCTGATACTGAAGTTCATACCTACCCACTTGCTTTTGAGGGGTGTATTCAACCACCCATTCCTGGGAAGTCAGCTCTATAAACTATAGTTAGTTTAACTATACCCATAGTTATCCTTTTATATCTAAGTCACACCACGCTTCTTCTGTAACTGCCACGGGGCATATAATACTTTGATTTCCCTTGAAGCTTTTCCTTTTTGTCTGTGACTCCATGGTGTTGTTCTAATTGCCAGTAATATAGATTTTTTTTTAATTATCAAGTATTTAGAAATAATTTTACTCAAAAGATCAGTTCCCTACAAGATAAGTTTTGCAACTACTTAGAAATAATGTTTRTTGATTTCAGACACAGTGAACATCACAAATGGCAAGTTCTTCAACCATGGCTTCTTGCAAATGGCAATATTTATGTTAAAATCTATCTAGTATTTTCTGGGGATTGTTTACTTTTTTTTTTTTTTGCCATAGACTTAGAGAATACCAGGTTGGGAAGGACCTCAAGGATCGTCTGGTCCAAACTTTCTTGGCCAAACCAGTCTAGACATGATAACTCAGCAYCCTGTCCAGCTGAATCTCAAGAGTGTCCAATGTTGGGGAATCCACCACTTTCCTGGGGAAATTATTCCAGTGGGTGATTGTTCACATTCTTAAAAATTTTTCTCTTGTGTCCAACCACAATCTTCCCAGGAGTAACTTGTATCCATTATGCCTCATCTTTTCCATGTGTTGCCTTGTAAAAAGGGAGTCTCCATCTTTTTTTTTTAGGTGTCAAGCTCCTGTGACAGTTCACAAACCAACTCTTCCTTCACTGACGGTGRATTCGTATTWGCATTAACCTGAGTTTTTGTTCTGAAGGCTGAGGGCCCAAGAGTGCTGGTAAAGACAGAGGTGAAGAAAGTGTTGAGAACCTCTGTCCTTTTGGCATTATTGGTGAGTAATTCTCCTCTCCTGTTTTTCTGTTGTGTTTTGGTTTTTTGTTTGGTTTTTTGTTTTGTTTTGGTTTCGGTTTTTTTGTTGTTGTTGTGTTTGTAGACATTTCCAAATCTGGGAAAGTAGATTTGACCTATGGAATTTTATTATGCATATCTGTAACACTGTTATGAAATTTGAATCAATATGTTCTGTAGTACTTAATTCGCATCAATGTCAGCTTCCCTAAAATCACTGTGCTTGTCTTTTCTTGTACACATTGTGTCCTCCTGACTTAGTATTTCTAATACTGTTTGTACAAGATGTTCCGTAGATGCAGCCTTATGGTGCTAATCATGCTTGGCTCATTCCCTTGAACTGGATCCAGAATAACCTCATTTTGCATTATGGTTATCCTCTTTGAAGAGTCCTTATATCCAACAGAGGGATTTAGAGTCTTGAAGAGTGTGATCTAGTTAAGGCCATCCTTCTTCATATTTTCACATAGAGTAGGGAGGGCACTGAAACACTGTAAAGTCTCTATTTTGCTATCTAAATAGTCTGTATTATCTGATCCTTGTGGGTTGTATATAAGTATATAAACATAAASATGGTGTCATTGAGAGTAGTAACATAAAGAAATCACGCCCATGGCATTGACAGTATCTGAGAATTACCAGCAGACCTTTTGTTTTTGCTGTATCATCTTTAACAATACAACACATGTCCTCTTCTGAAAACAATGTAGAATTCAGGAAAAGAAGGGAACTTTATGTTTGGAAATATGCAAAATTAAAAAAAAATAATTTTTGACAATAATAAGTTCTCTGAGAAAAGGCAAAAACTGTTTTTTAATTTGGTGAATGAAACTGAAACAACAACAACAACAACAATGAAAGTTTAAAAAATCTGTTATTTTTATTATCTCTCACTTTTACATCAAGTCTTTAGAATAAGATTTGTTTCTATTTAAAAAAAAAAAGAAAAATGAAAGAAGTTTAAAAAAAAGAGAGTTAAGAGGATAAAAAATTGGAGCTTGAGTCTATTGAGCCAAAATAATTTGCATAGCTCTAGTTACATGTCAAAACTGAGTCCAATCTCATCGCAACTAGGAATTGTTTCCACATTAAAGTTGATCAAAGATATCTGAAGGTCACTTTTTACCCAATCTGGACAGTATATATGTCTCCAAAACACTGTTGGCATTGTTATGCCAATCTGGACAACCAATCTGGTCAAGGACTAAGCAAAAACAAAGGCTTAGCTTTCAGCTTGGCTTGAGAGGTTGTTCTAGAGCAAGCCAGGGACATTTTGGCAGGTTAACATGACTAAGACATGCAAGATTCAGCTCCTAATTCCATCTTTTAGTGCTAGTAACATTTAAAACCTACCAAAAGGCTAAGGTAATCTGGCATATTTTTTTATTCTCTGCCTTTAAGAAAGAGTGACTATAGCCAAAATAATACTGTAAATGCTTGCTTGTGAATGCTAATTCTATGTGTTATCCTTGAGACCAATCCTTGTCAGAGGCTAGAAGGAGCCAGAGTATACGGCAACAGACAATCTGAAAAATCACGGGAAAATTTTTGAGCTTCTCTGTTGGCCCCATTTTATTCTCCAGCAGAGTAAATCCCCTGTCTCTGGGTCCGAGTTGAATCTTGAAGGTGAGCAGCATTGCTGCCTTCAGCTTTTTCACTGGTTGGATACACAAGGGAAATTTTGCAAAAGATAAGGGCCTGTTCTCAGGAAAGATTTTGTGCTCCAAACAGCCAGTGCTTGCAGACCTGAGATATTTGTCTGTGCTCTGGGAAAAAGCAAAACTTTAGTCTCACCTTCGTGCTTAGTATTTATTACTGTTTCGGAGACTAGTCTACATAGAATTCTGTATGTCTGGAGAGAGAAGGTGCAAAGCAGAAGGAATTTTGTGCTATGTGGTACTGCAAAAACTTTATTAGGTTGCTATTGATTATTTTAGTGCAAGGGCCCACAGTTACCTGATCAAGAAGAAAACTCTGTGTTCAGAAAGTGATGTTGGAGTGGGATCAGGGGGGAAGGGGTGGAGAGACGAAGGTAAGGCATGAAAGGGTTTGCTTGTTTTAATGAATATTCCTTCCTTATTGTTCTGCTGCTGGCTTTGCTAAAGCAAAACATCTTCATGACTGGTCCAGCACTTGGGAGTGCTTGGATAAAGGCACTACGAGTGCAAGATATTCTGAGCACAAAGATGACTTTGTGCATTGCCTTCATTATCCTGTGAATCCATACCTCACTTGGGAATGGAGCTGCTTTTTGTATGATTGGTGAGATGATTGATTTTCATCTGTGTTTGAAAATTTCATACATTTTTGGGAAGTGAAAAATAAAATACTTTCATGATGGTCTGCTGTAAAACATTGCAGCTATTTGCCATGGTGTTGACTTCCAATAACTGAAAATTAAAGGTCTACTGAAATAATTTTGCTCCCCTGTGATTTAAAGAGACCCAGTCTCACCATAATTTAGAGTCAACTTTTTGTCCCAGCACAGTTCCATGATTTGCAAGCAGTTTCTGGCAGCCATCGTTGTCAAATCAATGATATTTCTTCTTCTTCTCCTAACTTTTTGGCCCTTTTCCCTCATAATTAACTTCTTCATCAGATTTACAGCTATTTARGTCTACCTTTCTAAGGGATAAACTCCTGAATGAAAATACTGTGCTATGAGAACTTTTTAAACCTATTTCCTTGCCTGACATGATTGTATTTCTTAAATACAAAATTCAAATGGAAAATGTCTGTGCTCACAATGTTACATTTTACTTCATATTCTTAGAATATGAAAAATAAGCTAAGTGTTCACATCCTAAAATTTCAGAGTAAATTCCATATTAATAAGACTTAAAAATGCTATTAAATTTGTTCATGTACATAATTTAATAGTAAAATGCTCTTAGCTTTTGGACAAAAAGGAGGAAAACAGTAAGTTAATGCTGCAGCTTGGATCAAAGTGTTTGGGCAACTGCAGTTAACTTTAATCTTGTTCAATCTCTTTGTAACAAGGAAGTAGCCTGATACACTTGTTAGAAATAAATGATGTACTCTGTTTGCTGCTTGCTCTTCTGTCTCTCCTCTGATACCTGTGTCTGCCCATATTCTCATGGGATTTTGTGTTTCAAAGTGGTAAAAACAAAAAAAAGGTCAAAACTTTTGCTTTCATTATGACCTGCAGATGCTCATATCCATTGAGAGAATGTGGCCTGATCAATCGTGAAACAAATCTGATAATTCCACTTCAGGTGGTTCTCTTGAACAAAGCTTATCTCAGAGAAATCTTGCTTCTGTAGAAGGTGTTTTGCCCCCAAACTCAGCAGAAACTGCTGCTCAACAGTATTTATCACAGACATAGAGTATAATGCTACTTAATAACTCTGCTGAGATGGAGACCTTTGAGCCCATTCCTCAGTGACTGATGCACTCGTTCATCTCAATCAACACCATTTGGTACCTTACAACTTTCACTAAGAGTCCTACAAATTTAACAAGTAGGATGGTTTACCAAGATACAAAGCTRGATTGAGAGACAGAAGCTTTAATCTATTTTCTGCCCCTGGAGGAGATAGCAAGGGTATCCTGTAATCTGAAAACAGGATGCTTATAATCTCATAGGCAATGCACGAAATAAAACTTAAACTTGTTCTCATAGATATGAAAAAGCTGTGTTCTGTCCCCATTATTTGAATTACTATAAACCACTGCCATGAACCATGTCCCAGTTGTGCTAGGTGCTGGTCAAAATCAGAACAAAAAGTTGGTGATGAATATATGAAGTTCTGAATCTAAAACTAAAAAACACCCCAGTAGATCGATATAGACAGATGAGGGAGTAGCAGGAAACTATAAGTCAGTGTGATGAGAAGTGTTGCCAGCACTACCAACCTAACTGCTGCCAGATCTTTCAGAGGCCTTGCAGCAAATGGGTTTGAAGGTGGATGTTTATGGAGAGCTCCCAAGCATGAAGGGTAGCATGAAAGAAAGTGTTTGAGGACGCAACAAATGAATGATAGGCATGGGCATTGTTCACCTGCTGGTGTTGGGAGCTGACACTGAAATACAGAGGAAAAAAATAGTGTGCGGGCTAGACCATGAAGGGCCTGCATAGTAAAGAATGTAGTTAGGGGAAGGATTTCTAAAAAATGAAGATATGGTCTAAACAGCAGCCTGGAAAAATGGAATGCTTGCATTTGCCATGAAACATTGCCGTAATCAAAGACCAAGAGGATGAAACACCGGGCAAAATTCCTAATTGTTTGAATATGTAAGAAAGATTGTCTTTAAGAAGATATACATACAAAATCTACAAAATTTAAGTATAACTTCCACCAGAGTGATAAGCATGATATTTGGGATATATACTAAAGTACTGCCCAGAGAAGCTGAAAAGGAATAGCAAAGAAAGAATAAGAATGTTTTAACCCTGCTGAACAGGGTTTAGAAACCTAGAAGGTGGTGTTGAAAATAAGAAAATTAGTTTTACTGGCCAGACTTACTAGCCAGACTTGCTGGCTGTGATTTAACTGCATACACCTCATCACTGAATTGGCATTTGTGTGTGAGATTTTCTTAAAGGTAGGTTAGCAGGGACCCATGTACCTTCATAACCATTCCCCACCTCCAAAGTTAAAGGCTGAATGAGAGCCTCTAAAGAAAATGAAACAAAACCCGAAAACCAGAAAGACAACCAAAGAAATAAGAGGACTAGAACAGCAAACTGGGTGATCAAGGGAAGACTTGATTTTAAGATGTTTGAGGAGTAAACAAAGGCCGAATATAAACTTTGCCAGTGAGGAAACTGAGGTCACAGGGAAAGGAGTTTCAGCAGAGGGTGATTTTAGAGATCTAACAACGATTTGAAAGAAAATTCTCAGTAGTGATTGTAAACACTCAGTTTGGTGAGGTTAGAGATGAAGGGGAAGAGCAACGCCAAGCAGAGATGAGTGGGAGGCAGAGGATGTGAGAAGTTTTCAGCAGTGGTGACTACACACTACAGAAGTTCAATGGAAGTGTTGGATGTGGTCATGTTTGGGTAGCAACACACAGTAATTCTTGTCACAGCAGGTTGCAACTAGCTGTACTCTGTTCAGACCCTGATTCCACAGCAATCCCAAGTGAAATCCATTTGCCTAAGACGTATATGATAAGTAAAATGGGTTTCCAAACCAAATATGAAATATTGGAATATGCTAACAATTCAGTAATAGTACATTATCCTTTCTCTTTGTAGTTTCCCTATAATATTTTTCAGAGCTTTATTGAGAAAATTAGACTTAGTGGATCACCTGTTCCAGTCTTATTTATATTTTGCAACAGATACACTTAAAATTCCTGCTTCCCTTACAACAACTTCAAAATAAAATCTGAAAACTGCTAAAAACCAAGAAACACTTTTTGTCTTGCATAAAAAAGCAAAAAGCCAACTTTAAAAAAGCCCACTATACTGAAGTTACACAATTAGAAGCTTCCAGTTTAACATATTTCATACTTGGAGATGTTTCCTTGAATTTTTTTAAAAGAAATTCTTTTATATAACAAGTTAAAAATAAACCTTCATGGTGATTTAGTAGCATGAACTGAGATTAAAACTTCAAAGACAATTGTAAATGTGCTGCAGTTACTGAGCGTGTGACTCTTTGAAAACATCGGTCTGTAATATCAGAATTAAATGTCAGAGTTCTCTATTTACCACTGAATGGTATAGTTGGCCCATGTTCAATGACACTAAGGGCACAATGCTTCATTGTATAATTTTAAACRTATTTTCCTTGTGGTTTTTCCTCCTCTGTTAAACAGACCTGACCTATTACTGTATGGTCAATGTGAAATATACAACAAACTAAAACTCCCATCTTCTTGCTGGGAACAGAATAACGAACTAAGAAGTTGAGGCAGTGTTCAAGATAAGGGATTTGCTTTTTGAATAACTGCCTTGATAAACTATGGCCGAATACACTTTGCCAAAGAAAACCTAACAATGCTAAATATAAATTAAAACAAAAGCTATATATATTTGTTTTCCAATTTGTTTTTGAATATTCGGGAATGGAATATGTGAGTGCATACTTTATTATCGACAGGTTTTTGTTTTCTTTTTTTTCCCCCCTTTATTATGGTCCTGGACTGCTACTTTTTATCTGGGAACAGTGAGTGCAGTTTCTACAGTGATCATAGATGAGAAAGAGATGTGGCAATATTTCCTCAAAGTSAAATTCTTCTTTATGTGGATGCTGTTTTATGATTCTGGAACTGCCCGTAATCTTCTGAAAAATGAAGTTCTACTTATGTTTAAAGATGTTTGAAAGTTTGATTGCTCCAAAGAAGAAAACTATCTTCATCCTTTTGCTTTACTTGATATTTCAATATACCTAAATCTGAACCATAAAGTAAGGAGCAGCAGAAAAATGAAATGTGTTTGCAGTGATCTGGGTAATGCAAGTAATATGTAATGTGTTGTTACACACCTTTTGGACTTAAGTGTTGAAGTCTTTATGCCCAAATATCACGTTGCTAGAATGTAGGCAAAATGTGACAAATGTGAATAACTGAGGCCAAGCCACAATTTTCTAGGATGAAATGGAGTCATTGAGCCAGCTGGAGAGGGAAGAAAGCATTTTCCATTAGCTTTGCCAGATAGGCTCTAAGGAAGCTTTCCTCAGGCTGCACCAGGAGCCATCAATGTCTTTGCTAGAATATAAGATTTTTAGGATCTTCTATCAACCCTTTTCAATAATCATCTACACTGCCAACCACGGGCATTTAAAAAATCATGAATCATACCCCAAAACAACTTGGAATGGACTTATAAATTATAATAGATGGGGAAAAAATGGGGTTTATGGATCTCACTGAACTTCTAGCTTGTTTCATGATTCCCCTTCCCTTGGCTTTTTTAAAGAGTGTTAGATTTCATTACAAGAAAATGAAGAATTGGATTATTTTATGGTAATATGGGTTCATGAGAAAACCCCAGAGTTCTGGAGGCTGCAGTGGAAAATGTGGGGTTCACTGGCACTACAAAGCGGCTTGCACGTCTGACTTCTCTGTGATCAAATTAGCTAGTCCTTGAGTGGACAGCCTAGGGAAAGAGAAGGAATAAAATTGTGAAAATAACAGGTAGGGAACAGCTTCTCATTTGGAGGGCATAAAATTTTCTATCGCTCTTCTTTCACAAATTTTATAACTAGGTGAACAAAGGTTGAAGAGCTGGATGATCATGCTACAGCATCTCCAATGCATTCAGACTTCTGCTGCATAGTTTGAAGCAATCTAGCAGACAGTGAGTTATGTGAAAACTTATTGTCATGACAAAGACCATAAAAAATGGAAAATGAGACAATTAAAGAACCCGTGACAAATTTTATAACAAGTATAGAAAATAACACAAAGGTAATCCATAGTATTATCTTTTCCAGATTCTTCTTACATGTTGTAAATAGGGTTTATAGTACTAGCTATTTTTTTGCTACTTTGCCATCAATCACCCTGAGGCATTACTGAACTGTTACTTATCTGCTGACAGGTAAAACGAAACTTTAGTGCTGATATTACTGAAGCTTTATTAGTAAGCATCAAGAGCTCAATAGTAACCAAAAGAGAAGAAAGTCAACTTYGTTAAAATATTATGCTGAGATTTTTAGGTTGCTTGCTTTTCTTTTGCTCTCATGGCAATTTTTCTGCTTGAATCACTTGAACCAACTGGAAAGGGAAGACAGTGGACCTTTCAGTTACTCATGGCTGACAATTTTTGTTGTTGTGGGTTAGTTTTTGAGTATTTTGTTGTACTGCTACCCGATATCCAGAGAAACTTCAGGTTTTGGATAACCCCTCTTATAAGTGGCATGTAATTTTTGTGCTTTTCTTTCACGTTCTCATTGTGTCCAAATTCCGGAGTAGGAAAATTTACAATACTGGACAATTAATGATCTGAATTTAAAGCATCTTTATGTCATTAATTCTTTTTACTAAATCAACAGATTTCTGCATGAATCCTGTTTCCCTTCTCAGGAACTTTGAAAACAATTACAAAGAAGATAGCATTATCTCAAAAGTAGGTATTGCAGAGAACATCAGTTTAAATAGTGCAGCCAAGTCAAAAAGAACCTTGACACGGTGAATAGTACTAAACATGTTGTAGTAAACAGTTGAAATGGTTAAATTGCTAATTATAACCATCTAGGTTATCTGTTGGGGAAGGTCCTCTCAAAACATATCTTGCCCAATCTTCTTGGCTTGTTCAGCACAAAATGAAGCTGGATGAATTTCACCAGAGTCTGTCTCTGCAAGCATAAATTTTAAATATATTGAAGTTTTATTTTTGCTTCATATTTTTCTTTGAATAGAGAAGACCAAAAATCAATCATATATCTGGGATTTAGCTGCTCCAAATAGAGGTCAACTGAAGAAGAGCTGGCTTGGTATTAAAGATAATCTACAATGTCAAGGTAAATGTTTAAAGCAAGCAGTTTTTAAAATACTGATTTTAATAAGATGCGTGACCCTGATGCCTGTTATTTAGTCTCACACATCTTGCTAACATTAGCTTTTCTAGACTTGGCCTGCAGAGAAGCCACCGTCATTTGCTTCAGCAATAGATGTATGTATTAAGCTGCTTCATATAGCAATTTCTCAGCATACCAAAATTCTGTTCTCCTGCTTGATCCAGTGACAGGCTCAGCCTGTTATTATATCTAACTGAAAATTAAAATTATTTTACTGTTGACTAGAATGGACTTTATTCCAGAAGTCCAGCTTTTAACAAATTTAGTTGTTCCTTTCTAATTTACTAGTGATATGCACATGTGATAGGTTACAATATTATATTATTACAATAATGGGTTTTTTTAACTTTGACTTTTGATGCTTCTAAAGGCATGGAAACACATAGATTTCACAGATAATACTAAATTGAGAAGGCATGTAAAAATCAGCATGTACAGATGATAAAGTCAAAGAATGTTATAGTGGTTCGAGTATCAGCAAGAAATAAAATTAATCTTAAAAAAATATTTTGAAATACAAAAAGAAATAATCTAGAACGGATGGATAAGAAGACAGTTTGGATAAAATTCTAAGAATGCTGAATTCTGTGGGAGCTTTGCCATTTAATCAACTCAGCTGATACTTAGTCCCTGGCAAATAATACTCAAGCAAATCAAGGGATGGTAGATGGCAATAAACTAAGTATGAAATTGTTTGAAAAATTTGGCTTATGTAGGCAAGTTGGTATGTTGGGTGTGTAAACATCTATGTTAAAGAATCTAATCCAGAACCCCTTATTCTGGAATTGGTATCTCTGGTTTATCTCCTGTTTCAGCCATGTCATTCATTTACCTGTGATTCATACAGTCAAGGGTGACACTGGAGTTTGTTTGGAAATGCTGAGCACAGCAGCATGAAGAGGACTGCACACACCTCGTGATCAGTGCTTCCTATCACAAGATTTGCAGTGCATTTTGGAGTTGATACCAGTATGCTATGTAGTTCACCTTGTGTGCTTTTCCTAATGGAGGACTTGTGGTTTCTATGCATAGAAGTACGTGGGTTCCTTCACATGTTGTTCTGCTCTCTGAACCTAAATTTTGAAAAAGCTGRTAAGTCATGCTCAGTGCACTGTGCCTTCGAGTTGATCTCCAAGCCCTTTCATTGAAAGGTAGAATCATTTAGGTTGGAAAAGACCTTCAAGATCTTTGAGTCCAACCATTAACCCAGCACTGCCAAGTCCATGACTAAACCATGACCCCAAGCGCCACATCTACATGTCTTTTAAATATCTCCAGGGATGGTGATTCCACCACTGCCCCTGGTTTCAATGTCTGACAACCCTTTTTGTGAAGAAATTTTTCCTAATATCCAATATAAACCTTCCTTGGGGCAAGTTGAGGCTGTTTCCTCTCATCCTTTCACTTGAGACATAGCAGAAGAGGCTGATTCCGGCCTGGCTACAACCTCCTTTTGGGCAGTTGTAGAGAGCACTGTTTCCCTGCTTGAGCCTCCTTTTCTGCAGGCTAAACAACCACAGCTCCCTCAGCTGCTCCTCATAAGACTTGTGCTCCAGACCCTTCACCAGATACATTGTCCTTCTCTGGACATGCTCCAGCACCTCAGTGTCCTTGTAGTGTGAGGGGCCCGAAACTGGACACAGAACTCGAGGTGTGGCCTCAGCAGTGCCCAGTACAGGGTGACAATCATTGCCCTGGTCCTGCTGGCCACACTATTGCTGATACAGACCAGGAGGCCATTGGCCTTCTTGGCCACCTGGGCACACACTGGATGATGTTCAGCTGCTGTTGACCAGCACCCTCAGGTCCTTTTCTGCCRGGCAACTTTCCAGCCGCTCTTCCCCCAGCCTGTAGTGCTGCATGGGGTTGTTTTGACCCAAATGCAGGACCAGAAACTTTGGTTTGCTGAACCTCATACCACTGGCCTCAGCCCATCAATCCAGCCTGTCCTGATCCCCCTGCAGGACCTTCCTACCTTCCAGCAGATCAACACTCCCACCGAACTTGGTATTGTCTGCAAGTCTGACTGAAGGTGCACTCAAACCCCTTGTCCAGTTCGTGGTAGTTATTAAATAGGACTGGCCCCAATACTGAGCCTTGGGGAACACCACTAGTGACCAGCTGTCAGCTGGATGTGACTCCATTCACCACAACACCCTGGACCTGGCCATCCAGACAGCTTTCACCCAGTGAAGAAYGCACCTTTCCAAACCACAAGAAGCCAGTTTCTGCAGGAGAAAATGCTGTGGAAAATGGTGTCAAAGGCTTTACTAAACTCCAGGTACATAACTTCTACAGCCTTTCCTTCATCTACTAAGCGGGTTACCTTGCCATAGAAGGAGATCAGGTTGATCAAGCAAGGCCTGCTTTTCCTAAACCCATGCTGGCTGTCYCTGATTACCTGGTTGCCATGTACACACCACATCACGGCACCTGAGATGATCTGCTCCATGACCTTCCCCAGAACTAAGGTCAGGCTCGCAGGTCCATAGTTCTCTGGATCACCCTTCTGGCTGTTCTTATAGATGGGTGTCACATTTGACAACTTCAGAAGATGGAAGATTTTCATTGAAACCCAATCCTTGTTTCCCAGACAGACTCAGCATAATGTAGGACTGCTTGTAATACCACTCTGTTTTTTAGCAAATATATAAACACATTTGTGATTGAATTACTCTATATCGTTAGTTTACCTCTGTACAACATCCACCCCTCCCATGGACAGTCCGATGAACGAAGCACTTACTTTTAGGATTCTCAAAGCAGAAATTGAATCAAATCCATGGATATACAGGACTGGAAATTTTGCTAAATTTAGGATTCTCAAAGCAGAAATTGAATCAAATTCATGGATATAGAGGACTGGAAATTTTCCTAAATTTTTGGTTTTGTTTTTCCTAGAAACTTAACAGGGATGGAGGCCTGGTATGATCATAAGATGGGAAATGTGTTTTCATCTTATTTTGCTGGGCAGACATAAAACTAGAAAGGTGAAATGGGAAGATCTAAATAACCTTTATTTTCACATGTGTCTTAAAATATTTTTGGATATATTCTATTAAAAACAACTAGACTATAAACATAGAAACACAGTGAGATTTACAGTCACGTTGGAGAAAACATGGGTAAACCAGCTTTGCCTGTCGTGACTAGAAAGTCCATAAACACATTGCTTACATCCTTGGACTGAGCAAGAATTAAGTAAACATTTTTTTTTGCAATTGTTTTCTGTAAAAGGAAAAGGAATTAATAGTTGTTTGTAGCAAAAATACTTTTTTATCATAATCCCCATACCAAAGATACAGAGGTGGTCTATCAGTCTGCAGCAGAAGTAGTCTAGAACAGTTGTGTTGAGCTCAGCAAGCAGGAATAGCAGCTAGTAGAGATCATATGCTGTGAAAATAACAATTTAAAATAGCATACATATTTAGCAAAGTTACAGAACTCACTGAAATATATTCTCTGACTGCTTGGTTTTTTAAAAGAGCTTGAGGCAATGCAGGGTGTTTTTTAGAGTGTCCACTCTGCTCCTGAAACTGAACCTGCAGAACTGACGGTGGAAGATTCATAAAACTTTTGTGAAAGAGACTACTAGCTAATGACAACAGGCAGAATAGGTTTCTCTGAAATGTTTCTCTGAAAAAAAGGTCACTAGATTAAGGTGCAGATTAGAATTTCAATTCCTTGGAATATTACTTAGCCACCAAGCTGTTGATTTATTTTCTGTGATTAGTAATTTTCTTTGAGAAAAAGGAGAAATCCCAAAATGGCGAGATATGTTGAAATTTTAACAGCTACAAAAGGCCATTTTATATCTTCTTTTACCTCCTCAGCGCTAGGATTTTATCCCTTAGATCTAAAAAACCCAAATGTTTGGGCAATTATTATCATTAATCATTTGATTCAGCAGAGTAATTGGCAAGAAATGTCTTTGCACAGTAGTTCAAATAATCTACTTCATATTGGASGTCTAAATAAGAAACATACATAAGAATTAAAGATAATAGTCTATAAAAAGAAATTAATTTTTGGAAGTGAAAATTTAACGTGTTGCTTGGGACATAACATCCTGAAATAACTGTTGGATTCACAAGCAGCTCAAACTTAATGTCTCATGCTAGGGCCATGAAGAGATTTAAGTGCGTCTTGTGCCTTTTTTTGACAAGTCAGAAGTATATCAACTGTGTGCCACAGCAGAACCACATCAGAGATACTAGGATCCTAACCCATGGAATGATTTGAGGTCCCCACCTGTAGAAATGAAAATGCATAAATGTCATAACTCTTCCTGTGCTCTGCACTGAAGGCAGCTCCATTGCGGTACCTCACTCTGGCATTTGCTGTCTGATATATCTAATCTGCCTCAACTGTCCAGTCTCTTGCTATGATTCATATCCTCAATATGTGTTTGTCCTCACACACAATTTTGCTACTTTACATAGAGAAGCAGCTCTTTCCCCTACTGAGATACAAATACTGGAAAATCTGAAGTGTAAAAGTTATATTCTGAAATATTGAAATTAATCAGTATATTCTGTACTTGTGAGAACTGTTAGGGTTATACACATCATAAATGCTTCTGTTTCTGTTTCTTTCATCCTGTTTGGATATCTCCGATTCTCATTTTTCTCTCCAGCTTTACATCATGTCTCAACAGTGGCTTAAATCATGGATTGACTTTTCTTTGCCTTCAGATTCTGCTCACATATGCTTGTTTTCCTTCTGTTTCCCTCATTATCCACTTTTGTTGTTCCAAATATTGCTTCCTTTATAGGCCTGAAAAATGTTAATTTTTTTAGCACAACTTTCRTGGTAATCAGGAGTTCTTAAGTGTCAGGTTCTTATATTCAAACTCCTATGAGCAAAAATAAATTTTCTTTCCTGTTACTTACCAAGAAAACTGAAGAAAGTGAAAGAAAGTTTTCAGCACTTATGAATCCAGATTAARACTGAAATTTGCAACTTAAAGGAGGTATATTCCTGAAGTTTGAAAAGAAAGCTGAGAGATATAGTTAGACTACAGTGTCTTTGTTCCCGACCATCTAGGATGGGGACCTACTCAGAGCATACTGCAATTCCTTCCAACAAAGATGCCTAGGAGTTCTTTTGTCAGAAACCAAAGTCCACCGGGAAAGAAAGGAAGAAAACAAATACATTCATGTCTTGCCTTCATACAGATTTGGAATATGGTTAGAACATGGATTTCTCACAGATTATACTTAGCCAAAAATTGCCACCTACAGCCTCACATAGAATTCTTGCTGTCATCCTTGCCACCACCATCACCAGTCCCTGTCACTCATGCCTCCCAACCTTCCAATTACCCCCACAATTAGCACTTGTCCTAAACATCTTCATCCACATCTCCTGACATTGAAATCTCCTTTACTTTAAATGAGTTTAAAATTCAAATGGCTTCTTAATAGATGCTAGTGAAACGCAATATTGCCACCATTTGTCTTTGATAAAACACCATTTGTCATTATTGCTAAAGCCCCTATTCCTCCTCCCCAAAGTCTGCTGACAGGAAGGGGGTGTTACTGCTGCCTTTGCTTCTGTCACATGTGTTTCCTTTTGAATTTATTTTTTTTTTTAGTTTTCCCATCTTTAAGGCTTGCTTAGACAATGTCTGAGAGTGGCACTTCTTCAGGCACTTCTTCTACTTCATCCATCTCCAAAGGTTTTGAGAGACTCAGAGAAGTAGAACCCATTGCTTCTTTGCTAATGCTTTGCCCTTCACAAAACACAGAGCAGGAGCAGAACAATACATTAAATATTCCTAGCATTTTAAAGGTGCCCTCAGATGTGAGAAATTCTGTTCCTCTATCACCTTTTCTCCAAGAGACTGATCACTCCAAAATTTAGACACTGCAAGAAGGGCAAAAGGGCTCACTGACTTGCTTTGTCTGCCCAGTTAGCAGCTGCTTGTGCTTTTTGTTAGTCTATTTTTACACAGGAAAGCATACGATCACTAGCAAACAGTAACTTAGGCTAGGCACCCTAGGCCCCCATTTACTTTAAGAAAGCCTTCACAATTTGGCCTTAGCAAATGGGTTTTCTAAAGCAGTTGCTACAGCAGTGTCTTTTCTTCTTCTCAAGGAAAGCAGCCCATAGAACCATTTTGGTTCTCAAGAACTTATCTTGAGATTCCTGTCTAAGGGAATTTTAGTGAAGATTTAGTGTTTTATAGACAAAGGTTTCAGACTGAAGTAGTTTGAGTAGAAAAATGAAGCATTCCTGAACATGTATAAAGAAAACACAGGAGAGTATTAAAAGAGTAATTTTTCAGTTTTCCCACATCCTGTTTTCAGTATAAAACCACTTTTGAAAGACGAGAATCCAGGCAATGTTTGGAAGAGCTCAGAAAAGCAAGATCTGGACTTATATAGGTATTCCATATTTAGTACCAGAACATGTCTGGAGAGCTTGGAATTTCGTCCTTTATTCAAGTATGTCTGTTACAGTCATCCGCCRACTGACGTTCACAAAATACTCCCACCAGTTTCATGGAGTGATGGATTGTGCCCTGAGGGCTCTGCGTGGTTGTGAAGGCAGGTACTAACTAGTTCTGTGTGTCTGCTAATTTATTTTTTTTACCCATCCAAACTTGCCACACAAAGAGTGTTGGTAAGTCACATAATGGAAAGCATGTAAAACTAGTTTTTAGTAGAATATAGCCCTTGTGGGTAAATAATCTTACTTTCTTCCCCCAAGTACTGCATTAAAAACAATATTCAGTATAAACTGATTGTATAGATAGCCTGATTGTAAAGCAAGATTAATATGAAAAGGCAAGAAGTCTGCAATAAAACCTACTAACTTAAATCATCTGCATTTGTGTACAAGCATTCATATTTAGCAACAGTCCCAAGGCTGAGATTAAAGCTGTTTGGTAGGTTACTTCAAGGCCTTTTTATTGCTAAATCTTATTATGTCTCTAAAATGTAGAAATTAATCACCTGTCATCAAAGCTACAGTGGATTATTGACTTCTAAATGTCTCTACGAAGTGATTCATGACAGAATGAAACAGGAGACTGAACTAGTACTGAAATTCTTTTTGCATGTGATAAAAAGGGTCTATTAAAAGTGTTTGAACAAATGCTGGCTATTAGGTAATCATCACAAAGGATTTTGTTATCAAAATGTGGTGCTTCTTGAATAACCTTATTCAGTTACACAGATTTGCAACACCAATCCCCTAATGGGGAAGTTATCTGGAGAATTTAGATTGTTCATCTGAGAAGCCTGACATTAGCTAAATTGCAGCAGGATATTCTGATCTACCTGCAAGGCAATGATGGTGAAGTATTGTTTGCAGGTACTCCCAGGTATTTTAACCCAAAATCATGCGGGTATTCCAATTAAGAATCATTGGGTTGTGACAGGAAAATTTCTTATGATTTGGATATTTTGCTGTATACTCAGTGTCAGTTTTTCTTTGAAATATGTCAAAAAATGCCACGAGGATGTACTGCTGAGGTGAAGAGCAATCTGGCTTTTGATTAAGTCAAAGCGAGTTTCTTAAGGGTTTATAATGGCCCCCATTCAGTTATAGCTATCATTCAGCTGGAAAGTGACTGCGTGATGTGATCTGGGGATGCCAGCTGCATTGGCTGGGACTTCCGAGAGAAGTCTATATATTCTTGACCGCTCCTGATAAGCTTTGTCCTACTCAGAGGTCCTTCTGAAAATCAGAAGGTAAGTCCTCAATAAAGATGCGCTAATACACATTTCTTCTCCAAAAAGGGAAAGGCTAAAATTATTTTCTAAGAAAAGCAAGATGGAGAACACAGATTCTGAACAAATACTGAGCTATTTGAAGGCCAGGTTTACAACAAATTTCATTGGAAAAGTAGTTTTCTACTGGACTTTCAGAGTTACCATAAGTCACGTTATGGGTCTGCAGAAAGTGCCTTCACGTTATGGGTCTGCAGAAAGTGCCTCAGTTTTCTGCTTTTAATAGGCTGAAGGGTATTTCCTCCCCAAAAATTCAGTGCATGTGCTCTCACAGCAACTCTCTGCAGTCTGGCACCAAGTGTACCCTCATTTGTCTGTTGCTCACATGCATTATAAGACAGACACTGAATTTTCACTTTGAGTCACTTTTCCGTCTAGTACAAGTTAGGGGAAAATGAAGGAAAGATATGTTCAGAAGACAGACCATCATGGTTTTAGGGATGAGATTGTGGAAAAGAGAGATGACAATTGCAAAAATAATGAGACAGCAGTTTTCCTAATCCGTGTGCAAACTCAGAATTTCTCTCTAGCTGTTTAGCACCCCTCATCAGAAGTTGGTGGGCATGCCTTAGCTGGTAAAGTCAACCGTCCTGAGTTCCTACATTCATCCTGCCGTGTCATGGCTTCCACTGGGCTCAGAAACTGCATCTTCCTCTGTCCTTGCTTCTATTTTCTGCATTGATTTTTACAGAAAAATGGTGACATTGATTTGGATAAAAATGGAAATGCTTTTGATAGCACCATGTGGTGTCAGGCAATTTGGGCACTTAAAATGATTACTCTCGTTCAATCTATCCTGCTCAGAAGGGAATTTGTGTGTGAATGTGTCTGTGTTTGCCTGCTTCCTATGTGCTATGAAAGGCCCTTTTTTTAAGCCTTGCAGTGTGTACAGGCTTTTCTGCCTTTGCTCTTTGTCAGCTAGTTGCTTCTGTCCTCACTGTCATACCTGGGTTGTTATTTCTGAACTCCTGTGGCTTTGTTGTGACTAAGAGTATTACATGAGACCTCTAGATGTGCATACATGCTGTGCATGTATACCGTGTGCCCATGGTCCCTGCAGACACCCCAGATTATTGATACAGAGGACAGAAACAACTTGCTCCACAAATCATGTGGACATGCCAGTGTGAGTGAAAATTTTCTGTTCGTATTCCTGTCCCACACAATTTTAACTGACATTCCTATATTTAATAGTTAAGCACAGATTAAAGCATTGCTTCCACTAAGTTCTACAAAGGGGCTTGCAGTCTCCCCAGCTAATGCACACTTTCAGCAGTCACAGAAACAACTGTGAGAGTCACATACCTGTTGGTTGAAAGGGAGCTCTGATGGTCATCCAATGCAAATCAAAGTGCTCCAGGACTACACCTCACACTGTGCTCTGTGGGTAACATGTTCCTTCTACGCAATTTTTTATTCTCAATGTCCGTCTGGAAATTCACAAGCCACAACCTGTGGCCCTTGGCCTTTGTTATTCTCTGCCACCGACAGAAGAGTTTGGCTTCCTTGTCTTCCTAACCATTCCTCAGGCAGTTGTGGGTTGCTGTTTGATCATCCCTTAGCCTCCTTTTCCCCAGACTAAAMAAGCCCACTGCCTCATTCTCTCTTCAAGAGCTGCAAGCTATAGAGTCCCTGAATATCTTTAGCTCTCTGCTTCCACCTCGGAATCTTTCTTCAGTTTCTGCATGTCCCTCTGGATCTGGGGTCACTCACTGAACACTGAGTGCAGGGTGCAGCCTCACCYGTGCTGTGCACAGGTTACACTCCATGGCACGCTCCTCCTCAGGCACCTTCCTCATGCTGAACCTTGCTGCTGGCTCGTGTTAGCGGTGTCTCCTGGAAACTACTCACCATTAGATACCTGTGGAGCTGTTACATCCCAGCTTGGACAAGCGAGTGGGGTTACTCACCTGGGCACAGATCTTTGCMGTTTCTCTAAGGAGCTTCATGAGCTTTTTGTTGGTCTAGTTTTCAAATTTCCCAAAGTGCCTCTGGATCAGAGCTCAGCCATTCATTGTGTCAATCACGGTCTTTAATTCAGTTTTATCTGTGGATTTGCTGAGATTGCAATCCGTGTCATCATCCATGTTGTTAATGAAGATGTTGAAAAATATGAGCCCCAGTACTGACCCCTGGGGTACTGTGCTTGTTACTGGATAGCAGCCATATGTTGAATCATTGATTACTACCCTTTGGGTATGGCAGTACAGCTGATTTTCAACACACYTGATAGTCCAGCCCACACAATATTGCTATTAATTTAGAAAAACCTATCCTTTGGGGATGTTGYTTGGGTTTGGTTTTTTTTTCATTTTAGAGTAGACAATAATGGAGAAATATCAACTATTTAAAATGTGGCAGGTGTGGCCRGTGATGAAATCAGAATCTGTGTGGGCCTCATAATATATTCAGTACATTTTGGGTTAATTTTGGAGCCAAGTAACACTGTCACATCAAAATGACTATGAATTATCTCTTTCTAGTTTTCACTTTTTTTAAAAAAAAATTTATTAGCTGTCGAAATGGTACCCTTTTTTGTTTATATATTTYTTCCCTAATACTTGTGGTCCAGTCAAGGTGAATAGAAGCTTGCCTGAGCTCCTAGGGATATTACTAGGTAGTCGTAAYGTCTTTATCACTGGTATTTGCAAACACCTTGTAGTGTTTGCAAAACACTTGCAAACAATGCTGTAGAAATGTAGCTGAAAACAAAAGTTATTAAGATTCAGAGGTGACTGATGCAAACACCATAGCTATCAGCTTGCTAATATCTGTGGCAAAACTGGGAAATTAATTTTSTAGAAATACAGCCCTTTACCATTTGAAATAAAAAACTATATTGCTGTCTGAAAAGCCTTCCGGTGATGTTTCCAACTTCTTGTGCACTTTTAGGCAGGAAAACAGAAGGATTCTTTTTTTATTTTGAATCATATTCTGTTCCTTCTCCTAGAAATATGTTAGAAATATGTTACTGCTGATCTTATGAAACTACGATTTTTATTTTCACTTGATCTTAACTTTTAATCAAAACATTGTTGAAGTAATTTTTTTAGCATTAAAGTGGAGGTGGGAATTCAGTACTGGCCTATGATTATACAGATGCAATAACATGACCTGCTGGTTCAAGAACACTGGCTTTGTCTCTCTGCCAGAGACTGGCTAGAGAGCTTTGCCTCAGATGAGCAYGCAGCTAAGAAAATTCAAAGATGAAGAGACATTGTAATTTTCTCCAGGTCTGTTAAGGCCTTTTACAGTCTTCTGTAGCTTTTCCTTTAGGATAGACATTAGCTTTCATGGCTTTTTATTCCTCTTTCCTGTAGATGCCAAAAAAATTGAAGGAAGAAGTAGGAAGAAGAAAGCATAAACTCCTCTCAAATGTTCTCTCAYCTCATCTTCAATGGCATGCCTATAAGAGAGGGAAAAAAACCCAGTTACTGGAGGAAGGACTTAGGAAGAGAAAACGAGTATGATCACAACAGAGTGGATGACTCCYGACTGATGTTTTCGTCTTTGGATAGAAGTACGCATGCATGTGTTTATCTATCAGGGAAATGGGACATGCCTGCTCCCCTAAAACACTTGTGCTGAGAATAATAGGAAATCTGTTTTCAGTGAAAATGGGGATGGTGAAAGCTCTTTATACTGCAGTCTCTAGCACAAATATCATTGTTAATGCGTGTATGAAAAAATTGGACAGGTAATCACTTTTTTTTTTTTAAATTATGTGTTTTGAACTAACTGGTTTTAAGAAGATTCTTATAAAATACTTTCTTCATGGAGTATTTAGTTATAAGTTCAGATACACAGGCACACTGTGTCAACAGGCACTGCTCTTCAGGGCAAAAGTCAGTTGCAGAGCTTCACTAAATTCCAAACACTCAGAAACCATATTCCTTATTATCTATGAAAGAAGGTAGGCACTCCAGAGAGCCTTTCACTATATTCTTCACCTAAAGTAGCTACATTCCYATGTAACATGAAGAAACCTCTCAGACCCTGTCTATCTGAAAGAAGAGGCGTCTTTGTATCATGGGCRTGCTGGTTTGAACGTGAACCAGCAGAGGGAATGAACCTCAAACARATCTTGAAAGAGATTTTAGCTCAGAGTTAAAATTTTAGCAGAAAGGTTACAATAAATGTGGTTATACAGGAACAAAACTGGCTTAAAACCACAAGGTCAGAGTAAAATCTGATACCTCATTGACCAGGGTGGTAGCTGTAATCCGATTAAGCCGTGGTGGTTGAAAGCAGTGGTTTCTCYGGTGGTCCTGGAGAAAGGTCTGGTCCTTTGGGTGTCCAGTGGTGCTTGTCTCTCARTCCCTGGCCTTTTTTCTGTAGTGGTTCTTAGGTGGTACCTCCCCCAGGGCGGGGATTTCCACAATGGAAATGATGTAACCCTATGAGTCATAGGATATTTCTGGAGTTCTATTGATGGACCAYTAGGAGAGATGACCCYCTCAGGATGGGTGGTGCTTGCTGTTTCCCAGGGAGTTATCACGGTTGAGGTAAGAAACAATACCCCACCTCACATGGTCTGCCTTTCCTCAGCTCATAGCCTGAGGGACCAGGTGGGTATCCAGCTACTGCGAACGACCCATCGTTAACCAGCTTATSAAGGAATCAAGTGGATGGTGATAGAATACACACTTTGGTTAACCCAGGACAATGGGCAACATTGAAGACACACCTTTYCCCTCTAATCTTAAAATGGCAGCCAAGAAAAGAGTTTAGATAAAAGCCTCTAAATCACAGCAATCCCTCCCTAATGATGGTATACCCATCTCAATCTGGATACAGCACCTTTGAAAAGGGAATTTGCTGGCAAGTACAGCACAAAGGTGCAGTTCATGAATGGCTTTCCTGAATGGAGCAAATGGTCTTATGCTAGTGTAAAATATGTGCAAGTGAGATCATAATTAGGTTCATTAAATTAACTAATAGCTACCYTAACATCTCGTAGTCTCATGGCATCTGGCACTTAGACACATCTTTTATTAGATAAGTCAAGAGTGCGGATGTGTTTTTCTGTTTACTCACGGTTCAGTAGTTCAAAGTAGAATTTCTGGGAATGTGCTGTATATATTTGCGCCCCTTGAGACACATTCTCTTTTGTTTCCCCTACATTAATCCATTGAAACATCTTTGATGTCAGATGACTTTCTTGTCCAGCAGTGTTCTCTGCGGAATACTGCATTTATGGTGAACAAAATTTGGGCCCTCACTCTCACATTTTCTGCTTTACTTGTTTTCAAGTGAACTTCTTGCTTCACTTTTGGTGGCACAGTTGGCGATCCCCRAATCCTTTTGCAGAGCTCCATTTTTGCTAGTAGCATATAGCTATCTAACAGGTGGAGCAGACAATGTACAAATGAGAATTTGCCTTTGGGTCTTTTCATACTTTAGCTTCTGTGAATCTGGCTGTTGCATTTTTYACTAATTTGCTATTTTAAACTTGGTTATTTTTTTTTTACTCATCGGTTATTTTTTTTTACTCATCTTAATCCAGCACATTTCTGATGTGTCTGAACAAGTTTAAATGATTGTTACAAACTGAAACCCCCCTATGTACAACTTTATGATTCTTGCTCCTCTTACTACTCCTCCCGCTCCACCAGCATGTTGTTCTGGTTCAGGAAACCCTTTTGGGCATGGCTGTACCTCTTTCTTGTCCTCTGCCAAGCTATCTAGGCTCCTTCCTCAATGCCTTCCATCACTGATTTGTGTAAACTACCTGCTTTGCCTTAAGGTTTGATCACCATTTAGATGTCATGTTCTTGCCTTGTCTCCTGCTTCTTAAGAGCAGGAAGGATGGACAAGACTCTGAGCATCTCAACACTAGCTTAGAGGAACTATTAACCTTGCTGGAAAGGATAAATAGGGTGGGTTAAGGACTATKTTGCATCACTAGATTCATGCCAAGTAACTGGGGAATCTGGCACACTATGTTCATGCACGCGTACAGCATCAGGGACACTACTGAGACTTAACAGACAATAAAATAATGGATGCATTAAAAATACCTATGACAAATTCAATACAAGAATTGAAATACAGGGTAAGTGGAAAGGTGAAGTGATGGTGAAAGTCTTAAATCTCAAGCTGACCTTTTTTTTCACCCACAGGACTTGCTGTTGCAACTTCTGTGCTGTTCTGTGGTTGCTTTAATTTATATGACTAATGACATGAAAGATGTAAAATCTGTAAAAATACAGTGTTTGGCCGCTTAAATTAAGTTTATGAGTTTTTCTTAAGCCTGCCAAACAACTTAAATATTTCATGGCTTTCACAGGCTACAGTTCTAATATTTATAACTCTTGTGTGCAGATTTCAAAAATTATAATTACAACTCCCAGGATCCCAGATATAGCAGATGTTCAATATTTTGTACGATGTTGGCAGAAATGCTTTTCATGCTCTTTTTGATCTCAGTACCCTATGTATTGTATCTGCTACAACAAGCTGTTGATAAGAGTGTTTATTGTTATTTCCCTGTAAAAGACTCTGTAGGGCAGATTCAGGATGGCATATAAAGGAGAATGAATGAGGATTCAGCCCTAATGAATAATGAGGAACCCTGTGCAGYGCATTCTTTCAAATGCTGCCCTAGTAAATGACATATAGGATGTCTCTCATCGCATAGATCCACACAGGACTTTCRGAGTTACTGTGACCCTTTCATTTTAGGCTCTACATCCTTGCCCGATTTGCCTGTATTGATGGATCATGTCATTTCTCATTCTYTCTTGTATATTGACCCCCATGGTGCCTGTGTTCCCTCTATAAGAGTGCAAGAATAGCCTTATTTAAGTCAGATGCCAAAGCCCATATATATGTTTTAAACAGAGAGTTGATGTGTGAGATAAAATTGTGGCACTGACTTGGACTTTTCTAATGATCTGCTTGCATGAAAAGAAGAGAAATGAGCTTTAAGAAGCTGGGCTTGTCTCAGCTCTTGCCATGTTTTAGTTATATTGTATGTCTTATTGCTGTAATCGGGCTTTTTTTCTTACAATGATATTGGGTGCTCAGTTAAACAGTTAAATTTCAYTGTCCCTCAATGATTGTCCCAAATTTACAACACTATAACTGTAATCACACCTACCCTTTAACAGGCAGGTTTTAATGCACTCCACAAAGGTCAAAAAAAAAAAAAAGAAAAAAAAAAAGAATATCACATTAGTAGGTTAATACAATATCCTATGGTATTACTGTAAATGCTTAACAGTAGAAAATAGTAGAGGTCATTATATAAATCAAATTATGTAAATTTAATTATACGATTATTCATTTAGGTCACAATTAGAAATGTGCAGAAGACATTAAATTTCACACCATTTTTTAAGAATTGCTTACAAAAAATTCAGATTAGTACCTGGCATGTGATTTTCAGCACTAGCTTGATAATACCCTTGCAAATATAAAAGTCAGATTGAAAACATAATACATGCTGAATAAAATACAATTTACTGATATRCAGACCTCTTCTATTATCCATGTCTATTGTACAACTGTAAGAAAGCTAATATACAATGTTTTCAGGAAGTTATGTAGTTATTTGTGATGAAGTTTGTCTGCTTGTTTTTTCTTACAGCTGTTCAAAAAATGAAGAACTCAAACACTGAGAAATGTTGCCATTTTCTATTTATAAATAAGGAATCTACCAAAATCGAAATATATGATGCATCCAGTATGGAAACCCCTTGAAGCTTACTGAGATTGTCTGGAGCAGAAGATGGTAAATAAAATGATGAGCCCAAATTGGTGACTTCACATCTGATAAACCTACTCTGGGTGAGCATCAGCTGTATGATAGTTAATATACAGATAATTTTGTCAGTTTGAACAGCACTACTCAGGTAGTGCTAACAGAATTAAAGTTGTATTATTTAGGGAATATTTTAGGGGAACATTTTATATACTAAATGTAAGTTGAATTTAAGAGTTTTGACATGTTTGAAATAGATGCTCCTTTTCATATGTTTGAAATAGGTGCTCTTTTATGAATCTCTGAGGTACAAAAGTGTCTTCAACACAGATCTAAACATCAGTGTTTGTTTTGGCACAGTTTCAGTACTTTTAGTTCTGTGGTTTTTGTATTCATTATTTGTAAACTGAAAAGGTAACTTGTCTTCTGAGCTGGGTTCTCCTGCAAATTGTGGGTTACAAAAGCATTTTTAACTATGTCTCTCTAGAAGATACATTGTCACGACAACTGATGCAGAGGAGTTACTCAAAAGCCTGTAAAATTAACAACACAGTCACGGGCAGTGGACTGAAAATGCTAATTAATGTCTCATCGTGGACTGTGGGATGAGGCAAGATTCATTATGTTCTGGCTCTACCACTAAGTTCAGTTCTGGAGATATTGTATTGTAATGTAACTGGACCTACGTCTCTGACTGAACTTAGTTACATAGTCTGTTCAGAGAACATTTTCACATACTTCTGTGGACATTAAATGCCTCACAGAGGCCTCTAATTTTCCCTGGACAAAGTTGTTATTTATGGGCATCATTAAGCTCATGCTTCACTTTAGCAAATCCTATTGTTTCTGCATTTCATCTTTGTCCAATTTTAAGCTAATTTTCAGTTGTTGTACCAGACTTGAATTTGCTGGGCTGCTCTTTGCCCAGAAGCGAGTTTTTCTGGGATGTCAAACCAGAAAAATCTCAGATATCTTTAAAAACCCATATAGTGGGGTTTTATTCATAATACTTTAACAATTCATCTAAGAAAAAATCTTACAATATCTGTAGACTGATGTCTATGTTAGCAAGTGATTACTAGGAGCTGTCCTTTGGAAAGGAAAGGTTTGTGGCTTTTTAGGATCTTCAAAATGTATTTCTTGTTTTTTACTACAAATGCTACATTAGTAATAGCAAACACGTGCAGTATCTGGGGAAATTTGTAAGTTCTGCTACATCTTTGACTACGGAAAATTTTGCAGAACATGAATGCAGCCACAGCAGTGGGAGGGAAGGCTCTTCCTCGCACTTGCTATTGAAAGGACCACCTGCAATAAAGCAGAAACTGTGTTTTGATGGAGCAAACAATTGAAAATGCAGATTGCATTTCTGCCACCCGAAGTGTTGTAAACCTACATGCATCTATTAATGTTTGTGAGGTTTTCTGACACTTTTTAGATGTGTCATAAAAACAAATCCTATCAAGGCAAAAGATACTTATTTTCAAATTGGGGCTTGGATGTTGCTTGGTAAATGAGATATGGGACTGTATTCTGAAATATGATGCTAATAGAAAACACAGAACAACTGTCTCATTGGTGGAACCTTGTCTATCTTGAGACCAAATGTGGTGATTTTTCCTATGGAAATATATTGTGCAATTGTATAATAAAAGACTAATTAAAACAAGATGCCAAAAGAAACAATGACTTTTTCTCATTATTAATTTCTTGACTTTGGAAGATTTCTCTTTGCAACTCTGAAGTAAAATTTACGAGAAGAAAAACATCCCTCTAAACATGGCATCCAAAGCAGGTGAAGCTGGTGTGACCAGTTAAGCTGGATTCTTGGAGAGCTATTCAGCCCTTTACAGAACATACTCAACTGTTGTGGAGATTTCACATTCCTTTGCTCTAATCAAGTTCTTCAGTTCCTTTTTAATTAAGTGATTGATGATTTCTGATATGTCAAAAGAAAATGAAACAAATGGAAATCAGTTGGGAAAYGAGACTGGAAAAAACCCCCAAACCAACAGCAAAACCGACACTGTGAGCACCCAGGGTGCTGCATAGAAGCAGAAGGTGTGGAGGAGGAGATATATTTTTGTAAGAGATAGATAGAGTCCTTCTATTATTATAAGGGCAATAGTTAAAAGTTAGAAGTGCAGCTAAGTCCTTGTCCTCTTAYGGCTGTAATCCCAGGAAGAAGCTTGTTCCTCATGCCTATGATTGCAACATAATGAGTGACAAAACATTATATGGCATGAGGGACTTGTCTGGAACCTTTATTTATTAATATCTGAAGTTTTTTTAACATTCTTTCTCCCTACCCTCCTTTTCCACCTCCACTCTGAGACGTTAATGAGACTGCCATTGAGTGTTAGTTGACTGTACCCTTAACACATTGTCATTGTYATCTTTAAAAGAAATGTTGGGAATATTTGTCTGTTGTGCCTAGGAGAGGGAATACATTACGTGGTAATGGGTGAACTCTCTTACTCTGGGAAGCAAGATTAATATCTCCCAGAGTGAGAACAGGAAGAGTTTTGTATATGATGAACTCTGTAGAGCCAGGAATGAGAAGCTCATGAATGCAAGAAATTCAAATGGGGCAGTATCCCAGGGAGTAAAAGAGACACCAGCCGAGCAATTGTTGGCTTGACAATGTGATCCTTAAAGGTAGAGGAGCAGAAGTATTTCAGGATGTCAGACACATGTTGTGTTCTCTGTTTCTCATAACATCTTTGAGAGAGAGGTGAAGGAAAACAAAAAAAGAGTAGGGGTCACAAAGACCACTGCACACACCACAGCTAGAAGACAAGCAAAGGCAGAAGTGCAAAAGGCCATTGGCAGGGCACATTTTTCTGTTTCTAAATAGGAGGGTAGAAGAAATGAGCAGCAGGAGTCTCATAGTGGTGAGGCAGTGATCAGCAGGAGGAAGGGAACCAGCTCTGGATGAAATGGGAATCATCAGCTGGCCAGTCAAATTATCTCACAGTCTGCTGGGAAGTCTCACTTTCTCTTTCATCTTGTGGACCTTGTAAGAACAGTTCTGAAAAAAGAGACAACTGGACAGAGAGTTTTTCCTCAGTTCTGCTGGGACTGCTCTAGTTGGGGTTTTTTGTGGGTTCATTTTTTTGAAGAATTTTGATTGGTTGGCTTTTCGGTGTGTGTGTATCATGGTGTGGTGTTGGTGTTATTTTTCCTTCTCCATCCTCCAGGGTAACATGAAAACTTGATACGAGATTTGAATCATTCTTTGGAAAAAGACAGGTTTAATAAGCCTACATCTATCTTCACTTCTATAAGCCAGCATGTTCTGAAAGTTCCTGCTGACACACAAAACTTGTGCCTGGCTTGGAAGAAATTTGATTCAAACCATTCACTTTACTATTGAGATGATATTATCAGTGATTTCACAAGAAAAATTCCTTTAAATGGCTGTATAAATCTTATAAATGGGAAAACAGTTGCTCTGATTTGTACTTGGTATAGTAGTAGATATTCTGTGAATAAAGAGATTGCTTTGCTACAGGATAGATATCAGATCATTGACATTTAACCCAGTGACTCCTGAGCCTAATAGGAGGTCATTGATGAAAACACATTTGGTAATTTCAGCTTATCTTCTTTCTGATGGAATCTTATATCATCCAAAACAATTACACATATACTGTGTGTACGTACGTGCATAGCAGGCATAAAGTTACACATGAAGATGACTGTGAGAGTAGTCTAAATTGGAAAAGTCTACAACAGCAATAAAACTTTATCATTGTGTGTCATTGGCCTAGTGCTAATGCTGGGCATTATTTGAAGGACTGAGAAACTCTGGTGATCTGTAATAGACAGCAAAGTCTCTGATCCATAACTCATAGCTTCAATCAGCTCAGGTCAGTTTCAAGCAAAAATCATCCCTTGACACATATCTGTGATAGCATACGATGAGTTGGTGTTGTTTTTTTGGTCACACAAAAAACCCCATCACCAGTAAGCCAAATCCTGCTGGCCTCACCCATCTGAGGATTTGAACAATCTCACCACAGCCAGAGAGATGACACAAATAAGGCAGCTGAGGTGTGGCCTTAGAAGTCTCCACAGCTGGAGTCAGGACAAACCTTGTGAAGTCAGCCTTCTACAGACCTGTGGCTTCAGGTTGGATGCTTTGGAATCCAGCAACTTAGGAGCTGTTTTACTTGTGGCTGGAGGAGTCCTCACAGGTGTCTCCAGTGTGGTGTCTCTAATTTTTAATGGAGATAAATTCGCTTTCATAAAATTATCCTGAAGGCAACCCTCCAAAGCAGATTGCTGGTATTTACACTCCAGCTTTAATTCTGGGGAGATAAGGTGAAGCCAGACAAACAGAGAGGGAGGATCAGTGTATTGGGCTACCTGGTTCTAAGGGAGTTGGGTCAGTTTCTCACAGGTCCCTTAAACTCTTCACAGTGGCAGGTTTTCTGCTTATTAAAATGAAGTAACCAGAGCTAAATAGTATSTGCTGAAATTCTCTTGACTGGCTAACAACCGTGAAAGGCAAAAATATTTAATAGCTGGTTTGATGACAGAAGTCGGGGCTAGCACTGTAGCTAAAGATGGTGAGAAACAACAAAGCAGAACTAGCAGTAACATGTAAGACCCAGCAGTCCCTGAGGTGTAGAATACAGAAGCTGAGCTGGATGGCAGCAGCATTATATGACTTGTTTACACCATGCTAACCTGGTGTTTTGATAGAGAAGATGCCATAGAAAGTTTGGAGAAAAGTGTCACGGTTTGGACAAACTTAGAAGGAAAACTCGAAGAGTGTCCTCTGCAAAAGATAGGGTTCTAAAACTCCCTTCCTCCCTATCTGAGCAATTTCTCAGAGAAAAGTGAGAAAAATTGTTTATTTGACAAACCAGGGTGCTGGGGGGTGCAATGCAGGCACCGAGGGAAGGAAAGAAAAAAAAAAAATGAATAATGTTAGATAATAAACCTCTTGTGGTGGAGGAACCTGGATGAATTCAGAGTCCTTTTTTCTGGGTGTGGTTTTCTGCTCTGTCCCCACCTAGCTGCTAGGGTACAGAGCAGGCTCTCTCCAGGCMAGGGTGTAGGCCCCAGTATGATGGTATGTAGAATGGAGCCCAGTTGTCTGTTGTACAGTTCCAAAGGAAGAAGGAGAGAAAAAAAACACAGTCCAAGAAAAACTCCAAWGAAAGCAAAAAGGTGAATCTCCAACTCTCTGATCTCTCTCTCTCTCTCTTGAGCAGCGGGCTGAGAGCTAAGAAAAAGTGAAAATGCTCTCTCTCCCTCTTGAGAAAGACAAAGCCAAGAGAAAACTGGCTAGAGAAAAGTAAAAGTAAAAAAAGAAATTCCCTTCTGAACTGCCGCAGCAAAAGCGGMGACCGAGCAGCAGCAGCTAGTGATAAGCCAGGAATGTAAATGTCCTTGAAGCAGCTGAAGGAAAACAGAGAAATTCCTCTGGCAGCTTTAAAGGCACAGAGTTAATATTTTGCGTAAAGCAGGCAATTGGGATATACAGCATTGTAAAGTCACCCCAAGACAAAAAGCTTTTGGAGAAATTTACGAGTTTAGAGTTGACAAAGTGGGGTTGATTTCAGCTAACAACTTGATACCTAAATGTAGTCAAACAGGAGTGAGATGTTTGAGTTCCTATTACAGTAAGCCAAATTATCACTACAGTCAGTGGCCTCTACAGGGATATCTTAACGCCTTTTGAGACATGTCAAGATAATTCACCAGTCCTTGGCTGTCTCTCCATAAGTGTATAGATCTCCCATAAGTCCTGTGCCAAATCTGCCAATCCCAGTAGTTGTCTTGAGCTTTGCATGGTGTACCTAAACACCTTTTTTGGWGGAAATGAATAATTCTTGTCCTCCACTGAATATATGTGGAGTTTTCACATCTAGTTCACATGTAGATACCTAATTTAGGTGGCTACAGCTGGCACCTGATTTCCAACTCAGGTATCTCTTTATAGAAAACCAAGTAACTGGTTTTCTTGGAGCTAGGAGCAGGGTGGGAAATTTCCCAGTTACAGAGTCCAAAGTTGAAAGCAAATATAGTGTGGTTGTCAAAGAAACATGACTCAGTGACATTAACGCGGGCAAAATTTACAGTAAAACTGAGGATGTATTCTGTTGTGAGTAAGCTAATGCAATGTCAAGCTGCCTCTGAAAGGGGCAGTCCTTGTTCTCTTGCCCTCATTGTGCCATGGACTTCTCCTTTTTCATTTTAGTGAATCAAATATCTGTATCAGCAAGATGAATTAGTTGAGCAGGCTGAGAGGACAAAATACTGCATTTAAAAAAAAAAAAAATTGTATTTTTGAGTTTGTTTTGCACTTGAACACCATGCAGTGAATCAACTCATCCTGTAGCCACTTCCTTATCCAAGTGAACAGAAAGAAGGAAAAGGAAGCTGAAGACTTCCGTTCAGCTGTTTGTACTTACTTATTTGGCATAACCGTAATGCTAGCATTGGCCTAAAGGCATTGGAACAGAGGGAAAGCAACTTATAACACCTGTGTAAATCTATTGCTTATGTTATATTTTACCAGATGTTATATTTTACCAGATTTGCTYTTTGTTTTATACACTGTCAATACTTATTATGATGGAAGCCCTACCTCTTGGGAATGATCAGGAAGACATCTATTTTTCCACAGGTTGGTCGAATAAACTAGTGTGTGTGAGTGCATGTGTGTGCACTTCAGAATGAATCTAGGAATGCTTGAAGCCACTACTTTTGCCTGGTGATCATACCACCAGGTGTGTGTACTATGAAGACAAATACTTTAAAATAAATGTCTTTTTTTTATTAACCATTTTAAATTTCAATTAAATATTTAATATATTAGAAAATAATTTTTAGTCGTTTAAGGCTACTTTTAATCTGCTCTGTAAAGCTGTCTTTTCTGCATGTGATCTCATCCTCATTCTGGCAAAGTGTTTAAGAATACAAACAACAAAACATTTTTTCTCCATATTCCTTCCAGGTCTTGGGGCAAGTAGCTTAGTTATGTTAAGATGCTTGTTTTGTCTTTTAAAYGTTTTGTGAATCTGTTTGAAGTATCAAAGGAAACCTGAATAAATGAAAAGCAATTTGATGCAGCAAAAAGGATCTAATCATTGGGATCTGTGTTTGTGTATTCAACCAAAGAGAGAAAAAAACAAAGGAAATGAGATGAAGCCCATAGCTCTCTGCTAATGTCTTCACTTAYGTATCAGTATTTTCTTTAATGAAAAATCAAAGCTGCTATTGTAGCTGTAGTAGTAGTGCTTTTGGRGGACAAAAGGAAAACACAGAAACCAACATTTATTCTTGGAGAAGATTTTAGGAAGAACAATCACAGATTTAAAATTTGGTACTAGTTTTTAAGTGCACACTTGGGGACTTCAACATTTCCAAGGTAACAAACATTTCCCCACATTCCGATAATTTTATTACTTGCATGTGAATGAAACTTTGGAACCACACTGCTCAGTAAAGAATGTTTGTAGAGATAAATAAAGGTACAGTGTTGCTTTCATCACAGTCTGAAGTGCAGAAAATGCAGTACAAGCTTGAATGTCTAAGAAAAGACACCTTCAAATCTGTTGTAAAATAATTATTTTTACTGCAACTTATAACTATTTTTTTTTTAATATCTAGATAGCCTACCACTTTTACAGTATGTTGATCTCTTCATGTGCTAGAACAGAGAGTTATGCATATTTTCATCACAGTGCACTGAACAACTCTTTTAATCATATTTTGTTTGCTGGCTGGGGGAAAATTTCCATAATCTTTGTTGTTAAATTGATATTTGATAAATTGATAATCACTACTATCTTGATTAAAACATGATTAAAATWCTCTCCAAAGTAGGGAAAAATATGTATACTTTCATGGCTTACATTGTCTATACGTTTTAAGATCATTTAACAAGAAATCTGTTTCACCTCTTGAAAAAATTCTTAGTAATGTTCTGCAAATTATTACACATCACTATGCTCAGCTGTGTTCATTGTAGGCATGGGATTCTCAAGCACTTAAGATCCCCAGCATGTTTGGGTGTTTGTGGGTCTCTCCATGTACAGAACTGTATAGGTCTGGACCGCAAGAAATTACATGAACTTATGAAGTAGAAACCTGTTAATTGCAGGTTGTCCTTGTGTTTGTCTCTCCTCAGTCTTACAAATGCTTAACTATACAAACTCGATGAGTTTCACAGGAGTTTGAAAGATCCACATTTTGGAGTAGCCAAYGAAATTGAGATGAGGAAATGGAGGACTCGGTTATGCATCTCTAGCTTTGTTATTCACTTGTTTTGGGAGTCTATTCACTGCTCCATCTGTAGCCACATCTAAATTAAAAAATGAAGCTGATGGTGCATCGTGATTACTATCCAGCTGGAAACCGATGTCTCCCTCTTTCCCCCCATACCCAAAATCCCATGGTGACTATGTTTGTACTGAAGTCTGTGGCCTCACAAAACACGTGAACATTGCTTGAGAGAATTCTGCTTGGGATAGACCAAACTTGTCATTTTGATGATTTGTTGTGGATAAGGCTTAGCCGTGTACTCTGGCTCCATCCACTGTCATCCTTCTGATCAGTGCTTTTGTCCTGGACCAACTGGGTTCCTGAGTATTTCTGCAGAGCCAGCCACACAGTGCTCTTTGGCTGGCAAAATGCGGAAGAGATGGGGAGTAYGTGGAAAAAGGTAAGAATGCCTTAAATTGGGAAACTGAAGGAAGTCCCAGGAGGTAGCTGGGAAAATTTTCTATCAACTCAACTGAAAATGAGTTAGCAAACTAGACAACAAAGTTCCACTTGACCTAAGCTTTCAGCAACAATGAAAGCTGTGTACTCACATTATAGACTATGCCCTTATGCACAATATTCTGTATGGAAGATACTGTATCAGTCACATTGTAAAAGACCTAGATCAACTTAAAAAAATAAAACCCAATAGAATGATTACAGCCGCTGGATAGAATGACAAGTATTATCAACAAAAATTAATCAGGCGCATCTTTTAGTGAACTCAATTAATAATGTGCAACAACAGGGTCTCTTTTCTTAAGATGAAAATTAATTAGTGGAGGGAAGGTCACTTGGAGATGCTGACATCACTCATCAGAATGCTCTGGCAGCTCTAATTATTTGTCTTCCAGGCTTGGGTGATCAGAAATTATTGCAATACCTGAGCAACATTTTGAAAAAGCTTTGTGCATGGCTCTTTTAATTAGACCTGGTATTTGATTAATGCAGTGGAAGCATTTAGATCAGCCTCTTATCATTGAGTGACTTAGAAGTTTTAGGGTATTATAGTGTGCAAGACAGGGTCACTACAGTAGATTTTTAATTCAGACTTTATAAAAAATCAACTTTAACAATTTAAATGAGCATGTATGTCCTTTCCCTCCTTTACTTTATCATTATCTTGAATGAAATTATATATTTCTCAGCATCAAATGAGGTAAACTGCATACTGTGTGAAAATGTAATTTGTGTGTGCATAATAATACATGATTTACATTTATATATATAAATTCCAAAGCACCTGCTAAATTTGTGCAAGCTGAATTTATRTAAGACTATAGCAAAACAGAACATTGAGCTACACTCTGTAATCTATATTGCATTGACTTTTTATTTATTTTGTTTTTATTTATATATAGAAACACACACACTTGCATATACATAAATATATAAGAATGATTTCCTGTTAGTACTATGTGAATAATTTAGAGCAATTTTCAATGCCTTTGAAGGCAGGCACTGGCTCTTGTTCTAAAGAACCTATCTGCTGGTACAGGTTGTACTGGYAACTGAGTATTAGGCAAACACAAAGAATATGAATATTATTAAATGCAAGAAACACAGTAATGAATAAATAAAAATACTACACATTCAGGAGAAGAGAACAGTGGCAAAAATAATATCCATCAAATATCTCAATCAAACAATAAAAAGCCACCACGGACACTTAGGGATGACAAATGCTCTTAGTAGATGGCAGCTTTCCACTTCCTGTGCCTCTGAAGTCTKGCTGGTTAGTCTGGAAACACAACCAGCTTTTTCTGTCCATGGCTCCTCCCTGGCCAATGGATCTAATTATTTTAAAGTGTTCCTAAAGCAAGTCTGAGCTTCTAATATACTGATTGTTACAAGTACACAAAATGTGTGAAAAATATTATTTATTGTTATAACTTGGTTTTTTTATTAATCAATTTTGATTAGGAAAGAAGCTTAAATTTATAGCATATACAGAATACCATTGAAAATACAGAATAACATTTCACAAGCAAAAAATAGGGCAAATCAGTGACATATTTCCCCTATGTTTTAAAATCAAARTAAACATTCAAATGAGTACAATTCTATGGAAGTTAATGTAATTGTTCTGGCTGAACACTAGATTTGGCCCATTATGTTGTATTCTCTCTCTGATTTCCTCACAGCATGGTTTTATTATGACACAGCTTTAAATCATAAACTTATTCAGTCTAAGAGACTATAAAATAGAGTAATCAATTTTTATTTTTGATGTATTTGGTTATTTACAGCTTCATTGTCCAACTTGGGAATATGCAGCACTGATATACCACCACTGACTTCAAYAGAATTATACCCCTTTATACTGAGGCTGAATTTGGCAATAACTGCTAAAAATGAACATATCCAAAAAAGGTAATAAATTGMAATTTCTCATAAAACCCTGTGAAATTGCTTGCAATCTCCTATTACTTAAAGTTCTRAAAAATTATATTGTACTGTATCAGGTATAATTTGTTAGTATCACCCAGATGGTAAAGGGCCTAGAAATTACYTTCCGGGTGTAAGGGATCATATCCTGAAACAAAAATACTCTTGCAGTATAACCTTAAGATCAGTCAAGGCCACAGAGGATAGTTTTCCTCGAGGTTTATGTTGTGGTAAGTCAGTTTTTGTTTCACTTGCCAGTTGAGCTGACTTGCAGGAATGAAGGGGTGAGCTTCTGTAGAGCTGCCCAGATCTACAGAATTGTTCCAAACATTGATTTCTCATTGTYCACCAGAGCTATTATCATAAAGCAAGTATAGTACTTCTCTGCAGCAGTGGGATTCTAAGGAATAGATTTCAGTGAGCTTTTAGTTTAGTTTTTGTAGTCAAAATTTAATATTGAAATAAACTTCATRCTACTAAATGAAAATATATTGAAAATATCAAGAAGATTTTCAGATACAGCTAGTGCTTTGAAAGTTATTTTCTATGAAGGAACAAGCTCTTCCTGGTAATTTTATTTAGGCTTACACTGGATCCAAATTGGGAACAGCTGTTTGGCTTTTTAGACAATGCCCTGGAAAATTTCATAAACATTTGTGGAGGCAAATTCTGGAAGATTTCATATTAAATGATGCAAAACATAAACATTCTGGTTTTTACATCACGTGGCCTGGTACTTAAAAAGGTGCTAATATGYGTTAAAAGTTACCTTTGAAAGAATAGAACAAATAATAATGTGGTGAAAGAATACAAGATAATTTATCTTTCACTTATAATTCTGGGCAATTTAAGATTGATTTTTGACTTGTGAACCAGTACGTAGCTTACTCAAATTTCATTGCTTTACTATTAGAAAGAGTACATTTTACTCTCCTACCAATTTTAGTTTAATGTAATTCTTCCAGTAGTATGCTGTCACACCCGTTTGCAGGAAATATGTTTCAAATTTCTGTGTGAAATTCATCACACCAGAGCAGGGGCATGATTTAGTTGCTTACTCAGAGGTGTCTAACATCATATGAGATTCCATGTGGTACCTTCTTCACCCTCYAGATGCCATTCCTAGAGTTCGTCACATCTGTACCTCTACTGTCGGCCTGTGCAGACACAGACATTTGGGGTATCCTTCCTTAACATATCTATCTGTAATTTTACTATTATTTTACTGTACCTGAGATCTGAACTTGAAAAGAATGAAAATGCTCAAGCAAATGCTAAAAATACCCCAAATTCCGATACCATTTGATGCTTCAGAATAAATCAGTGGTTGAAATCTCCTTGAGCTGTGCACAAAACAATGTCAGGTAAACTCAGATAGATTTTATGGCAGCTCTATTTAGCAGATGTTTCCAGTCATTTTCTGTTTAGAAATGCATTTTATGTCTTTATTCATTGTAGCTTTCTTATTAACTCCTTTTTTTATTACTTATCACTAAAAAGACAAACTCCTAGAACTTTATGGCTAAATATTGCTGTGAGTTTACTTATGGAATTTTTGGGATAACACTTATGTAATTTGCAACAGTAAACTAGACAACAGAATTTAATCTCAATAATGTGGAGAACTTCATAGGCACATGACAGCAAAAAATAAATGTATGGAAAATAACTGCAGTAAGTCAAACACTTGGGTTCATTTTACAGTCTATTATTAAACAAACTTTGTCCACTGTTCTTCATTRTTCATGAATATCTATTACAGAATCTTTTATAGAGAGCCATACTTGTTGATTTTTCATTAAAAAGTTGTGTATAGAATATTGTTCCTTCCAGATTTCAGTATGTCATAGCAGCATTTGGCACATATTTATATGAATGTACATTTTGATGCCTTCTTGAAATAAAAATCTGTGAAGTTTTTTAAAGGACTGGCTTTGCTCATTGTTTAAAATGATTTACTTTGTACCAGATGCCTGATGTAATTTATGTTAATGTTAATTAACAATATTTGAAGCAAATAATGATAAATAGATGCCCCCCCAAACATTATGCATCTAGTTGTCTAAGTAATCAAATTAGCACAAGCTTTGCCAGTGTTGAGACATAGGTCTTTATTAGAAAAAGTATACATCATTCCAGATGTGATATTTCTTATGCTTATTATTTTGATCAAACCTGAATCACAAAATTACTCTAAAGAAATTTACTACCTTTGGAAACCCTGTTTATCTCTGATTCTGAAGGCTAAGCTTTCTTTCTCCTTCCTGCAATACTAGATTAAAAGAACTCCAAGTTTAAAAAAATAATGTAAAGTACTTTGTTTTGTACAACTCCTTTGTTAAAAGGCCCTCAGCTTTCATAATAAAAGTAAAATCAGTTATTTCCATCGATTTATAAAAYGCATTGAACTCTCTCCTTGAGCTGCTTTAATAACATAACCATATCATGAAGATAAGCTTTTATGTGTTTTGATTTTGACCTCCATACCAAATGCTAACTAATGGATAAAGAGAAGGTACACACTTATAGATATATTTAAGTTGTGCATTGCATTTTATAGGAATTAAATAAATATTAGACAAACTCCTACCACTCTTTGTTTAGCTATGTGGGGCTCAGCTGTGTTGCTTCTAACCCTAACTACATCACTTCAAATTACCAGTAAATTAACAGAGTAACACTTTCAACCTCAGAGCAGATTTGATCCAAATAGTCCTTAAATGCCATTTCTGTTCCTATTAACCTAAAGATCGGCATAGCAGATATTTTCGTAAGGCTGCCCAGCAATACAGGGCATTAATGGCTAAGTTGTGACAGCACTTTTCATGATGATTTATGATTCAGTGTTTAACTTGATTACTCCACTGCTGACTCTGAATACTATTTCAATTAGTGCACAGAAGGTCACATCACAAATATTCCTCTATAATCTATTCCTATTAACACTAATACACAGAGTAACCAAATCTTTTCACCCTTGTTGATTCAAACCATCCATAGCACTAACTGCAGACTTGTTTACCAGTTTACTGCTCTGGACACATCTGAAATGGTAATTTTCAGTCCTTTGAGTATCATTAATAGCTGTACCATGCCATTGTGAATAAGCATCCCTCTGCTGCTCTGTGTGCATTAATAATTATCAAAGACTTAGATATTTTAAATGAAAGGTACATTTTCAGAAAGAACTCACATCTGAATTATTATTTCACAGCTAATCATGAAGGGGAAAATAATAAGCAGATAGTTAAGAAACACAATGGGACAGGTGAGCAAGTTAAACTCAGGACCATATATAAATCTGGGGGTAGGAGGCTTAGTRAAGATGAAATCTGTGAGCTGTGCTTTGCTTGATGGTTATATATCACATTCCTGCATACAGCTCTACTGTTATTGGCAGTAAATGAGGAGCAAGTCAAGTTTGGAGACCTAAAAACAGAAGCATGAGAAAGCTAGTCAGCTCAACCAGAAACCTTGATTCTCCTGGTCCTGCTCCCTTCTGCCTAACTCTGAGAGTCTTGAAGAAGTACTTTTGTGCCTCAAACCTCAGGAGGAGAGGCTAGCTAATGCTTCCAACTCAGGTTCTGGCTGCCTCACTTTTGTCAGGATGGGCTTTTATCTGTTTCATATTTTAGTTTTGTTGGGTTCAATAAATTGAATTTCCCTCTCTCCATATTCTCCAAGGGGAATTGCACCAGTGGACATTTTTAACAGGTGAAGATTAGTCTCTACCAAAACTACAGCAATAGCTGTTGCCCCACATTCTTTTGAAAATGTAGCCAGTGGATTTGGTGCTATTATTTTACTAGTTCAGGGGTTAGTGCACTTGACTATACAATAGGAAATTGAAGTGCAAATTGTGTGCCTGTGATAAAGAATGCAAGAACTGCSCCCTCCAAGCAGGTTATCCTCTCTGACAAGCTGTGTAGAACATTTCTCCCCTCAAACTTCAGCCATCCAGATGTTACATTTCTCTTCTGAGTTAACTCCCTAGTTCCCCTCGTAGCCGAGTGAGACTGGGAGGGCACTGTCCGCCATGCTAAAATAGTTCCCAGGTATTTAGAGTCACTGTAGGTACCTGGACGTGTCCTACCCAGGCTTCTGTCTACTGCTGCAGTAGTGCACAGGTCTCCTGTGATTCCTGTGCTACTCCTGCTGGGCCGGTATGTCTCTGAGACCCTTCAAATGCTGAATCCCACCAAAGACTTGTAGCTTTTGGTTTTTCCAGGTTGAGTGAGATGATGGGCTTTGTAGAGGTGATACAAGTTCTCTAGATGAAGTTTTGCATCATATAAATTATGACTTTTTCACTGAGCAGAAGAGGGAACAAAATTCCCTGATATCATGGGCAGGGCATTAACTGGACAATAGAGTGGGACTACTTCCCAACTCCTTAGACGTTTAAGACAAGCTGATTTCATGTTAACATGAAGTAGGATTAGACACCCTCATGGAAATAGCTTGTATTTCTAGCCTTTCAGGAGTTTTAAAAATACAAATGCAAATATTATCAGTGTAGCTGAGAAGAATACAATCACAGTCTTATTTCTTGAAGAAAATTTTTCTGGGTCTGGGAATGGACTCTGTTTTGAGTTGGCTGGCTTTAGTGGATGTGAGTGCATTAATGTTTTAACTCAGATCAGGAATACGCTTTTAAAGTCAGTAACCAAATTGTTCCCAATTTCCACGTTGTGGCAGAGCAATTTTAAGAGTGCATGAACTGGATTCCCTTTGGGATGAAATTAGCACAAAGAATGTCATCTAGGAACCCCCAAAGGAGCTCCAGCTGCTAATTTATGTTCATCTTGTGGACCAGATTAGAAGTCCACAGTAAATTCCCCCCTAAACATCTCTGTGTATGTCAGGTCCTTAGTAGCAGCCGTTAAAGACATTGTGTGCAGGTCAAAGCAAGGGTGCTTTTAGCCAGTAAAAACCCAAGAATAAACTTGAAGTTAGTAATTAATACTTTGATTTGTTAATAATGTATACACCTAGAAGGTAACTAGAGTGTTTTGAAATGGAATTAAATCACATCATTATTACATTCATTATTTTATAGATAAGTTTCTTTTTTTTTCCCCCCCAAAGACTGCATTCACAGCTAGCTTACACAAATCTGTTGTTAATTTGCACACAGATGTCACTCTCTGCAGGACATAAAAACAAAGCAGAGATAGCCAGCAGTACTATTTGTTGTGGCATCATATTTACAGAGGCAGCCTGGCTTTCATGAGTGTTTTTTACAAAACAAAGCAAGCTCTCCAGACAGAAAATGTACAAAGCTCTAATTTGCTGTTCACGAATWTTTATGTAGTTACCTATTCATATGCTGTATTGCATGTACTCTTYTTGAAAAACATAAAATTGCTGAAAATTGAAGTGTTGGAATCATTTCTAGAACAATGGTACTGTTTCCCACTGTGTTGCAAAATGTGCCTGACTGCAGTTTTGGACAACGTTTTTCAGTGGACAAAAATTGTGACTTTTTCTTTTCCAAGTTTTATCATGCTGAAACTTCCAGCAAATATTTAAAAATGAACCATGCTGACAACCTCTTTTTTCACATAGCTGGTAGGAAATGAGTTGAGAACTAACATGTATTGAATTGAATTGAGTAGCTAACATGGATATCTGAGAGTTGTAGGAGAAGAATTTACTTTCAGGAATTACAGCTTGGGAATAGATGTGTAGTGCTAACTTCCAGATGGAGGTTTATGACAGCCACCTACTGACTTATACCTCTGGCAAAATGCAAGTAAGCTTAGACAAATTTATTTAAGTCCATAAATCTATAGGTAAACTACATAAATAGCCTGAACTTGCAGCATTTAAGGATGAAACAACACAAAATTGTATTGATTACTATGTAGAATAACTTTCCCTTATCTCTACTGTAAGTTTTGTCTCTACTGTGATCAATGTGAAGAAGTATATGACAGCATAAACAGCACCATTTTATTTTGGTATTTTACCCCTGATATTTGTGATTATGGCACAAACAGGAGAAGTATTAAAGGAATAATGTGCCTTAAGAACTGAAGAAACTAGTGGTAAAACTCTGCCCTTTCGTAAGAGATTTCCCTTTGCGCACTAAGTACATAGGGATATGTGCAATGTTGTTACATGAATGACTCAACTATAACATTATTTCATTCATTATTCTACTTTAGCTTTAAAATACAATTCACTAGCTGTTTGTAGAGAAGAGGGCCTGGATTTGGAAGGCAGYCACTCGTAGGTACACGTGAGTCTTCATGAACAGATATGCATACATTAAAGCATCTCGGGTAATAATGTTGCTTATGAAGTGTCACTTACACAACATACTGTGTTGTAAGTTTAAATTGTATTTTGAGTTTCTGTCCAGATTAGTAAGATATGAATTCAAGGACTAATACTGTTTTCTGCAGATACTTCAAGACACAGGAATTTGATTTATTCTTCTGTATTAACCTTTTCTGCCTGCAATAAATATAAAGGGACGCCAGTAGCAAAAATGCTTTTACATCTTTGGTACACTTAGTGAAGTCCCTTATTGTTAAAATTCTTTTGCTTTGTTGTATGAAATGTCCAAGTGATTTGAAAAAGAATGAAAATTTACCACGAAATCATGCATGATAATTGCAATAAAATGACAGAACTTAATTTCCTAAAATAATCACAACAGTAGCTGTCACATGACATTGGAAAACAAAACTAAAGAAACCAATATTCCTCTATTTCTTGCTCAGTGTGAATTCTAAAACATCTTCAGACAATTCAGTATTCCATGTGACGTGTACCCCAATGCAGTGCTTTTAAATAAATCTATAGGAAASAAACTGATGTTTATGGGAATAAAACAAGCATCACTACTTCTAGTACTTAAGTGAATTGAGGACCATTCTTGGTACGTGTAACTAGAAGTGCTCGTCTTTCTAACTTGTATTTAACATCTAAAGTTAACCTTATGGAAGGTCACACCAGTTCTTTAGCAAATGCACCAACATTTTCAAATTTCAGAAGTGGTCTGAATCATTGCAGAAGGGAGGGAATGAGAACTACAGAAGAGCAGGCTGGAGGGAACATGTGCAGAGCTGGACAAAGGAAGAAGCGATTGATAGCAATATAGAGAGAAAGGACTGGCATGGGCAAAGTAGTAGACAAGCTGTGCCTGGACATTATAGAGGATGGGGAAAGAAAGCCTGCAAGCACTAACAGCCGCTTCTCTCCCGAGTCCTAAACAGAGYAGCTGCGATGCAACACCCCTCAGTTTTATGGGACATGGCTGCACAACTGGAAAACAAGCATCTTACTCCCTCTGGAGCCTACGTCAGAACGAAATAGACTTTGTTTTCACTTTATGGCTTTTTTGCTGTGTTTTCTGACTTTGTTCTTTAGTTATTCCTTTGTCTTTTTTTTTTCTTATTGTTGCGGTGTGGCTTCGTCCGGCTAGTTGGTCGGTGGCCGCAACCTTCCTGAGAGCAGTYCTGCATCTGGCTGTGCCTCGATGYGGTGCGCGGTAACCAGTGGACTAACAACCAGGGCTGCYGACACACTGGTCAGCCCACCAGCGCAGGTGGTCGCGCCGGTACTCACACACCTGACACCTTAAGATGGGGGCAAAGAGTTGGGAGGCGGACTCTTCTGAGGTAGCAGCAGATTTATCGCACCGACGGGTCCAGGSCAGAAGAGCCCARAGGGCAGGGGTACACAGGATTATATACCAAACTAAACAGCGGCGGAGAGAACACCACGGACCAATTACATGAGGACAAAAGGGAGGAGAAAAGGCGGGACTACAATACATAGAACCAGTGAGGGTAGGTGAGGGGAGGAGCAGGGGAAACAAGGCCAATGAGGCACCGAGTGAGGGAGAACCTACCAGAACATAACCATAAAGGGAACATAGATTGACAGGAATAAACCARCTGAATAGGGGGACACAATTTAGCAGGGCCTGGATGGGAGAAACCTTCCTAATCATCCTAGGGGGAGGCTTCAAATCCAGACCTYGGAGCCTTTTAACACCAGGGCTCTCTAGCCCACTGGCTCTTCGGTCCCTGGAGTGGCTGGCCTATCTGCGGGCTAGCCACCACCACACTTATTGTTTCATTTTTTGTTTAATTGGGAAATTGCATACTTGGGCAATAATAAATTTGGGATAAATTTCTTTAGTGTAAAATCTACGCACAAAGAAATAGACAATAGACTTTTCTCAGATATAGTAACTTCCAAAATTAACAATGTTGTGTTCCAGAGATGTAGAATTTGCAAGTGACATTAACAGCTGCTTAGAAATTTGCTTTCCTCTAATATTTGATGTTACAAAAGTCCATTGATTGGTTGGTAGCATCACGAGGAGAACTTTGGGAATTGCTAATGTTCAAACTATTTTAATGGCCCTCACTAAGGTGCTGAATTAAGGTTACACAGGTACTTTGCCATTCCTTAAATTTGACATGAGTCTTCAGGAATTAATTTTTTCTGTGACCCAATTTTTGCAGGTAATTATCCTTTCTGTTGTTTTCTCTAGTGCAGGGAATACCTCAGCTAAGACTTTCATCCTGAGATTTGGTATATCTGTTTCCAGTCATCACTACAAACAGGAAACAGTGGGAAYCATGAAAATTGGTTTGTGAAATAGTTGATTTTCTAAAGCATTTCATATTCACTGGGTTTMACTTTTAAACAAAGACCCACAATGTTTTTACTTATCAGGCTTCTGCTGCTCATAACTAAAAATAAATAAACATATAAAGCAGCGAACAATGAAAAACTTCCTTCTACAACATGAAAATCACCTCTCCCAACAATTTGATTGTGTCCTAGGGACATGYGGAGATGGAATTAAAAGGAAAGATCCTCTATCAGCTCCTTTTTGTTTGTGTATTGTTTGTCACTGGATCCGTTTATTAGCCTGGAGATAATGTGACAGTTGACTCTAGCAGTAACACAGCACTCATTAGTAAGCTTGACAGGGAGGTGCCAGCAGCTACTTGAGATTGTATTTTATCAATCTTCATGGCTCATTTGGGAGGCTCACTACACTGTGATCTACTCCCAGTGCTCACTGGGACAGGGGCAAGCAGCTGCAAGTGCCACTAAGAATGGGGACTTGGAGAAGTTCTCTGTGATGAGATAATCTCCTCTTAGTTAAAAAAGGTAGTGCTGACCTAACAATTCTGCAACTTCTGCCTGACAAATTCAATATCAAATGTAGGACACTTGTCTAGAGTTTTTAATGTAAATTTTCTAACATTTCTATACCCCTTAGGATAGTTATTTGCAGAATTCTCTCTAAGAGGAAAATTGAAAAGATGGGTAAAAACATTAATGCCACTCTTGAAACTGTCGTCAATCAAAAGAAGCAGTGACAATACTTTACAGATTTCAATGTTTGCTCTCTCTTCCTTGACTTTTCCCATGATATTTTTGGTAGATTATGGTAATTTGGAAGTAATTTAATGCTTTCTTTTTAATTTTAACATCCTATTGATTTGCAGCACTGTGATTCATCACAATGATGCCAATCCCCAAATGAAAAGATTTTGTATCATCCCTTCTGCAGATATTAAACTGCAGTAAATAACCCAAGATAATATAAAAATAAAAAAATCGGTGTTTCTTCCTTCCTCTCTGCATGTTGAGCTTTTCAGAGGCACCAGGAACATGTTTTCAGTGCCTCTGGAAAAGATAGTGACATATTCATAAAATACACACAAGCTAAGATTCTAATTTATTTACACTGTTCAAGAATGAGTACTTTGGGTAAAAAATTAACTATTGCAAGATTCATGATAAAAACATGACTCTTGGCAAAACTGATGCCTGTTATGTGTACTGCTGAAATATCATGTGCTGCCGATACAGTTTCCTACTGCTGTGTGTTAGTAATGTCCCCCAGATTACCAGCTGAGGAAACAGAATGTCAGTTTTTGTCATGCAAGAAGAAATGTTTTAATGTCTTTAGGAGGTTAGTGCAGTATGAATTACTGAGATACCATATGTCCTCTAAAACACATGGCAAATTTATCTTGCCTGAAGAATAGCAAGTAAAAAATGCTTGGTTGTGTGGTCTGATACCAGGCATATAAAAAAAACCCCAAACAATGCCCCCCATCCCCATGCTTATACTTACTTTAGCAGTAAATTTTATATAACTAGTTAAGAACTATATTACAACAGTAATGTRTAGAACAGTTTCTAGAACATGTGTAGAACAGTATGACTTCATTTATTCCAATCTTTTTTTGCGTATTTATATAAACTTGACATTCCTTTTTTCATATTTTTAATACCTTATCCATACACAGTTTGCTTATATTTGCCAAAATAAAACTTTTTTTTTTTAAAAGGATTGTATCATCCTTGTACCAGACAATGGCTAACCACAAATTCCTTTAATAAAAAATGAAAAATGCCTGTGCCCAGTCAGACTCACTGAATAAAGAGAACAGTACTAAAGGTGACATAACTCAGGGACTTCAGTAAGAGAGGTAGAACTGAGGAAGAAACATTTGAGGCTGGATGCTCATTTGGGGGATATGTATGCATGTAAAAGGAGAAGATATTGAAAGAGAAAGAGATAGCAACCCCTTCACTAACGAATGCTGAACTCTGGCTGTAATTAGAAGCATAAATTCAGCATTCACAGTGGTGTCTAAAATTATATCCTTTGAACCGACTATACCCTTTTTTATTGATAATTCATTTGTTGATACTAGTTACATATTTGGGTTTTGTATAATCTGGAAGGAATTTCAGTTTATAAACCTACAAGTCAACATGTGAATTAATTCATTCAACGATATCATCATTGAAGTAATGTTATGCCTGTAGCAGAAAACAATCAAAACAAGAAAATTCACTGGTAAGTCTTCACCATGCCATATGTCCTCTAATATCTAATTACAACAGGGGCACAATAAGCAAGTCATTAAAGTTGCACCCTRTTGTGCATAGGTATTAGAGGACATGTGGTGTGTTTAAAATAAAAGAATGACATTCCATGCATTTCTTTTATTTGTGGCAACTCTTTTTAATGTAGGAAACTTTTTCCTCTGTTTTGGTCTTCTGGGAAAATTGCCAAGATTATAGTTTTTGATAAAAATGATTTTAAAACCACCTTCAGACCTCTGGAATTTGCAATAGCTATTTATTTTAAATACAGATCAGCTTTGTTACAGAGGTCTTGAAAGTTTTCTGTATTCAAACATTTCTGATTAGTTTTTTCACCATTTAAAGAAACTGAGTTGACACAGGATGGGAAGAAATATTCGTCTATGAAAGTTGATTAAAGGATATTAAACAAAGGCCGGGTCTTACTAACYCCATTTTAGAATAGAGACAAATCCATACTGAAGTACTACACAGATAGTTGGATCAGTTTTATTGAAATCTTCATCAATGACCTGGAGAAGGGCCTAGATCAAGAAATCTCTTACTTTGTAGATGATACCTTGTTCAGTAAAATGTTACACCAATGACAAGGAACTCCAGAATGACCTAAAAAATCTGAGTCAATGGGCAAAAACAAGGCAAATGAAGTTTAATGCAGATAAGTTTAAAGCATCCAGGAAAAAATAAATTTGAACACAAACTCAGAAGTCAGAGCTATGGAAAAGGTCAGTCCTGAAATCATCAGCTTGGTGGGCAGGGGAATTCCAAAGAGAAGCCTTCAAAATGCTGGTCGTCTCAAAGAAAGGAAGGAAGGGCAAAACAGCAGCTCTCATTTTCCTACCGTCTAAGACTTTGTTAGGTCAACATCTTGAGTATTTTGGATAGTTTTGGCCTCTCCATAGATGAACATAATGAATATTAGGAGCATTGAGAATTAGGAGGCAGAGTAGCAGATTTATGAGGAGAGACTCAGTTTTTAGAGGAGAAAGTTGAAGGTGATACAGCTGAAATTCACAAAATCAAGAAGGTGGATAGACTGCAAGTTGATTAATCAAGTTTATAAATAGTTGAACATTCCCCTTTCTCATAGTTGCACAGTTAGAATATATCAGAAGTATCATAAGATGACRTTTCAAATTGTGATTTCAAACTTTGCAGATCCCATGAAAGAGAATGGCAGCTTAGAGCCCAGGCTTAAGTTTACCATTATTACAGTTGCTATTATAATTATTATTTTACAGCACTTTTTCTTATTTTTCAAATTTACTCTTATTTCTCAGTTTCAAAATTCTCACTTTATGTCCACTAGATAGATTTTGGTTCATCATTTAGTTCTAACTGAGTAGCCAGTGTTAAAACATGGAAACCAATGCAGTCCTTTATGGTCCAAAGTATGATAATGTGAACTAACCTGGGTAATGCTAGAGTTAATACTGCACAAGGTTCAATTGCAACTCTCCAGAACATATTGGACTGTGTAGAAGTCAGAGCTAAGTAGAAAGTCCAGATACAGTCTGATACCATATCTACATATCTATATACCACACAGTAAGACCATCATTGTTTTCTGTAATACTTCACTTGCCACTTTTCACTTTTCTCAAATTTCAACAGCTTTATAGGCATGAATCCAGTTATCTTCCTGTTATTTTAAGAATTCCTCAGACATATATCACTCTTTTCTCCTAATGCGACTCTTCCTATAGCTTCTACGTGTGGTCTACAAGAAAGGATGTTTACTTTCCGTGGGAGAATATCCTTAGCACAGTGTGCTGGTTTCAGCTGAGGTAGAGCTAACTTTCTCCACAGTGGCTGGTATGGATCTATGTTTTGGATGTGTGCTGAAGACAGGGTTGATAACATAGAGATGCTTTTGTTATTGCTGAGCAGGGCTTACACAGAGCCAAAGCTTTTTCTGCTTTTCATACTGCCATGCTGGTGAGGAAGTTGGGGGTGCATGGGAGGCTGGGAGGAGACACAGCCGGGGCAGATGACCCAAACTCACCAAAGGGATATTCCAGACCATACGACATCATGCTCTGTGTATAAAGTAAGGGGAAAGAAGGAGGAAGGGGGGGAATTTTTCTGCCCAAGTCATCATTATGTGTGATGGGGCCCTGCTGTCCTGGAGATGGCTGAACACCTGCCTGCCCATGGGAAGCASTGAATTAATTCCTTGTATTGGTTTGCTTGTCTGTGTGACTTTTGCTTTCACTATTAAACTCAACCCATGAGTTGTCTCACTTTTACCCTTCCAGTTCTTTTCTGGATCCCACTGGTGGGGGAATGAGTGGCTGCGTGGGGCTTGGTTGCTGGCTATGGTTAAACTATGACACACACACTTTATTAGTGTAAAAGAGGAGAAAAATGGAAAACAATTATGTTCAAGTCTCTTCAAAATACAATGCAATAAAGCAAAAATTTTGCTATTAGAATGAACTCACTCCTGTATTAACTTAGCATCTCATTTCAGGCTCCGTTTCTGAAGTGTTTTCTTTCCTTGCTAGAGCTGTGAAACAGACATTTGAGATGTACAGAACAGCAATATGAACTTTATGAAATGCCAGTAATTGCTGTGCATGAACATAAAGTCGCTATTTTAAACAAAAAAGCCTACTTAGATTCCCCCCCTCCCCCCCAACAAATAGGTGAAGAGATTAGCTCACATTGAGGTCCAGTGGCTTGCAAAATTAAAACTGTTGGAGCAGAAAAGATCCCTGATCAGATATTTTAAAATCTGAATGATAAGATCAACAASGGGCTACCAATAAATTTCAGAGTTTTGAAATAAATAATCTTTTATCTAAGGTTTCTTAATGGCAAAAAGAATATTTTAGAACTCAGTATCAAAGGAAATAGCTAGCAAGAGTATAAAAACAATTTCTTTAACTATATTATTTTGTCCATTAAGTTGAGGCTCCTTGAGGGTTTCATGAAAACTGGACTATCTCCAAAAGTTTTCCACCATTGCCATTTCAATATAATAGACTAAATACAAGCTTATGGACATGTGTGCCAAAACCATGCAATATATGCCTATATTGCTAGTTTTCATTAATATCATGGAGGATGCACAGAGAAAGAAGGGAATAGAAGTACCTGAACTAAAAGCATTGCGAAAAGCAAATATCTGTAAATGGAAAAATATGAGCTCTTTAAGTACATTTACAGCCTCAGAATTCATAAAGTTAATATTTCTTTTGCAGTCCACATGTTTTTATAAATAAGACYTCTAAATATGTTGCTTTAACCAAACACGTCCATGGATTGCTAGGCTGATGGTGATATTTTTTAGTAGGATCCTGCTTTTCATTGTCATTTTCATTCAGGCTTTCTTGTGAAATTAGTCATGCCATTGTCAAACAAATATCTGCTAGTTGTTTGCTTTCATACATTTAGTTGCTACCAAAACATAAAATTAAGATCATATAATAAGAGGTAGCACTGTATGTAAATGGGTTGGTGCTGCTGTGTGTAAAAAAGAGAAACATCAAAAAAAATGGAAGTGACCAAAGACATAGAAATTCTTCCCAYGGGAAAGTTTTCTTTGGTTTTATGATACAAATTTTTTATTACACAGGAATTCAATGTCAAATTAAAAATAAATAAATATATAATGCCAGGCATATTATGATTTTTAATAAAACACACTAAACTGGTGTTGGCTGCCCTGATATGATAGATAGTTCAAGATAACTAAGCTGCAAAACATTACACAGTGTTTTAAAAACTCAACAGCATACAACTTAAATTTTAAGCAGAAGAATTACTTGTTATTATAAAAAATGACTGAAAAAAAGCTTAGACAAATAAAAGGTTATCTAGTCATATTGTGGGTAAGGTGACAAAACCAAGGTAGCTGTGTCTGTTACTTTTTTTCTGGATGCTTGAAAATGCAGTTAGCAAAACAAAGCTGTCTGAAATCAAAGAATGCAGTYTTTCAAGTATTCAAAAGCATTCATCCCTCAGCTCATCTGTGACAAACCTTGGATTTGTGTGCGTATGTGAGGGAGGAGTGTCTTTTCTTTCTTTTTTTTTTCCCAGGGTTAGCCTGATTACTTTTTTTTTGCAAATCACAGCCACAAAAATGATATTTTCACACCTAGAAACTTCATTTTTGAAACTTTTTAGCATTCATCTTGTCCTTAAAATAAAGACTATACACGACTGATTTATACTTCATAAGAGAAATAACTCAAACTTGAGATAGATTCCAGCCAACATTAAAGAAAATGCTGATTTATGAGATGGATAATTCAAATTGCCTTTAAAATTTCTGTTTATGTGAAATATTTTGAAATATACATTAACCTTTGAGATGTTTTAGGCTGTTGGCCAGAATCACAAGTCACCTTCAACAGTGGTAAGCTTTTTTTCTGAACACMTTAACCTTCTCATAGACAAAATGCTCAACAATAATTTATTATTTTTCTGCATAGTGCCATGTTATCTGCTTCGAAGCTTTATTTGGTATGTGTTTAGATGTCTAATCTCTGTGTTGGATGAACTGTGTGCTCTGTGTGAGCGGGAACAAAGCTGTTCAGGAAACCAGCAAAAAGCTGTCACACTAATCTGTCAGTTAGCTAACCTTTGCTGAGGAATAGCTCAAGGTGTTATTTGTCAAGAATACTGCTTGTATTGTTCACACTGCTTGTATGGTCCAGATGCCTTGGATAGTCTGAATCACCTGAGAAAGTCCTTGCAATAGAATAAGTGGTGCTGCTGCTACCATTAGCTCCCGTTTTCCAAAGGGTACACTATCACTTTTTTTCTAACTATATAAAGTTAATTTGGGAAGACACCAGAAAAAGAGGAAATAAGTTTTCACTGGATTGTGGAGATTTTTAGTCACCCGTGAATGTAAATCTTCTTCTAAATTAATAAAATAATTTAATTTGCTACTGCACCACCTTCAATTCTCTTTCACACCTCCTATAAGTTCCTTTTCTCTTCCTGTAGTGCCTGGAGTCACATCCCATACACTTGAACTCCTGACTGGGCAAGTGGCCACAGAGGGCTCACTGATTCCGGGCTGCATGTGCCAGCAGGCCATCAGCACAAGCGAGCTAGGTCAGCAGGGTCATGGCTACCTATGGAGACCATTCCTAGCCCATCTGCTAATTCTCAAAAGATTTGTTCCAATTAAATATCTTTGGCTCTTCTATTACTTTATCAAGCTTGGCCGAAATTGACCAGAGTTTTGTCAATGGCCAAGAGCTGACCAGGACTGATAGATGATTAGACCTTTATTCATCCACAAAAATCTTTTTTCCATTAGGAAACAAGCACAAGCAGCTGGTAATTGCACTGTGTCAGGCAGAGGCGAATGTTGGGGTACCTTTGACAACCCTCATAGTTTGCTCTGTCTCACTTGGTTTTTTCTCTTTTAAAAGTTTTTTGTTCTGGCTCATGCTATAACAAAAGCATCCTTTTGAGATTCCAAAGCCTTTTTGTGGTTTTGCTGCATCCACTTTATAGAAATATTGCAGGCTAATTAATTTGAATACTCTGAGTGTTGTGGGTTGATACAGCATGTTACAAAACCTTGTTATAGAGTTTTGAGATCACAGCAAATTAAAATGTTCCATCTAATTTAAGCAAAGGGCAGCCTTTGGGAAACTGCTATAGCAACTTTCTCTTTGTTTTTTGGTTTGTTTTTTTTTTAATTTTGATTAAAAAGAAAAAGTATCTGCATTTGTACTATCTTGATCTATGCCTGTTCAATTATTTCCCTCAAGCCCTCCTCTCAACACCCTTTAGTTAGTTTTGACCAAATTTCACAGCAGAGTATAGGTTTCATGGATCACGGATCAGTGGAATCATATGATGTAGATTGCAAAGTTGGAGAGAGGGACCCAGTTAGTGACCCAGTTGAAGAAAATATTGCAACCACTGTTAAACCATCATTAGACATCAGAGAATCCACACAAAGCAGGTGTGCTTTATGTGAGCAGGAAATGTTCACTGAAAACATAGCTTCTGTAAGGGGAGAGGGTATCAGCTGTGACACACAAATCCATAGGAACTTCGGCTTGTTTAGCTCTGGTGCTCGCTAACCTATGACTGAGAGTGCTATTGCATCTGTCATACGTGAGGAAGTGCACATGTATATTCCTTCAGTGAGATGAAAGCAAGACTTGTTATCTCCTAAACATTGTTACAAGTACAGTTTCAATTGTAAATTTTTAAAAATGTGTATTTCGTTTCCTAGAGATCTTATGTTGTGTTTCATCTACTATTCTTTCTAATTCCACAGCAACAATACAGCCTCATGTAGCATGATTTACAGTTGCTCAAGTCAGATTACTGAATGTTCCTGGTTCCATAAAATATTATGCCTACCACTGCACTGTGGAAAAGAAAGCTGAAAGGCTGAGAGGACCTTCTGTCTCTGGCGTATTACTGTCCATTTAAAAAATGCAGAGGTAAGTAGTATCACAGTACATAGCTCYGTTGCATCCTGTACAGTTTGTACAGTGCAATATCCTCAAAATGGGGAATCTGTGTTTTAGTTGGTTACATATACCTGGCTAGTCCTTCACTGGATTTTAGAGAAGCTATTTATAAGCATTCATCATCATAAGTCTTTGGTTTGAGAAACAGAGTTTGTAATAAAAATGGTAATGGGATGACCCAGTGCTATTGACCTGAGGAGTAAGGAATGTTCCCCTCTGTGTTGGTGGATCGTCTTGGACAGCAGAGAAGGACTTTAGGAGCCCTTTGAACAATCACTTCTCCAAGTGCTCAGCCACATCAGAGTCTAATTCAGAGTGCTCTAATAACCACATCTAGGCCCTCTAGAGGTTTATGTTTTAGAAYAGATTTCTACAAAAATACCAGTCTGAAAGTATATATTTTTCAGTGGTGCGAGGACTGTAAAAAATAATTTTTGTAATGAGGCAGCATTTTCTTTCCCCATGTGAAACACTGATGGAAATCACAATAAATAAATGCAATGTCAGGTTAGAAAAAATGTTGTAGTTTCATGTTGTTGGTTTGCAAATTGAATTTTTACATAAAATTTACACTAAATGGAACCTCATTATACAGTGATGAGGTCCAGTATGATCCAAATCGTTAAAATCACTGTACTGCTTAATGATTCACTAAGTGGTACTGCAGTGCCATAAATTTAGTACTAGTTTCATGATTCAAAACACCAGACTGAGACACCAGCAAATCGTATGTGGATCATTAAATTTACAATGAATGTCAGAGATGAAATAAGGGGGAAAAAACACTTTGAGAGATAGGGATAATATGTGCTCTAAGGTGACATCCATCAAGATAAATGATCTTATACCACTTCTGCTTGGATAATAATGGGGGGTTGTTTTTTTGTTATTCTTCATTTCATAATTTCTAAAAGGGTTGAAAGCCTAAACCTTTTAAGAATTAAAGCATCTGTCACTTTCTGAGTACCTTGTGATCTATTTTATTTGTATTTATACAATGTACATATGCTGCTACATTCTCCTCTGACCCCATTGGGCCAGATTCTCCCCTCGGTAGGATCAAAATATATCGGCTTTGTACATTCTACAATAGCGGATTAGAATAGTGCAGCTAGTGCACTAATAGTGCTTTCAGAACACTTGAAAATAATTTTTTGCAGTTTTATATACATATAATGGATGGACAAATAAAGAAGTTCCTTTCTAATCTTTTATATCTCATTTGTATGCATTCTAACTTATATATGTAAATATTAAAAATGCTATCCAGAGGAGCAACATAGTCATATGCAAGGTACAAGTATGGAATACTTCACTCCTCCAGTTTTAGGAGACTGAATAGTTCAGTCTTCCATCGATTGACTATTTCATTGTTTTAATTCTCCACCAATAGCTATTTCCCATCATGAATCAGACATCACCAAGACTGTAGAAAACACGTAGGCTGCATTTTTCAGAACCAGCATATCCTAAGTGAGGAGTAATGCATAGATTTGAAAATAAAAAAATATTCATGGATTTAAAAATAATAATAAAAAATGTCGACCACAATAGTGTGACTGGATGGGAGAATTTAAAATTTTGTCCAGAAAGATGCAAATTGAATAGAATGATATATGATTTAAGGTATTTTACTGTTTCTGAGATCTAATGATGCTATAGGGAAAACTAAGAATTCTGAAATTATGTATCTAGGCAGGAGGGAGGATTTCCAAATTTTTGCCCCACTGTCTTATTCAAATTTTAATCTTATTTCAATGCACTGAGATGCCAAATGAAGCAAAAGGTAGGACAGAAATGCTGTGAAATACAACACTTGCAAAAAAAGGTTAAAATTACATAATATAAAAATATAAACCAGAATTGTCATTTGAGAAAATTTATATTCTGGGTTCTTTTTAATGTTGACACAAAGCATGTGAAAAATGTATGGGACTTGTTTGCACATTTTATTTCTTTCTGAAATTAAATAAAATTACGGTATTTTCCATGCAATCAGAAATGTAAAATATAAATATTCTTTCACAAAACTTGGCTACTTGGTGAGTGTGACCTTGAACCCACCTACATTTTGAATTAATATTATGTGCAATTAGTAATAAAAACAGTTTGGGAAAATACAGGAAACATCCACAGTATCAGTCTCTGTCTCTTTTTGTCTCTCAGTAGTGTGAGACTGGTCAGTGCTTCTGTCCACCATTTTTAATGTCTGGCTTCATGAGCAAACTTTCTCTGTTGCCTGCCCTGACCATCCCTTTTTTCATTGAAAATGTAAGGTTTCTGCTATTCATGCTGACTTTTCAGCTCCTTACTTTAACTCTGCTCCACTGAATTTTCATCAATCCACAGGACTGATATCAAACACAGTCCACACTTTGCATGATGGAAACAGTGATTCATGTTATTACAAAAATGCAAATTTAGGCTGATTCTAATAATTCTTTTTGGATCAAGTGTCAAAGTAGAGAAGAAGTAAAGTTTTTGTGTTCAGATATGCTTTTTTCCCACATCCAAGAGCTTAAGCAGTAGAAAAGGTCTATGCAGGTCTTGAATCAGTTTGAAATGATATTTTACTCATTTTAAATCACTGCCAGTCATAGGATTTTTCTAAAAAGATTGTTTACAAATACAGTATCTGTTGTAAGGAGGTTGCAGGCTGTTTGCTCTGAGAAACTGTACTTAAAAACAATCCATGCCAGCCAACCTGGATTTATTTTTTTCTCCACACTAGTCTTATAAAAGTGGAAAGTGAGATGAAAGGAAAATGAATTCATTTACTTTCAGACACAGGAAATGCTACTAAATTTGGATATGTGAAAATCTTGAACTTTCACTGGGGAAAAAAATAAATGATTTGAGGCCCTAGTGATCACACAGAGGATCCAGACAATTTGACAGGTATGAATTTATCTCACTTGTGAATGAATAACCTTTGGTAACTCACTTGAGACTTAAATATTCTGAACACATTTTCTCCGGAACACTTCAAAAGACACAGTTCATTTCTGTCTCTACCAAGCAGCCCCTTTGGTTACCTTCAGTTTACTGAGTTTTTTGCTTTGCAAGTTTGGAAAATTAACATAATAAAAGCCTACCAGTGAGTTTTACTCATGAAGGAATGAAACTAGGTTAACTCTTTGATTATTCTAAAGTCTAAAAAATCTGGTTTTTGTATCAGCTGAGGCTTCATTGATCTCCTTTAAATCTTGCTTCAGCTGTAAATGCAAATTCACCTCACTTTAAAATACAGGCATACATTTTCAAAGCAGTGCTTCAATATATTCAGTAGGTGACTTCAATGTAAGCTGTTTTGTGCAAGGTGGACCAAGGTACACCTCCAAGAAATGCTGCATACCCTCGAAGGAAGCAGAGAGCTGAAGATACAAATGAAAGGGGAGGAGAGAGAGTGCACCCCATGCTGAGAGTGGTGTATGATGGGTTAGAAGTGATCACAGTTTTCTGAGCGTGTTTCGTAGATGGGTGAAGCCCACTAAACTAATAGGTTAGGGTTACTTTGCTAATGGATACCTCCCTTCACCAGTCACTATGAACTGGCAACTATGAKACATACAAGAGGATTCAGTTACTCACCTTGAAGACGTTTTTTGAAATTTAATGATAAAATATATATAAAAGAACTTGAAAATTAAAGCTTGAAGAGATAAACAAAGAGGACCAATGAATATGAAAGTCATGAGTGCTTTAAACTTTGATTTGTGTGTGTCAAGGTTAAATGTTTCTGTGCTCATACTAAACTTCTGTTGCAATGCAAATTTCTAAATAGTCTTGTGTAATGTATGGAAACGATTATGATGGCAAAATTTTCAGGAGGTTGAGATATCCAAAATGTTTTATTGTTTCATAATTTTCTGCTGAGTAGGCATATGGAACGGAGAATCCACATGATTAGAGAATGGCTAAGGTTAGAAGGTACCTCTAGAGATCATCAGCTTTGGATTCTAAAAATCTAAATTTAGGTTTCTAAGTGCAAGCACGAACATGTGAGTTAGGTACATAAGCTTTCATCTAGTAAGTAAAATTAATAGAAGATGAGAGATCTTAAAATCACCTCAAAGTAGCTAATGATACTGAGTCAGAAGTACAGCGTTCTTGCTTGTTTTGATTAATATTCAACTGACCAGAATGGGAACCGTACTGGGTCTGGCTGTGATGGAGCTCATTTCCCCACAGCAGCCCTTAGAGTGCTGAGCTTTGCACTGATAGCTGGAAAGGTGCTGATAACACCCCAGTGCTTTGGGTACTGCTGAGCAGCACTTGCACAGCATCAGTGCCCTCTCTCAATTTCACCCTCACCAGTAGGATGGGGTGGGCAAAATCTTGTGAGGGGACACAGCCAGGACAGGTGACCCAAACTGACCAAAGGGGTATTCTGTACCATATGATGTCAGCTCAGATATAAAAGCTAAGAAAAGAAGCAGGAAGAGGGGGCATTCTTTACAATGTTTGCCTTCTGGAGCAACCCCTAAGTGTGCTGAAGCCCTGCTTCCCGGGAAGTGGCCAGATATCACTCGGTGATGGAAAGTAGAGAATAACATTGTTGGGTTTTTTCTCTTTTCCTGTGCATATGCAGCCTTTCACTTTTGCTTTAGTAAACTGCCTTATCTCAACCTACAAGATGTTTTACATCTTATTTTCTTTCTCCTGTCCAGCTGACAAGGGGGATGATAGAGCAGCTTGGTGGCCACCTGGTGTCCAGCCAAGGTCAACTCACCACAGGAACTTAGAACTCTTCATTTACTTACATGTACTGACTTCTTGATAATCAGATTGGGTTGTGCACCCTACATTGAATAGTCTTGGGGATGTTGATCCACCATGTTTTCATTCATGCTTTGGAAATGCACCAGCCTCATAGGTTTCTTCCCATATGGTATGACCAACTTAGAGAACATATATATGTTTTTCCCCCTCTCTCTGCAAAAGTCCTCCTTTGTCTGCATCTGAGGAGATCTATTCTGTAGGTCTGAAGGAAGTACACTGATGGCAGTTCTTTTTTATATACATTTATGAGACTAAGTGCAACAATTTTTTCATTGCAATGGTGTCCTGATAGGGCAGCAATGGCCCAAGAAGAGAGGTTTTACTTCTGTGAGTGATATGCATCAGTGCTGATGTTCCTGTTGTCACCTGAGCAATACATCTRCTACAGGTCTGACCTTCTGGAACCACATTAAGGAGACAAGTATGAGCTAGGTGACTGATAATAGCTAATGCACATGCTTCCTAGATCTGATGCTCTCTCTGCTTCATCTTTTCTTCTGTAAAGCACTAAAGCTAAAAAGAAAACATGTCACTCATCTAAAAAGGATTATAAGCTTTCCTTGAAAACAATAGTGTAATTTAAACAGGTTAGATCAATAACAGAAATATATATGTCTTCAAGCAGCACTGTGACACACTTTTTTCTATCTGGAGTGCATTGTAAAGTAGTCAGAATACAATATCTTAACTAATACAAAAAATTACATATCAATCACTTTTATTGTGCTCCATCTTCATATGACATTTCAGCTCTTTGTTTAGATAATAATAATTGTACACAAGTCTGTAGAGCTTTGTTTCTTTAGTCTACTCATGTCTAAAACATTGTTATGTTTAAGAGGAGCATTTCTACTTACAATATAATTACATTCTATGTATAATTATATTGTATGTATGTAATTAGACTAACACTGTATTAGGTATTGATTGACAAGATGAGATGAAACATAGCATGAAGAGATTTCATGGTAAATATCAATGTTTGGTTTATAGCTGTAAAGAGATTTTAAAACCTACCTTCGTTAAAAATGGTAGTAGTGAAATATGGCAATTATACTCTCACACTATAACTGATTTACTAGCTGGACTGCACCCACAGTGTAAAACTACTGTATGAAGRTATGGAATTACTTAGCTTTCACAGGATAAGCTATTTATTTATATATTAAAGAGTTTTCCACATAAGCACTCATATTCCAAATGTAACACACAATTTTAAAACCATATCTTACAGAAATATGCATAAAAGTACTGAAAAGAGGAACCCTTGTGAATGTCAAAGGAATATCTGTTAATTCCTTTTAAACCCTCACAGCTCCATGAGCAATCTGTTTAAAAAAGCCTGGAAGAATCAATGGTTGAAAATAACAAGATCCTGTCTAATCAAGAGAGAAAGGAACTCCCAGAGCAAAGCAGATCTCAAGGCATATCTACAGTTTTACTTTTAACTACAACAATTATAAACTTTGCCTAAAAGAGAAGTTTGTTCCTTGTGATGCTAAAGTCTGGTCTGCAGCCTAACACTTAATAGGCTGAGGAACTAAAGTCTGTGTTTCTAATATTCTATTCATTAGAATTGGTAATTGATAATTTAGTAACAGTTTTGAAAGAATCAAATATATACTAACTCTCATGAGAAAATGTTGCCATTGTTAATGGCACAGCTGTGTAAGTGCAAACACTTGTGATTAGATTTGCCGCAGTGATATCAGAGAGTGAGGGACAAGGAATCTCTCAGAAATATGTCTAATTGCAGTTTTATGGTTCCAAGTGACTGCCGCAAACTTTTCTCTGGGCATCTTACAGCAAGCACAGGCAAGGTTCACATATTCTCTCAGGTATGTTACTTAATAAGAAGGCTCACTGAATTCTGCTTGTTTGGGTAGTTCTGAGTAGTGTCATACACCACGATTAAACCCAGAAGTGATAAAGCCCTGGGTTCCTACAGGAAGGCATTAGTCCTAAAGAACAAAGATATGAGTATGTCGAGTAAAAAAAGATCTCTTTTGTCTGAAAGTGATGCTGAATAATCGTTGAAGTAACCAAGAATCTAATGATATTCCTTGTGCCGGGAACCTTCTTCTCTATAAGCAGTGGTGATAGGTGACTATTCTTCATACTTTTCGCTTTTTTAAAGTATTGCTCTTAATTTCTGTCACCTCTATTCCGTGAGGCCATCAATGCACACATTGGTCCACTTATGGCTTAAAACTCGAAAATTAAAAAAAAAAAAAMCAACAAGGGAAAAAAAAGAAAAAATTGGGAAAAAAAGAAATAGGGAGTTGCAAATAGTCAATATCTTGGATATGCCATACCACTAGTTTTCCTGGAGTTTTTGTATGTTGGCACTGAACAAAGGAAACTGGTGCCAGTTTRTTTAAGAATAAACAAGTAAGTAAACTCATGTAGACCTTGTCTTTTAAGGTTAAGGTATGCCTCATAGAATACTTTCACTCATGAAATGATATGCTCCCAGATGACCTTGTAAATGTTTATGCATTTCTCTCCATTTTTTCATTTTAGAGTTGTCCTGATTAAGTGCACTAGAATCACTATATATTAATGTGACAGCTCAMATTACGGATAGCTTGTAGAATAAAAAAGTAGGTAAATTGGATAAATGGGTTATACTGGGATAGCTAAATTAATTAATTTTCTAGGGAAAAAACAGAGTCTCTCTAATACTTAAATATCTAGAAGGTGATTATTTGTAAATAAATAATGCATGGAGAATACTTTTAATAAATGTAGTTGGTCAGATTTATTATTCTCTCTGCCAGCAAGTATTTTGCAATAATTTCAGCAGAATGTTCCAATCTGACATCTAACCTAAATCTTCACCACTTTGCTCATCCTTTTCCTCCATTTTCTGAATTCTCACATTTCTGCGTTGCCACCTAATAGCAATGACTGCTATAGACCCTTTTGCATTCACAGAATAATTAAACATGGAAATTGAACATTACTGACAATAATGCCAGAGTGCCTCAATCTTGTTTTAGGATGGCTACCTTGAAGGTAAAAGAGAAGGTTAATTTTATCAACTTCTCAGTTTTTCTCACTTAAGATCTTTAAACACTTCAGTATTAAACTACTTGTATTTATGGTTTTGTGATGTGGACTTCTGTCTACCGTGACTGAAACTCCTGCAGTAGCCTCCGCTGTCAGTGCATAATGATTTTCATTGATAACAGATATGGATGGATTTATTTTAACCTTCTAGCCTACTTGTCCAATTCCAGTTGAAGTTTTTATATTGTGAGATTTGYTTAGAGTGTCAGACAGTCCTAACAAAATCTGAATTTACAGCTAATCTGGCAAGATACCAGTTAACTACAATGAGGTCTGATGAAGAAAGAATATCAAAGTGCCATATGAGGAAGGATTAACCCCTAACAGGGACAACTAAAATATTAGGTACCCCAATAAATCATGTTTCACTTAGTACAGTTGTGTCTTCTTAATGATGTATCTTTGCTATGAACGGTGAAATTAATGTCAGTAAAGATGGCTCTATTTGCTAAGCTAGCACACAATTCTCACTAAGATTTAGTAATTTCTACACTTGGAATGTTCTGAAACACGGACCATGTCCCTGTCATGGCAAATTAGGTCAATATGGAGAAACACGGAGTCATGGGATGATGAAACTTTAAAGAATACATTATGAACTGATGTCTTTTTCATTTTATTTTTCTTCTGTGACATTTAACAAATTGAATGTTAAATGTTGAGAGACACAGAAATGCTTTGTTTGATTACTAATAAAGAGGGAGAAAGAGTTCTTTGAGCTGGTTTGTAATGTAGTGATATAAAGCCGAGATTAATGATAGATTTTGGAGATGCTGTTTAAGGTCCCTCATGTCCCAGCTATGTTAAAGGTTGGTGCACCATAGTACAGCCTACATGATTTATTAAGCTTTTTCTGTACTTTTATGGAGTTACTTCAGGAATCTTTAATTTTGCCTTTGCCATATCCCAAGAGGAATTTTTAGAATCTCTAGACTTTGCAAAAAAAAATTCAGCCATTCTGCAATCCACATACCTCAGAAGGTACCTCTCTGTCATTGGCACACGTCAATGTCTGGAGTGAACAACTGTTTTTTCATGATAAAACAGGTGAGAGATTTGGTAAAGTTACATAGAGCTAAACACTGAATCCCGTTCCCTGCTTACAAGGATGGAAGCCACACTCCAGACACAACGAGATCAAGAAAAGTTAACATATTTCAACCTTTTTTTCTTGGGTGCAAAACAGAAAGGGCAAGATAAGTTTCTGCACACAACAGCAAAGATCTATAAGGTTACAATGAGATTTGTGTATAAACTTCTAGGGCTCCAACYAGGGGTCTAACAGAACAGCTTGCAAACTCATGATTCAAGAGCACATATATTATGTTTTAGACCAGCATTATATAAGATATGTATTATTCAGTTCATGTCAGCAGGTCATAAACTACAGCCATGTATGCTGCAGTGCACTCTGAATGCTTCTTTGTTAAACAGCACAATGAAGTCATTGAAAGGATTATCACAAAATGTAAATCATGCAGTCAGGATATGTCTTGCTTTCCTGCTAATACCAACAATATTTATAATTAGCAAATTATTGACCATGTAACATCTCATTTATTAATAAATAAAAATAGATATACATAATTCTATTTCTGAGACAAACATATTTTGGGATTTGCTCACTTGGAAAGAAATTATGGAATGTGAAATATCAAATAGGTCTTCCAATTTCTGCCCTGGCTGCTCCTAACTAGACCAAACTTTTGAATTATAATTTAACTGTATGACTAATGTTATATCTGCAATACTAAATGAGACACTAGGGGCATGGGACAAGGGACTTGAAACTCTGTCTCTGTCTCAGAACTATTATTGTTTATTTACCTCTGTGTGATTCAAACCTTGAAGTATCCTCTTATACTCCTGTGTTTCTATTATRAATTTGGGTACAGATCACCGTTTTTTCTTGAAGAGGTTGTTCTTTTTGTGAGTGACAACTGTGGTGAAAGRAGCAAACTTAATTTTGATCCCTGTGATGATCAACACTTCAGGGTGTTTGATTTTTTAAGACAAAAATAATTTATTGTGTGACACACAAATAACTCACTATATATTTTGAAAATTCTTTTCTATGGAATAATCTGGCATTAAATTTGACAGTAAATGAAGGAGTTAAAATGGACTAGAACTGAGGCACTTATTGGTGAGGTCTTTTGCATATAGCATGAAATCACTTGTAGTCCTGGTGACTTGTTATGTGAAGTGCATAAGTTGTGTCTTCCTGTCCAATAATCCAGCTGAATGTGGTAGATCATTATTCTTGTATTCCTCTCCTCACCSCTGCCCATTTCTTCTCCTCACTTCCTCTCATCTCATCAGAACAGGAGGTCCTAGCTCTGCGATGCTGTGGTGCTGCAGTTGATTCCTGTAACACATATGGTTTAAAAGTAAGACTTCAGGCAACAGGATCAAAAGACATCTTACTTGTACATGATGCAGCAGCTTGAGAAATGGGAATTATGGAAACAGCAGAGTTGAAGTCCAGCAATATTCACTGGGGACTGCCCACCTGGAAAGCAGCTTTGCAGAATAGTACCTGGGGGTCCTGGTGGACACCAGGGTCAACATGAAGCAKACGTGTCCTTGCCACAAAGAAGGTCAACAGCATCCTAGATTGATTCATGTGGTTGCCGCCAGGGCAAGGGAGGTGACTCCTTCCATCTGCTCAGCACTGCTGAAGCCACTCCTGAAGTACTGTCTCAAATTCTGAGCTTCTCAGTACTGGAGAATACCAGACAGTACTGGAGGACAGTTCTCCAGATACACTGGAGAGAGTCCAGCAAAGGGCCATGAAGATGATGAAGGGATTGGAGTATCTCTATATGAGGAAAGGCTGAGAGACCTGGGACTGTTTGGCCTGAAGAAGAGAAGGCTCAGAGGGGAACTCGTCAGTGTATATACCTGCAGGGAGAGTGAAAAAATTACGGAGCCATGCTCTTTTTCAGAGGTATCCAGTAGCAAGACCAGAGGCAATAGGCACAAGCTGAAACACAGGAGGTTCCCTCTGAACATCAGGAAACACTTTCACTGTGCGGGTAACTGAGSACTGGCACAAGTTGCTCACAGCAGCTGTGGAATCTCCCTGCTGAAAGATATTCAAAAGCTGTTTGRACATGGTCCTGAGCAACCAGTCCTAGGCAGCCCTGCTTGTGCAGTGGAAGTTGAACCAGGTAACTTCCAGAGCTCCCTTCCAACCTCAACCATTTAGTGATACCGAGAGGCATGTGAAATGTTGGATTTAAATCTTTATTTGTGAATGCAAGGTTAGAGAATAGTGATGCCAGAAACATCATGCTGGCAATCTGGCTTAGGAAATGAATTTGAAGGCTGATTTCTATATGCAATTTTGTAGTGCAGTTCAAAAAAAGAGTTTGATAATGTCTGGCGTGCTTAGATTGACCTTTCAGGTGGTGGGGATATAATTATTTCAGGTGTAGGAATCAGTTGATTTCTAATTTCACACATGCTGGAAGAGYGGCTCCCTGTGTAAAAGAGCCATCACCCTTACTGCCTTCTCTTGAACTGTTTCTTCTGCCTCATCGCTTCACAGGGAAGGAAATATTTACCTCATGGACACATGATTTGGAAGCACAGAAGGTATCTTCAGTGCCTTTTATTTGCAGAGTAAGCTGCTAAACCATGGCCAGAAATGTTATTCAATATATATTTCCTCCTTAGCAAAAGCTAAAGCTTTATCATGGATAGAATTAAGAGGCTTCCTACAGAACTTGCTGGCTGCTGTGAGACAGCTATGTGCTCCCACTGATTTATGCTGTTATTCCCACTGAGTCTTGGCCATCTAATCCAGGACCTTGATAGCAGAAAGGAAGTCAAGCAGCTTAAAAGTTTAGGCATTACAAATCCCAGCACAGCAGCACCCAATTCATTTCATACATCTTGCCCTTAGTGTCTAACACATACATTTTATCAGCAGCTTGTAGGGCATGCAGTCAGACAATTTCCATTATGGTCAGTGAAATAGCATGGTTAAAATCCTGTGCAATGCTTTATAAATTTAAATTTGAGCATAAATGTTCTGTAACAAGATTATTGTATCTGATCTGATGGTTGGAGAAAGCTCACTCATTTTGTATTGTCAGCACTTGGAGCAGTCATTGATGTATTAAGCTCTTACACAAGTCATGGCATCTTACTTGAACCAACGTGCAGCCGCAAGGGATTTCAGTTGAAAGAGTAGATGCAAGATACACATTTATAACAGTGAGGGCAATCAGCTTTGCAATGGATTAGTGAAGAATATGGTAAATTCCTCATCACTTGGAGTCCTTTTATCAATGTCAGGTATCTTTCTAAAAGAAACAATCTATTTCAATAACACTCCATTAGGTTATATGCACAAATAAGGAGAAGAAATCTACAGTTTTCATGCAGAAAATTGGTTTAGATTAGCACAGTTTCCACTTCTGTTTATAGCAATTTATGGTAAGTAAGGTTATGAGAAAAAAAAAATAATTGAGACAAACTACCAGATTGTTTCTCTCAAAACCACTAAAACAGGAAGTGAGCTGTGACAGTATTGTCCTGAAATTGCTGCCTTAACAATCAAAGAATCATAGAATTGTTTAGATTGGAAAAGACCTTTAAGTTCATTGAGTCCATCTGTTAACCCAGTAGTGSCAAGTACTCCAATAAACCATGTCCCTAAGCATCACATCTACACATATTTTAAATACCTCCAGGGATGGGGTTTCCAACACTGCCCTGGGTGACCTGTTTCAATGTTGGAAAAACCTTACAATGAAGAAATTTTCCCTCATATCCAATCTAAACTTTCTCTGGGACAAGTTGAGGACACTTCCTCTCGTTCTGTCATTTGTTACCTGTGAGAAGAGACTGACCCCTGCCTGGCTACAGCCTCCTTTCAGGTAGTTGTAGAGAACGACAAGGTCTCCCCTTAGCTTCCTTTCATCCAGGCTAAACAACTCCAGCTGCCTCAGCTGCTCCTCACAGGACTCGTGCTCCAGATCGTTCACCAGCTCCATTGCCCTTTCCTGGACACGCTCCAGCACCTCAACATTTTTCTTGTTGTGAGGGGCCCAGAGCTGGACACAGGATTTGAAGTGTGGCCTCGCCAGTGTGAAGTAGAGTGGAACAATCACTGCCCTGGTCCTGCTGGTCACACTATTTCTGATACAGGCCAGGATGCCATTGGCCTTCTTGGCCACCTGGGCACATGCTGGCTCATTCAGCTGCAGTTGACCAGCACCCCCAGGTCTTTTTCCACTGAGCAGCTTTCCAGCCACTCTTCCCCCAGCCTGTAGCGCCACATGGGGTTGTTGTGATCCAAATGCAGGACTCAGCACTTTGCTTTGTTGAACCTCCTACCATTGGCCTCAGCCCATCGATCCAGCCTGTCCAGATCCTGCTGCAGAGCCTTCCTACCCTCCAGCACATCAAGACTCCTGCTCATCTTGGTGTAATCTGCAAACTTACTGAGGGTGCACTCAATCCCCGTTTGAATCATGGATAAAGAAGTTAAACAGGACTGGTCCCAATACTGAGCCCTGGGGAACAGTACTTGTGACCGGCTGCCAGCTGGGTTTAGTTCCATTCGCCACCACTCTCTGGGCTCGACCATCCAGACAGTTTTTTACCTAGTGAACAGTACATCCATCCAAGCCATGGGAAGTCAGTTTCGCCGGGAGAATTCTGGTTCTTCCTTCTAAATTCTTAAACTCCTGATTCCATTACTGTACAGAAAACTTTTTTCTATTTTTTTATATATTTTTAAAACATTGTCATCTCTGCCTGCATATGATGGATCTAGCACTTACCTGCACATGGGATAGAATTTTCTGAAGCAAATCCCTTTTGTCAAAATGAGCTTTGCAAGTATAAACTCCATTACTTACATGTGTGAATGCTTATGACTACATATTTGAAGGTCCCTTTCAAAATGTAGTCAGTTAAATAAACACGCAAATTAGCAAGACTAGCATGGTTCTCCAGATGAAATCTTCCCTTTAAAATAAATGTGATATTTTACCGGAAGTAAATGGAATCACTTATAAAAGTGAGTTGATAAACAATATTGAGATTGTGTAGATTTGTAGCAACTGATGTTTTAACAAAATTGGAGATGCATTTTAACAGGCATTTTAGCTCAACTTGTCCAAAATAATAAATTTCAGTAACCTAGACATGACAAAGGTATGAATCAACTTCTCCACCTTCTTCAGGCAGAGACCTCAGGCATGTACTGTACCTGTGAGGGTGAAAAGGGGTTTGGATATTACATGAAGATGGCTGTCAAGAGGTAGCTCTTAATTCAATATCACATCGAGGGTTTTCATGCTGACAGAGAGAATATGAGATTGGTCTCAGAAAAATATCATAGAGAAATAACTCTGCTATTTGTGTTCTTTTCAACAATTAGCAAAATGCTGACTTTGATTTGTTAAAGAAAAGATACTGGAAATACCTGAATCTATTCTTAAGCAAACTATTCAGATGTATACTAATTCAGATGTAGAACATATGCCTAAATCCAATTTCAAATGAAAATTTTCCATTTACAAAAGACTGAAGAATCTGCCTGTGAAGAACTTTACTGCAAAATTCAGGTTTCAAATACTGAAGTGCAAAGTGCTTCTAATGCTATATTCTGTTCCACAAAAACACACAACAGTCTTTTTTTGTTTGTTTTGCTCATTTTACATGGGATGCATGACTTCTGTTAAATGAACTGAAAATGAACAGGCAGACAAGGCCTGGCTGCATTAGCTACCRCTAGTTTTTACAACCTAGCTTTTTATTTTGGCAAACATAAGTCTTGGACTACCTTTAGCTATTAGAAAAGGTGTAGTAAAGACTTTAATGCACCACAGCTGCAAAAGGTTGGGAAAGTACCGTGCCAGTTTTTAGATCTTGCATTTCCTGTTATCAAGACTTGCACATTAAAAACTATTTGAAAATTGCAACTGCTTTCAGTAAAATTTGTTCTTCCCCCACTCTCCATTTGTGCKGATTCTTTAAGTCTTTTAGATTGCATCCTAATGCATCTACATCCCTTTCTGCGGCTTAGCAGTCATTTCTCTATTCTCTCCCCTTCTCACTGTAATATTTAAGACATATATGCATGATGTCTGAGATGTTGCAGGATTGCCTGATGACAGTACTGGTGAAAAATATTTCATTAGGGAAAATGTTTGGGTGTTTGGGATGTTTATTAGTTTGTTTTAAGACAGACACTATTGAGTGTTTATGTCTATCATAATTGTTTGCCAATATTTAAGAATACTGTAAAGAGCTCTCCAGGTGAACTTTGGTACCAGGAAAAGTTTTCTAGCTCCTGAAGCTAGTGAAACTGTTTGGAACAGATTACATATGGGTGGTCTAGAATCCCCTTACTTGGATATTTTCAAGAATAAATTAAACAGACTTCTGGCAAGTATGATCTTGACAAAGTCTCAGAGGAAAAGAAAGGACTGAATGAAATCCTAACTGCTTCCAGTTCTATATTTAATGACGCATTTCAGTCAGGATAAATTTATTTTTTTAGCATGATTTGGTTAGAAAGCATATGCTTTGTGGCATTTGGTAATGGTTAATAACAGTGTTTCATGAGTTGTTTCCAAATGCCTTGCAGAAAGAGGTTCATCTAATGGATGGCCTCTTTATTCCTCCTTTACTGTTTAGGGCTTAGAGGACCATATATATTTGATAATGGCTGTGTATTTTCACCTGGATTATCATGTATAGAGATCAGGCCACTCAGTGAGACACAGTACTCTTTTCTGATTTTTGCTGTAACTTGGTTCTTTTTCACATCTTTGGGGGTCAGGGAAGCATGATTACACTCAGGTTTTATAAAACAGAATCAAAGAATGGCTGAGCTTGGAAGACATCTCTGAAGATCGTCTAGTCCAGCCTACCCAAGGAGGGTCAGCTAAAGCAGGTGTCCAGGATTGTATATAGACAGGTTTTCAATATGTCCAAGGATGGAGACTCCGTAGCCTCTCTGRGCCACCTGTTACAGTGTTTGACAACCACTCCAGCAAAAAAAAAATTTTCTTGTTTGTTCCCATCACCTCCTGCACTTCAGTAAGTTCATCTCCAGACTTATACAGAAGAGCCCAGAACCAGTTCCATCACTCCAGATGTTTCTCAGACTGTTTTCTCAAAGTTGTAAGACTTTGCATTTCCTTTTGTTGAACTTCTTGAGATTCCTTTTAGCAAAGTTTATTATACTTTGATAATGATTAAGCTTAAGCACCTAATCCAGCTGTTGATATGCCACATTTTACTTGTATACTGCCGAGCATTGCATCACTTAGTACACAGTAAATATCTACATATTTCTCTACATATTTAGGTAATTAGAAATGAATCAGTAAAGCTGGGTTACTTGTCACTTAAATTAATTGATTCAATTGTTCTACACAGTCCATTTTTCAAGCTTAATTATAAACTTTGGTAAGTCTACCTAAGGAAGAATTAGGGAAAAGGAAGGTCTCCAATGCAGGTCTCATTCCATCCATAGAAATACATCTAAAACACATGTGTTGGCTCACAATCTGGAAATCCTATTGTTCTCAACAGAGTACMGATGGAATTTGCAGGAGCAGTCAACTACAGAGAAATGAGAAGCAGTCACTCTAAATGAGGGAAGTTGGGGATATTGTCATTCTTATCTAACATGGGTGAAATACATGTGGATTTACCCATTAGATAACAGTCCTCTATACAAGTTTAAATATTTCCCAATCCTTATACCATAAAGTATTTTAAAAGTAATAATGAAATAAAATATTGGAAACAATTATTTTACAAGTATTGACAAAATGTCACTATATTTTAAGTGCAGCAGTGCTTTTCACTAAGTTTTAAATGCTCAAAAGCAAAATTTCATTATTTTTTCTGGCCTTGAACACTAAAACATACTTTCTTCAAGTTATCATCTAAATTATTGTCCATACTGGTTTCCAAAGATTGATCCATTTATGTCCTACAAGAAGGTAATAAAGAATCAAGTTACATCTGGTTTGATTTCCCTGTAATGAAACAGCCAATTGCCCCATGTCAGAAAAGATCTACTGTAGGTATTCTTCTGGGATTTACCTGGCTTTTGCCAGTCAATAAAGAAATAAGATCTAACATTTCATTTATAAAACATGAATTCCTCTGGGTTAGAAGCATCAAGAATGATAATAGGTTTTTATTCTTACATACAGAATATTTTAGCAAGATTTTTTTGCTATCTACCATTAAGAAAACAAAAATTACCATCCTTTGTGATTTTTGGACTGGCATACTTATTTCACAATGCAACAAGATAGTTTCCTGCAGTGTATTGCTTACAAGTGCTGAACTGAATTTATGAGGGAAGACTTAAATAAAATTACTGTAAGAAGTGAGATGAAGGATGTTCCAGTCTGCAGCAGAGGGGGTTTGAATGTACAAATTACCATATTGTAGCAAATTCCTCAAGGTACAATTTTTATTCTTCATTTATTTATCTTCCATGAATACTTCAACATTTGATCTGACTCACCTTTTCCCTTGTCTTTGTCTGTTGCCTCAGTTGTRTCAGTATTTTTTAAATTTGACTGCACCATTCCTCATCCAGATCATGCTTCTGATCAGAGGTAGTTCCATTCAGCATTCRGATATAAAAAATAAGAAGAAATTACTCCCTCTGCTTGGAAGATATCACAGTCACTTTCCCAGAAATAATACCTTTGTCTGCAGACAAGTTTTTTATCCAAAATTCATATCAGAAGTGTTAGAATGATATTACTATTAGAAGCAGCACATGCTTTAAACCGAGTTGCTAAAGGGTTCAATTTGTCTACTCTCTCTATGCCAGCTGCTCAACCTAGTGCTTTGCTTGGCCCTTATATTCCCAAATTCCCTTTAAACTTCTAAGTCTCTCTTATCTTAGTACCCTGAGTRACCCCATGCCAACAAAATATCTCTCAGATATCCCTGTCTCTTTCCGCTTCAATGATTGTTACCTTCTTTGCTCTTGCAATACTCCAGAGACGCTATTCCTYTCCCTTCTGCAGTTTCCTCTCTAGTCTGAAAATTGGGCAGGGAGGAACATGGGCTCTTCTGCCAGATGAACTGAGCTTTGTAAGTGCTGATTGATTGGGAGACCCATCTGGTCTGTTCCCCTGCCTCTTCCTTGGCTCCCAACTGCCACATGGACCAAAAAACTGCTCTGCCCCTTGATAGGCCAGAAAAAAAAGCTAGTGCTGTGTGATTTTCTCAATCTGTTTGCTGAAATCTGCTGCTGTGCATGCCAAAACCTTGATCCCCCCCAACTCATCCTGGTGTTTTTCTTCCTCTGAAAGAGCAATGAATCCCCTTTTGTGTTCCTGGGGTCCAAGAAGCAGAAAGGTGCTGGTGTGTTTTGGTCAGAAGGGTACTTGCTTCTGAAWTTCCTTGGTTTAATATAGTTTGTGTCACTCATTGGCTGTATATTAAAGTCTTGGCTCTACCTGAGAGGAATTCAGTTGGGTTAATTAATTAAACATTTTCATACTGGGGGTTACAAGACCTTTCAGGTCCACAGGGAACATACAAATGATGCCATCCTCTGAGATAATACATCAGGCTTCTTTGCCTCTGTGACTGCCTTTATGCATGGCCCCAGACTGGATTTTTAATATTTCTGAAACTTCTTGCTGATCAAAAAATGTTTATGAGGTACTTTGACAATTTTTATCTTAGCCTTTGAAAAGCAACTTGTAGTTTTTACGTAGCTTCATCTCTGAGCTACCTTCCATATTTTTACCCAAGGCATGAAAAGCCATCACCATCCAAGTAATGTCAGTTAAGAATAAATCCCCCCGCAGTTAGGAAGAAAATCCCTTCTTAGTGCTCTTCTGTATGCAGTATTCTTTCGTTGACAACTCTTTTTCTTCAGTAAAAACAGATGATGTCTAAATAGATGAAGCAAATCTACAACAGATGAAGCAAATGTGAAGAACCTACTTCCAAATGATATTCGAGATTATACCAACTCAGTGCACCACMCTTATTAGCTGTTTTCAAGAAGTTTTGAAGTGGCAAGTTTTAAAAATTACCAAGAACAATGCTCCAGAAATTCATATGTCAGTGACGAGCTCTGAACTAGTACACTGGTGTTGCAAATCTCCTCACTTCATGTGTTCCTTCTTGCTCAATGTGACATCACACTCAGTGAGAAATAAACTCTTCTTCTTCTTTCAAATTCTGACACAATCACAGTGCTGGGGTTGGAAGGTGAAGCTTTTGAGGAGTGCCATAATTTACCATTGTGCCACTTCTGTGCTCTAAATTAAGGGTTGCAGTGACAGTAACTATCGAGAAAATTAGGATGCTAGCATGGCAAGCTTTTTCTGCTCTGGCAGAGTATTAAAATCTCTCACTATGAGTATTCAGCATTAATAGATAAGTTCCTAGCATCAAAGTGAAGGCAGAATGTGAAGGAGCCTGTTAGAACATGAATTAATCTTTATACAGCAATGAACAGAGATAGTGCTACACTATGAGTTTGGGTGGAAATTCTCAAGTCAGTTTTCTTTCAGTTTCATAGTTATCTACTATAGATTCACAGATGATGTGTGTTATATATCATGGTTTTCTYGTGTCATGTATTATCAGGGTAATGAGGGGGCTTTGGGTTTCATTTTGGCCAAATTCAGCCTTGTTTCTCCAAGAACTTGCTTCTTTACATACCATATGAATAAAAAATTTCTCTGAAACACTAAGATGTTGTACTTGCATTTGTATGTCTGCCATATGTCCATCAGGTGGTCACCTTTACAATGGGATGCCTTCTCTGAAAGGGAAGAACATCTCTCTGAGCAGGCCCAAGCATTGATTTTCCCAGCAAGCCAAAATGAGGGAATGTAAGACAGATATTTGGTAAGTGTAAAGTAAAATATAATTTCAGCCATTTTTTCTATAATGAATCATTATAGTTCTGTTACTGAAATACATTACATTAGCATAAAAAAACCACTTTTAAATGAGACAATCAGTATTAGCAATCATATCTATTCTCTATAATAGTTTATTTACATGGTGCAGACAACTCAGACAAAACCAGTTGTGAATAAATATTATTTTGTTACATTGCTAAATGTATCTTTTTGTATTTCCAAATCATTTAGGCTGTCTTTGATCTTAGTATCCTTGAATGAAAGCAGTCAAGTCATTTCCTTGTTTTTGAATTACTGAACTGCAACAGAATTCCCAGGCTGGCTGAATCTTTGTGTCTGGCTCCTCCTAGACAGCTAGGGCTCCAAACTCTGTAGACCAACATGTGAAGATTTTGTGTGTTTGTATGTTTCCTGCTTTTAAAAAGATGGACATTATTTTTAGCACCACCAGGAGGGGAAGGTGGTCTCTGTCGTAAATAGATGTTTTCAAACATATATTGAACTCATGATATCCATATCCATGCTCCCAATATTTTTTTAATTTTTCATTTCTGGCCTTCTGTAGCTCAGAAGTAGATTGTGAACTTATATAGATGTTCAAACACATAAGATCTAGCCTTCGATGTCTGAGCAGCTTTCTCTTGACTTCTATTTTTTTCACTTATTAAGATAAACACCTACTTCCAAAGAACCCTGTTTTAGATGTAGGAAAGGAAGGATGGAAACCACTCCAGTAAGAAACCGAAGTGAGATCTTAAGGTGACTAACCGTGATGGTTTCAACAACAGCTCTCATAAGAATCATGCAAACAGAGTTTTTCAATTCCACATCCTTTCCTGTGGCTCACAACTATGAATAACATCATAGCTTTAAGGATTTCATGAAAAATCAAACAGGATTTCCTTTTACTGCCAGTAAACCTGCTTTTTATTCACCATGTCCCATATTTGGGCACTTTCTTTTCTAGAAGATCAATAGCAATATGTGGCCTCACCTCACTCTTTGTACACTGATTTGACTTGTTTTTTCATTACTAGAGTCACTACTAATATGATTTCACTAGTTTCAAAGATGTTGACATATTCCCAAAGCTATCAATAGCAAGAGGAATATAAACTCTGCAATTAGAGTTTAGTTTTGCTTTATCTGTTTTATCTTTTCCTTCTGGTCCTTGCTTTGCATCCTTTTTAAAGCTGAACGTCACATTACTTAACCATACGCAAGACCCTTATCAGAACAGTAAAGTGTTCTACAGACATCTTAGTTTGCACCGTAGTTTGTACTGCAGCCTCAGTTTGTACTTCTGCTGTAACAATTACTTATTTTATGTTTTGCCATAACAGTGTTATACTGCTCCTATACACACCATAATTGTAAAACATACTGTGCTTCTGCAATCATTTAAAGAGCAACTACTTGATAAGTACAAAGTAATTAAGCAATAAGACATGACAGGCAGCGCATTTCTGGGGAGTTATTGCACTTCTCAGATGTCTTGAAAGATATAAGGCTAAAGGTTGAGTGACTTCAGCCACCTGAGAAGTGGAATAATCCCCCAGAAATKCATTGCTTACCACAGTTTATTGCTATTATGAAATGGAAATTATGAAACCAAAATAGGATGAAAAGATTAGATCTGTGCATTTATGGAGGATTACTTATACAGGTATGACATCACTGTCAGCTCTATATGTGTCCTGAGAGTTCTTAAAGGCATTTCAGAATTAGCACGTGAACAACACAACTCATCCCAAACTGCTGTTTCAGCACTTCTCATTACCAACTTTACTCAGACCAGCCCCCCAACATTTCCCTACAAAATCATATTTGTATTCTCGGTACAGACTTTGTCTCTGATACTAATCACAGAACCTCAGGGGGTGTGGTTATTCCAAAATAATCATACCCCCTGGAGGATTAGAGGCATTTGGTTGCTTCCTTGCCTTGTAACACCCCAAGGTCATTATCTCATGATAATCACATCTCCTGGAGTTGCCTTATTGCTTAAGTGTAACACTAAATTTTAATTACAATGAAATAGAGCTCTTTTGGTAGTTTATACAATATCCTGTGTGCTCAAAGCCAGATGGAAATAATGCCTAGCTTTTACTGTAATAGCATGTGGTGGGCTTGTGCTGCAGCACAATAAATGGTTATGTTTTTGTTGGTTTTTTGACAAGAAAATAATTTTTAACTAAATTTGCAGCACACTGCTATCAAATTTAATTTGGAGTCTTATGGTTCTGATTTTTTGTAAATATATTTTAACCTGAAAAAAATATATATAGTGAAGAAATTCACTGATAACATTCCAAGACTCTGATACCACTAACACTGACTACTGAGTTTCACATGAGTTTTCTGAAGGTAGGGAGTATAATATTTTGTTCTTTAGACATTTCAATCATTCATCAGTAAAATCCGACTTTTGCATTGAAATTGGAGATACTAAATTCCAAATGTGATTCAAGATTTCTGATTTTTTCAAAATACTCAAAAAAAAAAAATAAAATTCATACAGCATTCATATAAGGAGTTCATTTCTTATATTTTAATTCTTCAACTCTGAAGTTGGAAATGGAATTACATTATTAGAGGTTTCTTGAGAAAGGTGAAACAATTTAAATTTCTAAGTCCATGAGGTTCTTCTCTTGTCAATCAGAGTTCACTACTATATGATAACTTTGCTTAAGAACTCATATGTGTATGAAATTATTAAGCATTTTCAATTGTTTATATATCAAGATCTTAAAACATTTTTAAACCATTCTCTGTTTTGGATAGAGAAGTTATGGTATTTTGTATTTATCAGTTCCCTTGTAAGGGTACTTGAAGGTATRGAAAATACAATTTTTCAAAGCAAATAGATGCAAACATATAAGATATATTTAAGTCCAATAATTTAAACAACAAAACGAGGAAACAGATGCAGTAAAAAACATCAGATCTGCTGGACTACCTGGTACTACATGAATGCATTATATTTATACCTGCTTCTACACTGTTTCGACTCCACTTAGAACTGCACTTGTATCTTGAGGCATTTAGAGACAGATGTTTGCTGTTCATTCCTAGTAACTGTTTTGATAGAACAGAGCATTTTTTTCAGAGCACTTTAAAAACGTTGTTTACGTTCCCTTACTCTTTTTCAGATATCTACAACAAAGACAATAATATGAAATTCCTTGTGAAAATGATCAAAATATATGATCCTAGCTTTATCAGGTTTTATTTTATTGTGTTTTACCTTTCTGGACAGCAATTTAGTMAATTAAATGTTAATATTGAATTTAGCATTTGAGGGAGCATGTCCTGACATTTTTATTGTTATTAGCATAAATTTTATTTCATTATTAACTCAGCATGAAAATAAAAATATTCTGCTCTTGTATGATCACAGCTTAGGCGTGCTGTTTGAAGGGGAGTCCCTAGCTATGTGTTTGTAGGAGAGAGATTTTCAGACAGATCACTCTGCCTCAACAAGTCTCCCTATTACTGATGCCTTTTCTCCCACCCAGTGACACCTTCTTGGAAACGAGTGACCATTTTCCAGCTGACTTGTTAGGAATACATGTTATGAAGATATTAAGCTTCTACAGGTTTCATGAAAAGACTGTTTGTCAAACAAGGGAATTCTTAGTRTTCGTCATCAGGATATGAGGAAAACTTTCTTAATGAGGAAAAAAATGTACCAAAACATCCTTTAGTACACCTCATAGGACTGGTATGTGAAGATGTTTGAAATTAAATTTCATTAGATCTAATTCTAGTTGGTCTATTTTTTTGATTTTTTTTCAATGTTTTCTTTGAAGAGAGACAAATTCTTTCCTTATATGCCCTTTGAAATCAGTAAATCACTTGAGGAAGAATTAGTTCTAACCTGTGATATCAGAGATCTGTTGACTTCACTAGGGTTATGGTGGTGTGGCAAATAGTAGGATTTGACTAATCCTTCTGATAAAAAACTTAATTTTTTCTGTAGTATGGGACAACAAAATGTAATCAGGTTTCTGCTGTGCTGACATTTGCTGTCACTCACAAACATTCATTATTTTTCGTAGTATTGATGCTGAATTACCTTCAGAAAAGGTAAGTATTTGTGTCACTTTATTGAGGATTATTATTATTATTACTTAGTTATAATTATTAATTATCATTACATAATAATAATAATAATAATAATAATATAGTGATAGGAAACCAAATTATTAACTGTTGCACAAAGTAACCATACTGTGAATATTTCACCCTTACCAAAGCCTCTTATCTTGTTCTGCTTTTACACATAGGTCATATTATGCACTGCTTTGTGCTAGTTTGACAAGAACTAATGTGGATACTTAAATATTTTAAAGGCTGCACATTTCAGAATGATAAAATACTCAACTGATCTTCTTTTCCTGTTGAATTTGTGGCTAATGATAAAATAATTCAAATATTTTTTTTTTGTCTATAAGAGATTTTTAACAACAAACACTAAAAGTACTTTTGAGGAAAAATCTTCATATTGGGCCATGCAATGACACTTTTTAACTACAGTTGTTTTTTATTCAGCCATAAAATCTATCTTTCATATAGAAACCCACTTACATGTCTTACTTCAGTGAAGGTTATTTGTAGACTGAAGGTCTTTTCTTGTCAAGATATGATGAATACCATGTGTGAAGACAGAAGAGCATCAGGACCTGTATTAGCCGGAAAACCCACTGATCTGTGAATAACCTAAAAAAGAAAACCTGAAGATTAGCAACGTCGCTTTTAAGAATGATCCATCAAATTCAACAAGCAGATTCACAGAGATGAATCATCTAGTTCCTTTTATTCCAACAATACAGTAAAGGTTATTTCCCTTCCTTACAAATAGAAGTTCTGAAATACAAGAAATAGAGACTTGTGAGTCCTTTTTCAGTCATAAGGCAATGAATCTACATTTTTTCATTCARTGTACTTTTTAAACATTTTTTCTTTTAATTGTCAATTGAAGTAGGTGTGGCTTAGCCCATCTAGTACACATCTAAATTGTGTGATTGTGGCCCATTTTTAAACGAGGTTATAATTTCTGTAAAGACTAAGTCCATTRTCAAAACCATTTTAAAACACACAAAATAAATTTTATGCATTTTAGCAATTTTTTATTACATTATCACAGCATGTTGAACTACTGCTTCGTTCTAGCTTGAAAATCCAGTGAGACCATTGTGATAACCTTCTCTGATGTCTGACAAAAAGCTTGGCATTTTTCTCCTCTCCTCTCCTCTCCTCTCCTCTCCTCTCCTCTCCTCTCCTCTCCTCTCCTCTCCTCTCCTCTCCTCTCCTCTCCTCTCCTCTCCTCTNTCCTCTCCTCTCCTCTCCTCTCCTCTCCTCTCCTCTCCTCTCCTCTCCTCTCCTCTCCTCTCCTCTCCTCTCCTCTCCTCTCCTCTCCTCTCCCTGACCCAAGCTGACTTTGACCCAAGATTCAATAATGTCCATTAAAGGAGAATCCATTGAAACCATTGGTGACTTATTAACTACCCTTACCATGTAAATTTATGCAAAAATTCTTACCTGTAGGTAGAAATTTCATGTCAAAATTTATGATTTAACTTTCTAGCCACTGAATGTTTGAACACCAGACTGAAAAGTACTGATAAGTAACTCTTTCTTAACAATTACTTTATTTTAGGTTGTGATCCTCACTAAGCACTGTCTTTGAGAAGAGGGAGCTGCAAACTTTCACTATTTGCTATTCCTTTGATTGTTTTTGTACACCTTCTCTCTGTTTTGTCAACATCCATTTCAACACATTATTTTTGGTTTATAAAATTGTGATGATTGATGTATGTTAATAATTTTGTTATCAAATCTAAGTTGACAGTTTATTTAGGCTGATCAACAGCTAGAAAAGTTGTCCTATAATCATTGTTTGGCATAAAAAAAGGTAAAAAAAAGAAAAACAATATTACATGTGATTGAAACTGCTTTCTTTTTTGTTGACTTTTGATTCCCCTTTTCAAYATTTGCTTAACATTTGTAAAGAAGGTTATTTTACAGCACCTAAACAGTTCAGAAACAACTGGAATTCTCATAAGAATTTTGCATCTTGCTCCTGTTTCTGGAAGGTCAAGGCCAAGAACTACCTTTAATATTCAAATATTTAAAAGAAGACTTAGAGAATTTAGATGTGAGGCTATTTTTATAACTTTGGTGCATTTAGAAAGTGAATGGACTGCCTCCAAGCCACAGTTTTTACATTCTAGAAATTAGGATAGCTGGTTTATCATTATGGACAAATGCAGAACAAATAAAATAGAGTGTTTGAAAGAAATTACAATAAAGGATAATTTTTATTTCTTTAATGGGAGAGAAGTGAAGACTCAGTGACAAGGTCATGGGAAGCAGTTACTTTTTACAAGGGTTATGAGCAGAAAGCAAAATTTTATCAGTTAAATTTCATCAGCTAATATGAAGATGTGATAAGTAAATTTAAATATGGATATAATGCAGATTTCTGTACACCCAAGAGGGTCCTCTGCTTGTGCTTGCTGAAGATGCTCTTCACGATGCAAGAGAAACATTTTGTGCTTTGTAGTGCTGAACAAGCATCATTGCCATATGTGTCTGTGTGGTAGGGAATGGGGGACCAGCGTGGCACATGGCATATCTACCAACCCGGAGGATGCTGAGCTCAGGGACTGTCTTCTGCATTTTTGACCGGGATCCCAAATTCCTCAATTTCTGGGTTTACTGGCAGAAGTTAGAGAGGTTGTCTTTTCTGGTAGTACATCACACTTCGGCTCAGGGCCAGAGTTTGACCAGTTATGCATTAGCATGCATTCTCTCCCTAAAATAATCTTCCTAATAAAATCCTGTGACAAACAAATTTTATGTACTTCCTCCTTTCCTTTCATCTATGTAACTCTAAATTTTACTAGACACAATAAACTTTTAAACTATGAACAAGGGAATTACAACATTTTTTAGGAACCATCAGGTGACAAAATTCCATTTCTCTTCCCTTTAAATAGCTAGTAATTATTTATACTGTGATATAAAGCTTTTCTTGTAATGTTATTTACATAGTAATTTTCATTATGCAAATGAAATAATAAAATAGCATCAATGTAACAGAGCTAATGATTTATAGTTGCAGGAATCAGAACCTTATGGCTTGAACCATCTCAGAATATCTGGAATAACCTTGGGCGTTTGAACACTTAAGTATCACCACTTAAAGCTCTTAAAACTAATAAAAGATAAACACAAAGTGAAACTAGGGTATTTATAATAAATTCACTATTTAGAGCGGCTCTGGGATGTGTATTTAGAATTTCAGTTTTTGTGAGGGCCAAGCATATCCAAATATTTGCCTTTTTGACACCTGAAATTAATAATGAAACACAGCATGGCAGTATATCCAAAAGAACTGCAGAAGAGAGAAATTCCACTCATTACAGAAAGCTTAAACAGTGAAAAGGCCTTGAAGCATATGTCCCACCAATAGGAATAGTCATAAATCACATGCGAACACAGCACTGCAGCAAAGTGAAAGGCCCTAAGTTAGACTTCGGCAGCGAAAGGCTACCTGTATTATTGATTTGAACCTGAATTTAAACAGCCACCCCTTCAATTTAATATCCCATTCTGAGGACATTAAAGAAAACTCACTGCTAAATAAAACAGAGAGTTAAAGAGACGTGTTGCTAGATATAGCAAAACAATGAAACAATTTAATTAGGCGATAATGTTTCTGGCACTGGAGTATACACAGCAATAAACTTTTTGCGGTTGATTAAATGCTGAAGTGAAGCAGAGCATGAAATCTTTCTCAGAATAAAGAGCTGCTTCTGGATCTTCCTATTACCCGTGGATCTCCACACTTCAGTAAGGCAGCAGGTCTCACTCGCRGTTCTCCTGTGACTCAGCTGCGGGTGCTGGGAGTGCAGACCTTAGAGGATGCAGCACTGACTTTGTTTCTATTAATTCTCTCCATCAATGTGTGCTCCTGTAGGCAGCAAATTGGCTTCCTTCGCTTTTACAATTAGGATACAAATGCAGAGTACCCCCACWTTGGTCTCAAAAGAAGAAAAGCAACCAAGCACTTTTAAGAGCCAGAAGCAAGTGCTGCATCCAGGTCCTTCTTCATGCTGTCTCTGAGGCATTAAAACGTGTCTTGGTCTAAATTTTCTGTGTTGTTGTCAGATCTACAGGTGCTTATCAAGAATTTTGATGATCACTATACTTAATGACTATATAAGGCTATCTTGGATCAACTAGTATTTCTTTTGTGAAAATCCAAAGTTATTCCCATAAGGTAAGTTATACCAGACAATGCCATCACTTCAATCTGTTTTGGTAAAGGAGGATTTGGAATAACTTTTCTATTGGATAGCCCTCAATTTCTTCCCCCAACTGTTCTATCTTTTTCCAGATGCATTCTTGCTGTTTGTGGGTACACTAAAATTGAGTAGAAGCATTTTCTTTTGAAACATGGTAGAAGAAACCACCTCAATTAATTTAAGAAAAATAATTTCTTAATACTGTCCATTTTAATTTTATGAATTGAATAAAACTTCCATTTGAACTCCTGAAGATCATAGACGCATTTTCTCAGAATTCTGACACTTTCTCTTACAGTACTTTGCAGATAACCTAACTTTCAAGGAATGTCCTTGGTTTGGCCATTACATAATTCAGTACTTCGGAATACTTCTGGGATGCTCTGAAGTTATATTTTTATATTTAAAAGTCTAATTGCTATGTTCCTAGGTGAGCTTTTTAAATGCAAATTTAGCACATCTACCACCTCCATTCCTCTTCTGCTCCCATGATCATCAAATCAAGCACCCCTCTGTCAGTCTAGGCTTCCTTCAGATTTGTAACCTGAACTGAAATCTTAATGGCTCCTCCAACAATTAAATCTTTGACAAAAGCTGGTATTTCTTCACCACAGAATGGCATGTTCAACAAAATGGCTTCCCTGGGGCCCAATCTCCATCTTTAAACAAAAACAGTTCCAGTTCTCTGGAGACATTATATTTATTGAATGTAAATGTCATAATAGCTTGACAGGTGTTGAGCCTTGTCCCAATTTTGTGATCTGAAGCTGTAGTATCCTACCGCCTGCCCTACAATTAATCTTATTGTCTTTGTAGGGTCCCAGGGTCTATCTGCCCAGATAACAAGAGGCAAAGTGACCTGTCAGTTAAGCTTAGAAAAATGCTAAATCCTGAAAGGGCACTTAAATCCAGCACTTAAAAGGACCTCCTGTACAGAATTGCCTTTCCTACCTTTCAACACTCTCCCTAGATAAGATGATGGAGGAAGGGCAAAAGAAAATCAAAAAACAAACTTAATAACACCTTCCCTTCCAAAGACCATGATTTATAACAAGATTGTAAGAACATTCTGAAGCTATTTCATGTTGAATTACAGTATACCTTTACAAGTGGCTGCTAAACTAGGAGTTCATGACAAGACTACTTGTGTTACTCTCATACTGTTCCTTGTGCTGCCACTAAAATTTAAAATGCGGTACATACAAAATAGATCTATAAATTTATGTAGTAACTATCCCAACAAATGCAAACTCATTCTTAGTAACCATAAAATTACCTTCTGTTATCTATCACCCAGAGAATTATAGTTTCATCACTTAGAACAGCCAGCAAAACTGAATAACACYGCCTGTCTACCCACTATTTCACTGTTATATTCTGTGCAAGTGCTGCAGCTTGTAGAGAAAAAGGATAAACAACAAAAAATTAAAGCTGAATATATGGTGTGGTAAATAAGGGTTGTGTTATCAGCTCTGCACCGAGTATGATTTTTTTTTAAGCCCGCATCTACCTCTTTAGCTTTTAGTTTGAGCCACAAATAAATCAATATAATTTTGGTCCCTAGATATGCCAACCAGGTTACATTTATGGAACATTCCGCTGTCAAATTACGTGCATYAAACATGGCAACAGAATAACATACACAAACTGCATAGGTTTTAATAGCATACAAATTGATATAACTGTCTCTTTGACAGAGTGCTGGGAACAGTAAACTCCAAATTGTTAATAAAACTTTTCCKTAGTTCCTCCTCCCTGTTCTGAGTTGAAGGTGGCTCCTCTACCACTGCCACCAGAAGRCATGAGGGCATAACTCCTTACCATCACAGGTGAATGCCAAACCCACATGTACAGAAGAGCCACAGAAAACACACTTTCCTTACCCTGGAGTAGTATTTTAGCCATGAGGCATCTGACGCATTGATCAATGTAGAGACAGAAACTCTGCTGTGTGTTTTGTCTCACCCATCACAACTATAGAGATATATGCATTGAAAACTCAAAGGAAGCTGTGATTAAAAATTACAGATGGAAGCCATTTAGGAATTTGGTGTATGTTTCAAGTAATTGTAGCCTGCTCACGTATATTATAGGAGCATAAAGGGCTGAATTCATCAGCTGAGTCGTTTTTCACTAATTGTTTGCTCAGTCTGGTTAACACCACTAGTGCTGCATGTGAAACAAGGATCTCAATCCATACAAAGAGGCACTGCTTTTGAGGAGTCCTTCAATGGAACTTTTTTTAATCCCGCCTTCAAATAGTTTTGCATTAAGAAAAAATTAAAATGTACTGTCATTTGTCTCTCAGAGAATGGATTCCCAACATATATATTACCTAGATTCTACTCCCCAGTATAGAATCTGGATAGCATCTGTTGTGGTCTTGTTCTTCTCAAAAATGTTATAAAGAAACATTTCAAGCTCTATTTCACTATTTATCTACAGCTTATTCATTCAAAATGTGATAAGAAACTTTTTTTTCTTTTCAAAATGTGTAAATAAAGCTTGACATCAGTCAGAAATCTAGGTCTTTTAACATTAACATTTGAAAATTGTGAATTGTCTGCCACAGAACTTTGATGATAATGGTCTTCTAAAGGAATAAACAGGAAGGTCAAGCTGCCAGTGACTCATATACAAAGAAGAACTAGAACAAGCTGTCTGAATAAAGCTAAAAGTAATGTTAACTGATCTGCTACAAAGCACTAGGAATAATTTAGCATTTTAACCAAGCAATTGAAAGAGCAGATGAATACTTTTGCTTCACAATAGAAGGCTTAGACATTTGGGTAGTGAACTTCCATAAACCATACTTCTTTTTGTTTTAATATTCATGTTTATTATCCAAATAGCCCTTTTTTTTTGATAAATTAGAAAAGCTCATTTAAAAAGCTTGAGAAAAGCTCAAAGGATGGAAAAAATTATCTCTGACATTAAGATAAAATACACATTACCAACCCTAGTATGATTGTTTGCTCTAATGTGGAAGTCTTGGATTTGCTGCACAGCATCTGATTTGTCCTTTCAAAACTCTGCATATCTCTGCCTTATTATGGCCACTTCCTCTTCATTTCGAGTGATTTTGTTAACCCAAGTCTCCCTGCCCATTTTCTTTTTTTATTTTTCCATTATCCTTGCCTTAGTGCCCCTCCTCATACATCCTGTTAGAGTAGATGGGAACCTTTCTTCCTTAACTTTCACTCATTCGGATSTTTTTAGTTTTTTATAAATATTAAAATTAATTWAAAAAAAAAAAGCAAAATGAAAGGGAGAAAAAAATTGAAAAAGTACCTGGTATTTTCATTAAGTTCTTGTCAGCTGACACATCTCTGCATCCCTTAGGTTTACATGAGGCTTTTTTTTCTTTACCCAATCACCTTGCAAATAAGGAGTGACTCCACGGTGGTCAGTTTAGCACGAAAGTTGTGTGGAACAAGGACTGGACTTTTGTATAAATGGTGTGTGCAGTGCTTCCAACAGTAATGGAGCATTAATATACAATTATTCTAAACTTTCACTGATATAGTGCCAATGCAGCGTTTTATACAGTGTTTTATTTAAAATGACATCCTGAGACACCTTCAGTATTAAACACAGCTACAAAATTAAATAGACTGTAAAAACTACAAAGCAAATTAAAACAAAGATCAGGAACATTTTGTTWTCTATGTCAATTCCAGTAGTGCCTGAATACTCAGAAGTAGATTGAGAGCTCCCCTGAATATAAAGACTGCACTTGGGAGCATAGAAATGGCCGCTTTCTTTTTTTTTTTTTTAATCAAACTGGCATACCTGTGTACCACTGCCTGTTCTGTTTCTTCCTAATAAGCCTTGGGGTTTATCTCACAAAATGAAAAGAACAGCATAATTTCTTCTTTTTTTGCCAGTATGCTGACACTGCTCTGTATCAGTGCAGGCAGCCAACAGTCTTCCTCAGGTGGAGGTGAATCGTCCCTTTCTGAAGGRGTATTTCAGCAACGAGCAAGAGTGAAATATTCTTTTCAACAGACTTCTCTGCAGCTTTATTTACGGATTGTTCTCACTTTGTAGATGGATGGCAGCTTTTCAGAGCTAATCAATTTGCTGAGAGTCTTTAACAAGGTCAGAGTTGTAATAATAGCACAACTGAAACTGTTTCAATCCTTTTTCTCCCCCCAAAATGCTGTTGTTTATGGGAAGAAAAGCAAAGAAAGCATTATTGATGTCTAAAATATATYAGATTCATACCATAGTTAACTGATTCCACTTAGACGACAGTATTGAAAGAATTTCAATGACACCAAAACAGATAATTAGATGACCCTATTTAATGACAACCCGGATCCCAGAAACGTATCAAAACCCCATAATTTTTTGTATCTCTAGTTATCTAGAGTTGTTGAAAATTTCACAAGTTAGCAAGGTACTTAAGAAAATGAAATGCTGATTCACATGGTCCAGAGACTGTTATGGTAATTATAAGAATCCAGACTGAAAGGTCAAGGTCCTTTCCAATATTTTCTCAAAAATTGTTCTTCCATAACTAATAATATTAACTCGCTTTTTTCGACTGTTTATRTTTTTTCCTGTCTCCAAGTGTGACTGTACCCCACAATTAATAACAGTAACTGCACACTGGAGGGAATTACATCAGCTATGGAAATAGGTGTTCACATTGGGTTTAGGTGGGGTCGTTTGCTCTCCCATGTTACAAGTTAGCACACTTCATTTTATGATGAAATCTTTCAAACTAAGATGAAATTTATTCAAAAGTTGTACTCAGATTTTGCGAGGAAATTTAAGAACTATGCCTGCTGCATTTTCTTCCAACTATTTAAATTTAAGCAAGGAGTAATTACTCACTCTAAAGAAGTCTTAATGAAGACCTCAAGACATTCACTACATATGGGAAAGCAGAAGAGCTTTTTGGATGTCTTAGTGTCTGCATATTTAGGTGTATTTTCATGTCAATTTTTAGCAGTTTATCTGAATAACAAGTTGGGCCTCTAGTTCAAGCTAATCCATATAAATACTTTTAGTATTCTTTGAGATATTTTCCATTGTCTTTTGATCACTGTTTCTGAATCACCTTTTACAAAACTGTATTTGAGATGGGATGAACACTACTGCCCAGCATTACAGCTCTATCTGTATTAATAAAAAATTCTTGCTTGGCACAACCTGTATCTATACAGCCAAACTTTTTTACATTTCAGAACAGACTGGTCACCCCCAAAGAACATGTTGAAGTACTCCTTGGCCCACAATAATCTCAAAGCCATGCACAGGCACAGCATGAAAAAGTGCAATTTGCCACATTCTGAAGCCATGATGTGCAATTCCCTGACAAGCAAATGAGCTACATCATCTGTGTCTGCTCTCGGGCCGGCACCCCGGCTTTTTTCAGTTTACTGCTATACATGTCACCAAGAAATTCAAGCATGAAAACAACTCTGCGCTTTGTTTATATATTGCAACACATTAGATGTCATAAGAACTGTTCTGTGCAAAATAAGACAGAGTTCATTTGTATTACACTGCATTCAAAATTAGTATAGATATTTATATCATCTAGTACTCTGAAACCACTTAGAGACCTGGAATACACCCAAAGTTTAGAAGTAATGCAGAAACTTTAACAGACTGTTATCAGGATGGAGCTGAAAGGTAAATTTTGTAAGCATTAAGGTATGTGAAAAGAACTCAGGATTCATAGGTGCACATTCTGTTCTATCTCGACTCATCTTTCTCAACATACTTTAGCTTGCTTTTTTATCTTATTCCCCAGTTATGTTTTGAGTCCTTAAAGTTTTTGAGAGAATGACTGATATTTTACCTACTTCTACACAGCTATACCAGTTGGGCCCATCCTGGCTTTGACCTTTATAAACGCAAACAAGATTTAAACCAACATGAACATTCAGATGAATGAATAACACTCAACAGTGTCACTGAATATGGATGGCAAAAATCAGCACCCTTTTCCCACTTCCTTTGTTCCCTAGTTGAGAAGAAAAACTAAATTAAAGCTCTGCTTTATGGTGCATGCAAATCTCTAGATAAATACAGATTGCTAAATTGGATGTCATGTGTGTGTCAATAGTGCAACATATCACAGATACAGGTAATCTCCTTAAGGAGCAGACATGGTATTTAATGTGTCTGATGGATGCCCTTTTATACYACAGCAATATTGAGGACTCCATGACAAACTCCTGACAGCATAAACAAATTTCAGGCATGCACTATAACGATGAAAAATCTTAAAGCATTCATACACCTTACGGTGGAGTGTCAAAGGTCTTTTGTAAGTCAGTGTATCTCAGTAAAGCAGGAAACTTTTAACCAGGAACTGCATCAAATAGCCTGTCAATTACGTTATTTGATTTTTGTGGCTTAGCTTGTCCTTAAGGTTGTTTTTCTAGAACTATGTCAATATCCTTAAAGTTCCTACAGTACAACATGCCAGTAGCTGCTGTTTTGGCACAATTTCTGATACATTGATGCTTATCAATCTAATCATGTAAGGCTCATCTTCCAAAGAGAAACAACTGAAAGATCATAGCATCATATTTCACAGTGGAGTGGCTGTCATCACAATATATCATGCATGTATGCAAAGGTCATACTGTAAATCTGTTTCATTAGGACCAAACACACAAGAAGGAGAAGGCAGCACATAAGGGAATTGCTGATGTTACAGAGATGATAAAGAAGTCACTGCCCACATGTAGCATCCCACAGTCATTTTTGCCTTTTGCTGTATATTTGCACAGCAAAAAAGAATTTTCTTATGGCCTTTTTCATCTCCACAGAAGATTTTATTCTATGAGATAGAAATTCTACATTCTAATATTTGTCACTGAAGACAAAAATTTCCTAAAATCCATATCTAGTACCATAAGATCAGTTTGGGGTTTTCAATCTAGATCCAATTTAGCATGTTTTGTTTTCCCTAGAGCTTACCTCCTTTTCTTAAATCTCTATTAGCTCTGGCTAGTAGCAAGCAAATGGTAGGTTAGGAACGTTTTACTCTTTAAAGCAATTTTACTCATTGCTAAAAATGAGAGAAAAATTATTTAAGCATTGTTTTTTATGACTTTTCCCTCTCTATGTAGAACTGCAATGTATATTTCCATATTTTCTTTTCCTTTGTATTGCAGGGCATTTATCCACTAACCATGCACGAAAGCATCTTAATAAATGATCTTAAAGTTCTTCATCCTTCTGAACCCCTCTGCTTGCTTGAGTCAAATATGCAATTTCCAAAAGTATTTACAAACATTTGAAGACTGACCTCTTTCTGCCTTGAAGCGAGCTGCATAATTCTGTATTGAAGTGAGCTACGTAAGCTCTGCATTATTGGAAGTTTAGGAGGTAATTTTACAGAGTCCAGACCAGACATTATCAGAGATCACCATCTTGCTATTTCTCCCATTGTGTTCTAATCAGCCCATGTGACCACTAGTACACGGGCAGACTGTGATTCACACGGTGTTTTTTAGTAAAGCATTTGAATCATAGCCACTGATTTATTCGCGTATCCATAATCTTTTATTCCCATTGGTCAAACTTAAAAAAGGTTGAGAGACCTTTGACTTACGTATTTCAGTAATGGCTGTTAAAATCAATTCTAGCATTAAAGTCTCTAAGAATGAACAATGCATTGAGTGGAAAATTGATTAAATGGTCAAAGAACAGTCCTTTGTGGCCTCGTTTGCTTTTTCAATTAGTACAGATGTCACAGCTGGTCTGGGTGGCTCTCAAACTTTCACAAAAAATGTCCTTGAAGCTTTGTCTTTCTGTGAATCTTTTTCTTCTAAGAAAGATTATTTTGCATTGAAGCTAGCACTTCTGTACTTTTTTGTACTCCATTTCCACAAGTAACCAAACAGTCACAAAAATGAATTGTGCATTTGACTGGTAGGATACTAATAGGCAAAAAAAAATTAACATCCTGTTAGGTGAACTAGCATCTTTTAAGGAACTTGATTTCTATATTGTGATGGATTCCACTTGAATTTGTTTCCTTCCTTTAGGAATTAGGGGGATCAGTTCATGCACATGTTTGGCAGATGAGAGCTGACAGGGAGATGACTCATTACTGTAGCTACCTCAGATTGCTTTTGACCAGAATTCCTGGGTCTACAGGTGAGGAACTGATGGGAACATGTATGAATTCATTTAGGGGAGCTCCAGTAAGTCATGTGACGAAGGCACTTAACTGGGATTTAGATGATCTGAGCGCAATTCCAATCCCAGTTCTGCTACAGACTTACTATTTGATGTTGAGAAAGTCATCCTGGGAAGGATTTTTCATGAGCTTTTAGCATTGGCCTAATTCTGCTCTCATTGGCTTCTACATAAAAATAGTTCCCAGCACGTGCCATGACATGAACTATCATGGCTCTATTTGTAACCTATCGCTGTGTTGTCTCTTAGAAACTACAAGTAATGTAATAAATCCCTAATTTAATTGCTGTAAATAAAAATGTTAGAGATTAAATTAATTTCAGTGTTCAAATATGTGGGAGAAATGGATAGGAGACTATAACCTTAACTGCACTGTTTCTCTCCTTTAGCTGCTCTGATAGCCATGTAACATTCATAAATGCAAACACTGAGATTGTTTCTTTATTTTAGCTATGCAAACAATTTAGTTATAAGAGGCAATAGGTTTCATTTTAGTGCCTTAATGTTTTATTAATTTAATTTTCCACAGTCAAATTCTTTTTTCATTTTGCCTTATAGCCTAAATTTCCCTTGATATTTGTAATTATATTTGTTTGTGATTATACTGCAACATACTGTAGTTCTCGAACAGCTGACAATGAACAAGAATTCTTATCTAATGTCTTATTAAAATTAAAAACAAAGACTGACATGGAGATCCCTTAATTTATTTTTTGCAAATTCAAAGATCAGTTGGCTGATTAAACTTAATGCATTTAAAACTATACATTTCATCAGACATGTAAAACACATGAGCCAAAGTCAGGTCCCTTGTTGAGTGGCTTTAACTACCACCTAAGTTGCTGCAAGTTGATTCAACCTGTGCATAGAATGAATTTCTCTCATGATATTTGGAATAATAGAGAACCGTATAATGGATTAAGTGACTGGCCCTTCAAAGTTAGTGATCTGCTTACAAATGAAGCCACTGTCAAATACTTCAGATTATCTCCCAAAACAATCAGATAATTTTGCAGTTTAACCATAATGAAACAAATACTTTGCAACTTTGGTAACCATCATTTGGTGTCCTAAATGATGAGGCTTATTTGGCATTATACTGCATTGCATAAGATAAAAATTGTGTTAGTCCAAATGCTTGCACTGGCCTCTAAAAAAGTCTGTGGATTAGCACTGTACTTCAACAGCAGCAGTTTCTTTGGTCTGCTTACATTATCTCCTCTTGTTCCGTCAGCCACCTAATATCAGGACATGTTTTTTCTGCAAAGGTAGCAACAAGAGGCAAAGTTGTGGGTAAAGCTTCATATCTGTGCCTGTGACTAAAGCAAACCTGGTTCTGAAGGGATGTCATTTATGTGAAGGGCTGGGACTGTGTTTGACCAGAGGTTTTTCTGTGGGTGACTGTTGTTAATTCTTCACATTTTAGGAAGAAACTGTGGAATATAACTTCTCCTTTTCTGTGTCACAGACGTTTTATTCCACTTTGGATAAATGTGTCCAGAATTTCACATTTACTAGCAATGAAGCCTGTCTTTTTCAGATATGGTGTGCTCTAGGAGAGGAACCCATTCTGGGACATGAGACACATAAGAAATGGTCAGATGGAAAGTCTGATTCTTTAGGAAAGAAGAATTATAGTTAGAAAAAAAATGCTGTTACAGTAAAGTAATTATTTTGATCCTTAGAACTGAGAACTCTTCTCTTATTCTCTCTTTTTTTTCAAATAGAAGGCTACAGCTAGTAATGAATAAGGTGATTTGTTCCTGAGGCTGAAAGGACTGTCTTTTTTGAAGATCCCACTGCAACAAGAGTCGTTTTTTCCAGTCAGGTTGCAGATGGGTCAAACAGCACAGTTCCCTGGGAATATGAAAACCTGGAGGCTAATATTTGGGTGCCTGATCCTTGCTGATGCAGATGGTTAGAAGAGCCATGAAAACCTTAACTAGAATGTTTAGTTCTGCTAAAAGTATTTCTGTTAGATTTGTATTTTGAAAGGAAAAGCTATTGCATGGGATTACCCATGGTGGCTAATAACCATTCAAAACTATCCATAATTTGAGAAAGGAATAATACACAGTTTCTGTTGAAAGAATTAACATGTCGTTGTTGCAYACTATAGATGTGATTTCAGTTTTCTTCAATTATTCTGGAAAATTATTGATTTTACTGAAGACGATGTACCAAAGGCATGTCTTACAAACATTTTACAGGGAAGGGCAAGTGTACACTCTCCTCTCAGCTCCTGCCTTAGGTTTTCCAGAATGTAACCATTCACTGTGTCTATCTTGAGGTAGAACTGAACAGCTGACATACAGAGAAATTTGTTCCTTACTGGTATTCACTGGGATTCCTATTGTCAGTGATTTTCAGAGCAGTAGAGGTAGATTTTTAGACTACCATGAGTAGGATGTTACACAAGTGGCTACTTGTTCAATAGTACAGAGTCATCAGCAAACTCTGCCACCTTGCAATCCACTTACTTCAAATTATTAAAAAAATATATTAAACAACTTGATCGTAATACTGACCCCTGAGACACTCCATTATTAATATATCTCTTCTTTGAGGTTATAACTATTTATTTCCTATCATTTAATCACTTTTTAATCCATGACAAGCCTTTGCCCCTTACTTCATTGTTATTTATTATCTTTAATATTCTTTTATGAGGGACCTTTTCTAAAGCTTTTTGAAATCCAAGTAAATTATGTCCGTTGGGTCATGTTCATCTACTGCCTTATTAATATTTTCAGAACCTTCTAACACATTAGAGAGGCACAATTCTCAGTTACAGAAAGGTTGTTGGTTTTTCCCTTGCCATATATATTATGATTCCCTAAATGTTGCATTACTTTTTGTCTATTTGATTTTCAGTCATTGTAACAAACTGTAACTCTCAAGACATCCCCTAAATCGTTAAAAAAAGAAAAAAAAAATCATGCTAATGACTTTCCAGTTCTCAGGAAGTGTGGTGATTGGTAAGGGTATAGTGTAATTCGCAATTAAGCTACTCAGTCAGTCAAATAATTTGGAAGATGGCTCCAAAACTTTCTGTGAAGAAGATTCTGTTCCAAAACAAACAGTTTGTTTATTTCATGAAATAGCTTCTGAAAGACGAGCTTTATCATCTTATTTCTTCAGTTGTGCTGAAAAACATATATAAACTCTCAGATAGCCAATTCTTGCACTCATTGCACTTGTTTAGTAATACATACCAAGAAACCAATGAAAATAATTATTCTGAAAATTCTGCTTTTTAAAAATTAGGTCAGAGTATTCAGGGAACCTTCTTCCCCTGTCACAGTTTTAGTACTTTATCCCTTCCGAAGTGGCCGTTGTGTGCTCAGGCTTTTTTCCTGTGTGAGAGGTAGAGCAAAATGGTTAAAGGTGAGTCACCTTAGCCTTTCCCATGGTGGGCCCTTGGACAGGAAAACACTGATGAAAGGGAGAAAGAAACAGGAGAGCTTGTGAGGGTTTGTTCTCCTTAAGGTGATGGTTTATCCGGGACTACCTAAAAAGAGAGGCTTGACAAAAATTAAAAGGGTTAAAAGTGGTGGTGTTTATTTGAAGGCCTTCAGGTGCATCCAGGGCAGTCAGAGCTCACTCAGGGGGCTCACACCCTAAGGTGGACCCCCTAAGTTCAGCTCCCCAAGATGAACCCCCCAAGATGGATGACCAGTCACAAGTTCTCCATACTTTTATAAGTTTGGTCTATTAGCATATCGGGGCTAGTCCTTCCAATTAGAGCTTCAGGTAATGAAGTACTTCACCCCAGGTTTGCTCCCCCCTTACCAACTGTTTACAGTTCTTGGGCCTGAGACAGTAAGGTGTCCTTGAGCTTCAGGCCTGAAGATGGATTGTTTTGTCTAAAAGCAGTAGCTAACATTCTATATGGACTTTAGAGTTACACACTAAGAATTGCAGGGTTACAAATATATGAAAAATATAAAAGCCAAAATCCAAAGGCATCAAAGGAAAGCTGTTTGACTCTAGATCCACTAGATCTAGACTAGTTTGACTCTAGGGCAGCCACTAGGACTGAGCGGCCATTTCCAAGCAGTGTATCTGCAGATAGGTCAAATGAGAAACTCGTGGGTAGGGTTGTAATGATTCCAAAGAGACGTTCTATCTCTCCCAAGAGGGCACATGGAAAATGCAGAGTTCTTCCTCTCTTATTCCTGAATGTAGAGATCAGGGAGAGAGTTTGGGACAGAATGGCACAGAATTAAGGATTGTGCATGGCCAGCAGAAGTACAAAAAAATTGTTCTCTCCTTGGAAGATGAAAAGGACCTCAGACCTGCAGGTACTCTCAGTCTGCATATGGATGTGTAGAAAAGGCACTGCAGGCAAATGATATTTGGTGAAAAGCTCAAGGAGAGCTAGGTCTCAAATCACACCTAGACTGTGTAGCAGGATGCTTTGCCTTGAGTGCCCTGCCCTGGAATGTGGTCAAGCAACTCGGAAAATGTCCTATTTGCAAATCTATTAGCGGAGGATTGAGARGGGGCTCATGTGCTGTTCTTGGTGTTGAATTATGCTAAAACCAGTCTAGCAACTAACCCTGAATCRACATCCAGATGGTGAGCCAAAGACTGGGCACATAAGCTGCTAAGCTGACCTGGGGACAAATGATTGGCAATCGATCACTTTACACTGTAAAAGTCCAGTCCACTTTCATACGGTTGGGTTCCTCTAACATATTCCTTCTTGGAGTGAGTGTATGAAGTTTCCTGCCTTGGGTAAGGGAATGCCCACCAAGGATAMTCCCAAGAGAAAGATATGCCCATGAGCATTGGTGTGGTGAGTTATATCACTACTTAATAAAAATTTCTTTTTGCTGGCTTTAATATAATGGCTTCTAATATAATTGCTTTGATATAATGCACTAGCATATCCTATACTAAGCACTACTAGTAGTTTTAGCTTTTATACTGTGCAGTAAATAATTCTGATTAAGATATTTTGATTAATCATTTGCCATAATAAAGAATTCATTTTATGTAAATATATCTGATTTGCCATCTTTAGATCTTGCAGGACAAAGTTACTTAAATCACTGACAAAGTCTGAGGATAAGATAGGATCCAACCACACCTAGACTCCTCTCTGAGAAGGAGTTTAGGATGAAAAGGTGTCTTGGTGGCTCAGTGGCAGGGATTCTCTAGTAAACTTTGTATGAAGCTCCCACTCCACTCTCAACAGAGTGTGAGGCCAGAGCAGAATGCAGGAGCTACTGGGACAAGAATTCAAAGTTCATCCAGCAATTGTTTCAACTGCTCTAGACACTGTTGTACTGGAGCTGAGTGTAACAGATGCAGACAGAGTGTACAGATTGCTTTATACAGAATATATGGCTCATATTTAAGATTTGAGGCTTCTTCTCCACAATACTCAGTTGATAGCATTACTGCAACAGACTATGGGACTGGACTTCTGACTAGGCTGCCAAAATTTGACAATGATGACATTTTTGATCAGGCTGGAGTTTCTGCTCCTAGAATTGTATTTGTCGGGTTCAAGTCTGATAGGGCTTTCAGGCACTGGGAGACAAATAAACCTGAAGGACTTATACTGTGCCCATGAGATCCAACAAGTCAGGAGATAAGGAACAGCCGTGGTGTCACTACAGCAAAAGTGGTTGTACTCAGTGAATCCTGGAGTACTGCCCTGGTAATTAAGATCCGGACACTCAGATGGTGGTGAAGCAGGGTATGGTCAATGTAAATGGCAAATTTCAACACAGACAGAAACAATTTTTCCTCAAAAAATTACAGGAGGGCCAGCAACATTAAAAAAAATATCCATTTGACAGATAGGAATCTAGGAATCTCCCTGGGTTTTTTCAGTTTAAAAAGGCACATAGCCATTGTTGTTATTTCTTGGAAATGATAGAGCTGCACACACTATTGAGATCATATTCTTTATTTAATTTATCATTGGACTTAATATAGTAAGGGGTTGTATTCCTTTGTCCAAACAAYGTGGATGGAATTCTTCATAGACTGCCAAGCATTTGAATAACCATTCACATGTCCACCCCCTTGATGGGATGGACTGTGCTGCAGGAAAGCAGAGTTGGTTCATATGGACCAACATTTCAGTGATTGTCTTTTACCAGACAGTGTTTGAGATCAAGGTAAATGACTGCATTTTGGTTACTAGCTGAGCGTGATTCCTAGATTACACACTTTTCCTAAAAACTGTGGAACTAACAGAAAAAAAAATAGAGCTGTCTACTCAATTCMTCTTGCTAGCAGTATGATCTTATGTCACCTAAACAATATCAAATTACTGGAGTCTGAGAAGATTAAAATAGTGCTGAACAGAAATTCAGCAATATTTACAGATCCCTAAGAGGAGAAAATTATGATAGTAGATTGGGTTTGTTGCCAGAGGCACAAGTCAGGTTCTGAAAACTAGTTTTTAAAATTAGTCAGTTTTTTCCTATATGAAAACTATGCAGAATTGTGTGTTGGAAGCAACTAAAAAGTAAAAATTTCCACCTCAAACTGAAACATTTTTTAATTTCACCTTCTTTTGGCTGATTTTCAGCATGTTCTGCTTTCTCGTTGCAGAAGCTTCTTATCAGCTTTTCCATTTTTAATACCTAATAAATCTCTAACTTAATTATAGTTAATATACTGTTGCCAAATACTGAGAAATCATGAGTAAGACTTCCAGAATTTATAGGTTTGGGTGGGTTTGTGGGCTTTTTTACTGCCTGTTTGGGGTTCTCCTTGTTTGACTTCTATCTTTCACAGTTTTAGGAAGCGTTGTGGGGTTTTTTTCTGCTTAGATATCAGGACTGGAAACGTGATTTTTTAATGGAAGTTAATAGCCTCCTAATTAGTATAAATCTAGGAGCTAGGTCTTTAAGAGAAGTATCAAATATCATGAAGCTAATAATAAAATTGCAAGAGCTGGCAATATTGTTATCCAAAAATGAGTTAAGATTCCTTATTTTGCCAGAACAATAGTCATTTGTCTCAAATTTATCAGTAGCCTTTTAACTTTTACAGTTATGTCAGAGGTGTGGAAACATTTATTTTTATTTCTTACCTACAATTTACTTGTCTCTCTCTTAACGATGTTGTCTGGGTCTTGAGGCAAARTATTACACATCAACTTGTCATTAAGTCACAGTTTTGAAATAGAGCTTTTTACTCCATCCTGTGTATCCACTGATAATTAAATAAGAATGCCAAAGTCCTTCCTTTACAAACAATATTTTTCTTTTTTTTAAATTTCTTCTCTTTCGGTTCTTTGGTTTTAGTTTTTGTTCTTTCTCTTTCATTTCCTTTTACTCTGTTATTATTTTTTTTGTGTTATTCATTCACTTTTCACAGATGTTAATGTGCTCCCACCTTGAGAATAGAAAGAAAAAGAACAGTAAAATGTGATTAAGTATTACCTGAACTGTTAAGAAGTTTGTTGACAACAGGACAAACTGGTCCTCTGCTATGTTGGCTCACACAGGATATATGAAAATGTCACAAAAATAACTGGCACATGTTTCCCAGATAAGTTGCGGTTGGAAGTGTTCAAGACCAGGTTGGATGAAGCCCTGAAGAACGCGGTCCCTGTGAAAGGTGTGAAAGGTGTGAAAGGTGAAAGGTGTCCCTGCCCACGGAGGAAGCAATAGAATGAGACGATCTTTAAGGTCCCTTCCAACCCAAACCATTCTGTGATTCTATGATCAGAAAAAAAATTGTGATTTTTTCCCTGTACCGGTACCTGCCAAAATGTTAGGAGAACTTTATATGCAGGGTTTCAGAAATACCCGCGAAATAACTTGTAATTTTTTATGCATTTGTATCCCAGTAGAACACTAAAATTATTAGTTAAGCATTCAGGTGTACTTGAAAAGATTAGAGATTATCAGTCTTGTAAGAGATTAAATCCATCTTGTCCATGCAGAGCTGACAAGATTTCTCGTAGGCAGGAAGGCAAAGTGGAATTTGTCTGTGTCAGAAATGAGCAGCTGAACCTGTTCTGGTTCTGCTCATTGAAACAGAGTGATGGAGGACACTGAAGAAAAGACAATGATATGGTGGAAAGCCACAAAGAATAAAAGAACATTAAAGACTGAGGCCCCCAAAAAAAACCTGCTGCCACTGGGAGGATGGCAGAAATGGAAGGCTGAGGTCATGCCTAAGCAAGGAGCCAGTACAACCAGCCCAGCAGCTACTAGTGACCATCCTGGTTACCACCCGACCCTGTACCCACTCTGGTTTTAAAATTTAAAATTATATGCTATGTCATATTAAATGCCCCATCATTTACAAAATGTGCTCTGTTTCTACTGTTATTTCTATACCTTTCCTATCAGAAAAACCTCATCTTTACATTTTGGCAGCTCACTAGAACACTGGGGAGTGGCAGATGACATTCGTGATCAGAAGACAGATCTGCAGATATCCTTAGAACATGTAGTACTTTTCAGCCTTTTAAGGAACCCAGCTTATTTTGTACTTTACTGTTATTCTTGCTCTCAGAAGTAACATTTATTACCAGAGGATGGTATAAAAAAGTCGTAAGTAGCACTGAAAAATATAGTTGTGTGTAGTTTGGAACTCACTTCCTATTGACATGGCTCTGTACACAGCCCTCAGAAGCAGTGTCAAAATTCAGTAGACCACTGAAGTTCATAAGTCGCAGTTGTCATCCATTTAAAAAGGAAAAACTGCTTAGGAGCTGGATATTAGAAGCCTAGATTATTAGTGCTTGGGTTTAATTCTGTACATTTTTATAACACATCAGATCAATTACATTCTCAGTTTTATTGCACACTAAAAGACCGTCATCCATTACAGCCACCAATTCTTAGTTCAAACATAGGAGTGGCAATCTGCTTTGGACTTCATCTATCATCTCTGGCAAATCCTGGGAAGAGTTTGCTACATATTTTTAGCTCATATAGAAGACCACATTGAAAATGGTTTTATTACAGGCTAATATGAAAAAAAATAAAAGAAAAAGCCACGCCCCTCCTCCCCGCCCCTATTTTTTGTAGGGACGTATCACCTCAGAAATTTTAAAATATTTTACCTGTGATATAATAAAATAGTTATAGGTTTCAGTGTTTTTATATCCCACCTATACTACTGTGGTGGGTCAAGCATATGCTAGATCTCGCAGTATGCTCTGGGCCTTATCTGTTTTTCAAGACTATGCTTTCTATTTTCATGTTTAGTTAAAGTAGCAAGTTATGTATGGGAAAAGTAATAGCAAAGAGCAGAACAAAGCTCAGGGATTCTTCTCACATCTTCACAGTCATGGGTTTATTATTTCTTCCTCTACCCTGCTGGCTTTCACGTGTTCAGATTGAAATTATTAAAGGCAGGTATATATAAAAAAGGTTTATATTTAATACATTTTATACCTTATATAATACTATACTTAAAAATATTGTATAATTTTTATACTTTTATGCATTTATTATATGTATTAGATACTTGAGAATTGTCTTTGTATACTAGAAAAATTACAACCTTCCCCCACAACTTGCCCATTGTMATTTCTGTTCCTTCAAATTTTTTGCATTTAATTTCATGGTATCATATGATGCCTTTTCAGCTAAAGCATTGTGCAAGTGTGTRTAGGATCATAACAATAAATGCTTCTCAACACCAATTAAGAAAGTAAGACAAGTAAATCCAGTGAAAATAAGGGATTTTCCAGTAAAAATGAAAAAAAATTAAATARCAAGGGGAATATTAAAATGAGCAAAGTAGAGCTTCTAAGGTGACATCTATAATGTAAAAATTTGATCCTTGCTTGTTTCAGCACACTACCTAAGAAAAAGAGTTCTAGTTCTTTCAATCATTGCCTTCCTTCACAGATTTTGGGAGTCAATCATTCACATGGAAGAAAGCTCTGTGGGGGGCTTGACAGGTCAATGAAGCTCAGGTCAACTAACTGACCTTGTTAATCTGTGAAGGGGATATAACTCAGGCTGTCTAGCCCACTGCTCCTGTCATCTGCCTCTCCAAGAAAGTAAAATCCATGTCAGATACTCACACTGCCATAGAGGATCAGCCTCCTTGGAAAACCAGCATCAGAAAAGGGCAAAAACCAAAAGCCTCCTCAAAAAGAGGTGGGTACCGAAAGAAGGACTCTCAAAGTCTAGTGTGACAAGATGAGAAGCTGTCCTTCCTATCCATCACTAAAAGATGGTGGTGGATCACACACAGAGGGCCGAGGACCTGCTACCAGAGGGAATGAAAGCTAATGGCAGCCCTCCTACAAGTGAAAATAATTAATGAAAAATTTATTACCTGTATTATAGAAATTGCTGCTGGATGGTCCCCAGATAAATTAAATTAATAAAGTTGCAGAGTAATTAAGCCATATCTTTCTGTTTTCTTGCATGGCTGGGGCTGATGCAAGCTCAGCAGAACAGAGGAAGGGGAGGATAGAGTTTTGAAGGACTGATGTTTGAAAAGCAGAAGACTGACTATATTAAAAAGAAACTCAAAGTAAAGGGCCCATAGACAATGTGAACACAGGTTTTTGACTATGTTATTATGCTTAATTTTAGGAATATTATGGTTTATAAAAGTTTCAGAAATGTGCAGAAAAGAACYCCAATGTTTTTGCAAAGGAAAAGAAATTGGTCCTGTGACGAACAATAGAATAAAGATATAACAAATTTTTTCAGTGCAGTGACATACTATCTGTTATAAATAAAACYACATATTATGTGTACATTCTATGTAATTACTCTCTGAAGTGAAAAATTTGCAGATTGAACTTCCTCAAACTTTCTGACACAAATTGCTTTACTACATACTGATTTAAAATTAGAAGAAAAATTTGTGAGAAAAATGAGCATTTGTTACTTGTCTTGACAATGTATGAACAAATTCCTTACTTTTCTGAACTTCAGTTTTATTAAGTAACTTTCTATAAGACAAGTTTCAGCAGATCAGCACAAAATTTTCTTAATTTCATTACAGGCTGTAAATTAAAATTAATGAGGCTGACACCCACAATTAACAATGAAAAATGCAGATTGTTATAATTACTTAAGCAATAACATTGCTTTACATAGAAGACTTAAGGTGCTCCACAAATTATTTACAAGTGTTACATAAAACACAAAAAATGACAATTTCAATTTATTTTGTCAGTATAAAAAACAAAAATCCTTACTAAAACCTTTCTCAATTGGGAATCTCTCGCCATGCATAATTAAGCAAATTTGATTGCAATTAAGCCTGGCTTCTACAGTGGAGTTCTAATTAATGCAAATCTGGCATCTACATCTATAAGATTAATTTTTGTGAATTAAAAGAAAACAACAAAGCATATTTGCAAGTGCAGTTGTATTGTTGAAAGGATGGAATGCAAAATCTGATTATTTTTCAGTCTTCCATRTGGATAGCCTTTGACTTACACTTTAAGGAGGGATATTTTATTTGGATCTGTTGTTTTGTTTCTCAAGACATTCATTATTAAGCAGGATCATAGCAATTACATGAGGCTTCTTCTAAGGAACATATTAAAAGGTAATTATATACATTTAGAAGTAGAAATGAATTATAATATAGGCTAAGGAGTGAGGGCACCATTACACTACCCAATGTTTTTTCTGAAGTCATCATCCTTGTCTTGCATTTGGGGCATGGAATATCCTGTGGCATCTGTGGGAGTACTTGAGATGTTTTTGGATCTATTTTAATAAATCTCCCCTTAAAATCCCCAAAACCAGAATTATTTTTATAGGACAGGCAAAAAGAAAAATTTCTATTTATTGAGCAATGTGTTTGATTTGAACTGTTTTTTTAAGTGGTTTTTTCTGTCTTAAAGTTGTTTGTGTTTAGCATTTTTAAAAGAAAATTTCTTTGCTGGGAATTCGATTCCTTTGAACGTGTCCTATAAGAGTCATCTATTCTGTCAATCTTTCTATATAAAAATACTCAGAATTTGGAATCCACATGGCTTGTCTTCCTCTTAAATACAGTACTATGTAATTTTATTTTATCCTATGTGCAATAAAATGGTCAAACGGAAATGCACCATTAGCAAGAAAATCAGATATTGCATTAAAAACTATTCTTCTCATTGACATGCAAGGACGCAAATTTCATCCAGTCTCTTCATACGAATGTCAGAAGTCAGGTTATTCCAAAGAAGCATTTATCTGGTTGGCAAAAATGCTCTGTCTGACATTTATTTTTGCATTGCTCTATTTTTTCCTGGTCTTGCTTTTGAAAAAATAAGCACTGGATATGCAGAGAAGATATCAATTCTTTTTTAGTCAAGGATGAGAAGGCTGAGCCAAACCTGTATTGGAGAAAAGGTCAGTGCCAAGATCCAAGTGCCTCTGGGAGAAAATGAACCACCAAAACTTTTGCAYGCAGATTATTGGACGTGTCTGACCTGATACGAGAAGTAAAATTAGAAGCTGTGTAGTTTTTCTTCCTATCTAATACAGCTTCTTTCTAATTTCTTTCCTTTTCTATTCAACACCCAAAAATCTCCATTTTGTTATATGAAACACCATCTGAACTGAAGATTTCCCAAGGATGCTCTATCAGAGGAACTGTTCTTTTATAGCTGTGTCAGAGAGAGTACAAAAGCAACTCCTCAAGGGGCTGTAAATGCTGCCACACTTGGTTCCTGCAGTATAGTCATTATTACAGCTCCCAAAGGYAGCTTCCAAAGCACCACACTCAGGGTGCTCATAGGGCATTGGAAATGCAGGAGGTGAGCCTAGCCTTGCAATCACATGCACTGCTTTTACAGCAGTGGATTTATAAACTGCAGCATACTTTGTGTTCTGGTATGTTTTACAACATAGGCCTATTTATAGATTTTTTTAAATTATCTTTAATTCCAGTATATTAAGTCTAGTATTTATTTTGGTTGAAGTTAAAGGCTAGCATTGGGAAGTATTAATAGCAGGTTTAGACAGAAGATTTCTAATTTGATTTTCAAAATTATCAGCTCAAAAAGCAAGGTAAAAGATGGAAGATGTTCTGCAAGTCTCTGRTTATGGATCAACTTCTGCCTTTGCAGATCTGGAAGAGCAGCAATTTAAGTGCTTTGTGACTTACATGATCTTTTTCACCGTAAAGTGTCCATTGCTCTCTCCCCTCTCCAATTTAAACATAGTTGGATCTAGAACCCTGGCCTGTATTCTCCCTTGTTTGCATGATTGTGTTTTCGTGTTTGTTACTTTTAAATTGTTTATCCTCAGTGTGTGCAAAAGGAAGATATTTGTAATTATATTGTCTGTCTGTATCCAGTGTTTGATAATTTGGACAACGATTCAAWATGGGTACTAGTTTATCTAAAGGCTATCCCTGCCCCTTTGTTAAAAGGACTGAGGAGGGATCAAAGGGCTATCAAAGATCAAAAGCAATATCAAAGGGGCAAGGTAGAGTAAGTTTGTTTCTAGAGCACAGTGCTTAAAACAGTCTTCTGCTTTTGCAAACCGGTGAAGTTTGAGGGAGTTTGTTTGTTTGCTTTCCACACTTTTTCCCAGTGTTTCTCAGCATGACATTTTCCCATCTCACTTGGGTAGACATTCTCAGAACAGATTTAACATGCATGCGCACATACACACATACTCTTGAAACAGACAAGAAAAGCAGCAACCACTTTGGTTAAAATTGGGGTCAGAGAGAGAAATTGTGGTTCCCCTTTCTCTCATACAATTAGTTAATCAAGCTTTTCTCAAAAGTTTTATAGCATTGTGGGTGACGAATGAAACAAGACATAAAAACTTCTGAGATTGGAAAGAGACTATCAATGTTAATGAGAATAAGGAAAATTAAGAGAACATTAATAGTAATGATACCAAAATGAGAACTAGAAAACCAGTCCAAGAAATCTAGATACTCTTATGCCAGTCATTAATCTGAAGACTATGATTAAAATACAAGAAGTCATTCCATCAGATTGTTGTGCAAACATGCTGAAAACATCCCTCTTCTGGCTGGTGTTTTTCAAAGAAGCCTAGGGCAATTAGGCACCCAAACCATTACTAAATCCTTGTCTTGGTCTACACCTTTTCAACATCTAAAAAATAATAAATGTATATTGAGCTGGTATTTCCTGCTTAATGTTCATTATGTACTGAAGAGGTATTGAGAAATAACTTTTCTCCTGCAGTTATGAAAGAATTATACTCTTTCCTGAGTGAATGAAATAAGTGCAGATTTTGTGAGTCTATGCCAAAATCTATTTAATTAGGTCATTATTCTTAGGAAAATAATGCACCAGCAGCTTCAGAGAAAGTGCAAGGCATGACATATTTGAATTAACTCTATTTAATTAAAGGAACATCTTCGGAAGGTCTCAGATTTCATGGGACAATCCAGTTGTCACTGTGACTGCTGCCATATGCATACGAGAGCTCAAATTTTGTGTCACATTTCTTGGGGTTTTTTTGTGATAGAAATATCTTGTTTTATATGAGCACCAATCACAGCAAGAGGAAGAGACCAACGACAGTGGGACAAAACTGGTGGAATTACCCTTAAGTAATGAACTGCAGATGAGATGATGGAAATGGAAAAGGAGCAAAGAGGATGTCAATGAAACAAAACAGCTGAATTCAGGTTACCTGGCCAGTGCATCACATTCTACACTGCTTTTCAAGAGCATAAAGAAGGGAGAGAACACAAAAGACTTTGATAGACTGAGTTAACCTGAATTTTTTAAAATGAGAAAGAAAAAAGAGACTGGCACTCTGTACAATGAAATTAAAATGATCACTCAGTATTTCCTTCTTCAAAATTACTGTCTGAAGCTTGTTATTTGTAAAAYTGAGCATTTACAGAAAAATGCAACTTAGGGGTGCATTTGCATCTTCTAGATTTTCAAGTGAATAAGAAAAATTGTGATGAACATCTAAGTGAAGCAGCAATTGTCTCCAAAAGGAAGTTTAAAAGTCCAAGTATGTAGAGCAAGAAGGAGAAAACCCATAACAAAACATAGAAAGAAATCTAGTGCCTATAGTGATGGTAGTCTCTATACAATCAACTAATTTTAAAATCTAGGATATCTCCATCATATGACTGTTATGTGATAAATGCAATATAGTTGTAAGATAATTTGCCCCAGTTCCTTATCTAGAAAGAAGATAGCCCCAGAGACAAATATAGACTTATTTTGTCCAAATATTTTAAGTGTTCTTTTTTCCTCTCTCTCCCATTAATTGATTTGTTGATTTAAAGTTACTGACATGGAAGCTTAATCAGTCTAATATGTGATATCTTTTCGCTCGCCTCCTCTCTGTGCTGCAATGATTTTAGTGAAAATATGAAAATGACAAACATTTCTTATACATTGAAGTTGAAAAATGAGCAAAGATACGATTTAAAGCAGCAAATTTGATTAGAGTAACTTCTGGATTCATCCATTACAACCCACAAAATTATTTTAGTCCCATGGAGTGATTTCTTCACTTTCTTATTTGCAGAAGCATAGTATCATTAACATAATTTTGCAAGTGACTTTTCAAAGGTATTTCTATATTATTTAAGAGACATACGTGGAGAATTCTATATGATTCCTTGCAGTATTTCATTATTCTACAATCTCATTCATTTAATAACATGAATTGCTCTTGCTTATTCGTGCCAGAGAAATTAAGGGCATTATCATCTGTGCCAGTATTTGATGGACACTGAGTTGAGAACAAGGTATTCTGGATTTCAGCTTTCTAATAGCAATCTCCTTCCTTACAGCACTCTCAGTCACCAGAATTCTGCAGATAATACCATGGAAAAGTAGATAGTACTCTGCCATCTTGAAAAATATGGTAGAGGGGCCTGAATAGAGTAATTGGCTCATGGTTTTGAGTCAGTGCTCATGGAGAACATAAGGGTTTAAGGTCTTGTGGATGAGTTCATGAAGTTATTTATAAGGTAAATCCATACTGACAAACTTATTATAGCATCAGTATTAAAAAACTAAAATGTTTCTGTAGAAAATTTGCTTCTGCTTGAATCACTGCTTAAAATAGACAAAAGTAAACATTTTAGTGATTTGAATTGTGAATGGTCTCATATGACTATGGAATACATTTTTTAAGAAACTTCTGCAACATTTTTAAAGTAATTTCTCTGGAAAGCTGTAATTAATATGACTAGTAAAATCAGTATATTTCAGTAATTAAGTGTTCATGCTTCTTATACAGCATGTCACTAGATGTCACTCTGGATTCCACTATTTGGTATTCTGGTGATTTCTAAATTTTTCTGCCTTTCTGTGTCTACTTTTCCCACAACAAACCTGAACAGACAATGTAAAATGTGCATGAATAACACAGAATTGCTGACTGAATGTCAATTTTCTAGTGTGTGACTTCTATTGATCATTCATTATTGACATGAAGGTCTCTAGTGTCTCTCCTTTCCTCTTTAAACTCTCTCTCAGCTAAAATTTCCAAATAACAGAACCAGAAGGCCTTGAAGAACGGGATGATTCAGGTCTCTTAGGATGTTTTACAGAGTACTTTGACCTCAGGAAGGCATCAGAGGTACCTTTTTATAAAGACTCAACAACTGTTTGGAATAAAAATTTAAACACTGGGAAAAAAGAACTTCCTACTTAAAGTGAACATCTTTCATTGACACTTTTTTGGTGTAAATATAACTGGCTGCCTTTGGCAAACATACGGACTTTTTGAAACAGTTTTTTAAATGTATGCATTTCCCTTCCTTGTAGCCAATAAAATATAAATAGCATTTTCACGGTGACGAATGACATGTAGTACAGTATTCTATGATCATGGTTCCAGGATTTTATTTCTTTTAGCTTTGTATACATTAATTAAGTATACACAATCAGGGTTGAGTGCAGAGACAGCTAAATAAACAAATGACACTGTAGAAAGGTCTTTCTGCATACTAATCATATCCTACATCTGCAAGCAAAAGCTCTATAAATCGATTTGCTCTTTCACATCAAAAGACAAACAGTGAGGCAAGTCAGCAGTTCCTTTGTCAAAGTCACAGAGATTGCTGTTCTTCACAAATGCATTTCTACAGAGCTGAATTCAACCATTTGATGATTAGCATTATTGGCAACTCTTCAAAGAAGATTCATCAAGTAATTTGCAATTGGATTGGTTGCCATTTTTGTGATTCTAGCCCATGAAATTGAACAAAAAATGATTGACATTTGAATTCTTACTTGGAGGACAAAGTGAACTAGCATAAGAAAAAGAAGCAAGCAGATTCCCAAGAGGTTGGGAAGCTGCTGTGATTCCTCTGGTGATTCCCACATGGACCAGATCAGATAGGTCTGAAAATTAAATGAGTCGGTAGGGCAGAGGTGAGCAGGAAGATATAACTTCCTGTGAATATAAGAAAAAATAAAAGTGCTAATTTTTTAAGATGTCAATGTGTATATCTGGGCTTATGTAAACCCTCTAAACACCACATCCATTCCTGCGAGAAAAATCTCACTGAGAAGGGAGGAAAATCAGTCTATCACTTCACGTGCTTTGTGTGCAATTGAGTTCTCTGCTATCAGTGCATATTAGATATGTATGACAAAATGAAGGAATAACACAACATATTTGTGTGTGCTTGTAAATAATATGCAGCTGTATGAGAAGCTGCAAGTGATGCAACTGAGTATAGGAACTATTCAGACCTTGATAACCTTATTTGCTCACAGATTTCCATTTTTCAAAACAAACCTACAAAGCAAACAAAAATACTTGCTGGAATTCTTACATGTTTTATTTCCTGCTATCTCTGTTTCAGAAATTATGAATCAGAACCCTCTTTCTGCCCTGGCAAAATTACAAAGATGTTTAGACTCCTCCTTGAGTGTGATGTTCCGTAATATAGGGCAGAATGTAGAACTTAATACAGAGATGTATAGGTAGAAAATGAAGTTTACACAAGCTCATTTGCTGATAGCTCCATAGCTTTTTTCATCTGCTGGATATTTATTGTATAGGGGTTTTTTTGGTTATGATGAAGCTCATACTTGCACAGCCTCTTTTCTGAAATAGATTTTCTCTCCTATGTTTTGACCTCTAATGACCACAGATATTTTCGGACAGACTGATCCTTCAGTTACCTCCTTATATAAGGTTAGTTAAGCTTAGAGCTATATAAGCTCAGGTAAACATGCTCCATGTACAGTTAGGAAAGTTGAAACATGCTGATGACTTATTTCTAATACCCTGATTCTTTAATTTCATAATGTGAAAAATCTCACAGAAATGAGAATAACTAATTGTATGTCAGAGTAGTACCCTAGATGAGACAGAAGAGTAAACCCAAATATAAAGTAAAAAAGTGGCAGAATTTACTGGGAAAGTTGTTAAAAGAATATGAAGTTATTTAAATGATCTCACACATTTTCATTTACTTTAATGTGAGGAAGCCTGGGGGGTTTTTTTCAGCCAGATAACTGTTCAGATGTCTTTCGAAAAAAAATTAAAAAAAAAAAAAATCTGTGCAAACTAAACCAGCTCCTTAATTTTAACTTAAGCAGACTTCCATCATCTAAAATTAGGATCCACAGATAGCTAAAGGCTGAACTTGAAATCATATCACTATGGTAAGTATATCCAAGCTGCTTTTTTAAATACACTTGTTGAATAATAATAACGAAGAAAGTGTTYCTCTAGTCATGACAAAGACGAGAATACTGCTTTACAGAACATATACCACATAGTAATTGAATTTTAGAAGGCTTTGGATTAATTTGTCTAAAAAGCATCTCTAATTGAAGGATGGATTTTGAAGATAGCTGGATCCCTACACATCTAGTCTGATGCTGAGTCTGGTGAAAGCAATCACTAAAGTACGGGGTTTTTACAATCTCAGTGGTTGACCTTACAACCAAGGGTGTAATACCTCTCTGGAGTGTAATAGCTACCTATCTATGCTGTAATACKTCTCCAACTGGATATTTTGCTCCATGATTGGATTAATGCAACCGTCTGGTATTGTATGAAATCATATAAACAGCTAAGGGTGTTAACCACCTCCCCAAACCGCATGTGTTTACGTGAGGTATTTAGGCTAGGTATGTTGTATCCCTGAATCCTGCCTGTCCACTGCTAGGAGACTGATGGAGAGGCGGAATCTCCATTAAAGAATGACAGGGGATAATCAGTGTTAAAACTCCTATTAAATGCGATAGGGTAAAAACACTCCAAGTAATGTCTAGGCGTATATGTCACCACACTGCTTTTGGTGAAGCCATCATACATACAAATATAAATATATCTGTATACCTACATGTGACAAGTTTAAAATAATCAGGTTGAGAAAAATGTCTGACATTTTTTCATGGTTTTGGTTAAAATGACAGTCCATGGCACAATGGCACATTTATTATATTCTAAAGAAGAAGATGCTTATTTCCTCTTGCAAGTTACTTATTTATTTAATATTTAATATTTATTTCTCTCTTGCAACTTATGTTCTAATGTCAGCGTTGGTAGTATCTCCCAAATCAATAAAACAAACCTCTCATCTCAAGGAAATACAAAGACATTTAATCAAATTGAAATTTTGAAAAAACCAAAAAAACCCAAAAGAAAAATAAATTAAAAATCACTTCAGGTGCTGAATGTTTGCATTTCTAAGTTGTATCAAATAAATAGTTTGAGGAAATTCGACAAAACTAAGAACACTGAATCTGCCTAATGACATGAGAATTTCAAGTTTTTAAAAGGAAATCTTTCTTATTTTAAAGGTCAAGTAAACAGAAAGAATCAGCAATGCTGATTGGTATTGATATTTAAATAGCTTTGATCTCTGCTCCACTATGAGATCCCTCACAATATAATTGGAAACTAAGAAAAACAAAGACAATTATAATTAATATGTATTCTAAAAGATCTCTGACTATCATATCTATGCCCTCAATTGAAATAACTATAATTTTATACCTTTGTTGATTGGATTCATTCAATGTCATATTCGCTTCTGGAGTAAATAGCTGTGACTCTCACTAAAGTGAATTTGGAACAAGTTTYGTCCTCAGTAACAGACTACACATAAAAAATTACTGCAACATCTAGAGAAACTGAAGATCTCTGTATTACTTTCTGATGAGTCTGTGGAAAATAATTTATCAAATATTTTACCAGATGCTGATTCTTGTACGTATTTCAGGTGTTTCTTACATATTTTTGGTATGTGCTATTCAGTGTATGCCTTCAAAAAGAGTATTCATTGCCTTGGTGATCCAGGTTTTGCGTAATGGTATATGAGCTCTTATAGAGAACCATCCTCACTGTTCAGAAAGTTAGTTCTTTGAGTATTATATCTCCAAATTATACTAGCATTAGAGAGAGATTGTTTTTATGAGCAGAAGTCAGGATATCACTCATATTAATTGGCTAGGTCATAAAGCTGTGAATTGATGGAACTAACCACAGTTCTAAGGGGAATTCTACGGTGATGGATTTTAAGAAGACATCTGATTCTGGGGCTTATATTAGCCAGACTGACTATTCACTTGGTAGCTGCTCAGAGAGTACTCCAGTGCTTTGTATTTGCCRTATTACAGCAGTGCTAGACGCTTTCAATGCAGTCTTTGTAGTCTACAAACTCTGGCCAATGTTTGCAATCAGATGTAAAGCAACYGACCTCATGAGTTACAAATGCCAAACAACTAGAGCTTCCTTTGCTCCGGTGGCAGTTCACCTCTGAGAACCTGTCCATTTTACTTGGTGCTCAGTGCACTACTTAGCATGGAAATAGTTCCCTTCAGATCCCCAAGAACAGACATGCAGCATTTAGCCTTCCCACACAGTGAAGGTAAAATACAAGGCAGCTTAAAAATAGACTCACAAGGAGGGTAATGCCAAGCTGCTAAGAAAATAGGATTCATTGGACTAGAGCAGGGAATCTAACTAGTGGTTAAATCTCTAAAAACTATTTCTGTGTTAAATAAGTATGAAATAAAAAACTTAAATAGTCTAATCAGTGATTTAGTGCCTAATTATTAGATTAGACTGATGTTACCTCTTTCAGACATCTCCAAAACCTATTACTGATGATAACCTAGTTTTTACTAAAAACCATCTTTTTTCCATTTGGACAGACACATTCAGTAGGTAGGGAACTTCCTGACCAGATGAAAGATATCAGCCTTGTCAGCCTTGTGCCATACCAAAGACCTCTATTCCTGTAAGTCGATTCTCTCTCTCAATACTGGAGTGCAAAGAAAACTGTACAGCTTCTGCAAGAAGGCAAAGGCTATCATCAGGATACTGTATAGGCTGGTAAATAAAGCATATTCTTAGCTCGAGGTTGGGCTGTGTTATACTTCTCACTTAGCTACTCTGTGGCAGGATGTTTTGCACTAGAACTGGAAAGTTTCATGGATCACCTGTTGACTACCCTTGGCATACCACCATGTCCTGGTCTCCTACTCCTGACTATAGTATGCTACACATCTCATCTTGCCATGGACACTGAGGATGGGGAATAATTCTTTACATTCCTCTCAGAGTACTCTGAGCACTTGATGATGCAAACATGAACGGAAGGGTTTGGAATTGATGCATGGCCCTTTAATTAAAGAATAGCATTTTTTGAACAAGATTATATGTCCTGGGGAAAATTTAAAAGGAACAGATGTAAAAGTTCTTTCTTTTTCTCTCCCTCTCCCTTTCTCCTTCCCTTTTTTCGTTCTCCTCCCCTTCTTCCCTGCTCTCTTTCTCTCTTTCTTCTTACTAGAACTCTCAACTGGTGTTCAGTTTTTCCTCCAGACAGCCTTTCACCCCTGAAGCACCAGTAGATTTCAACTCAGGAATCCACAGTAATTTATTTCTGTTTGCTGTCTCCTCAACATTGTACCGATTACTAATCAGGTGCAGTGTTAATCCATTTTCTAAAGAATAGGTGTCTTCCTTCATAAGGAGCCATTCATAATTGACACCGTTGACTATAATAAAGCTAAAATTATTCTGAGTACTAGAATTACATTTCTCAGCTGTGGCTTGAACTATATCAGAAGTAGGAGCCCCATTCTTGATTAGGATAAGAAACCATGCAACAACTAAAATAAGCAAAACAGCTTATTAAATTAGTCTCAAATTTGGGATCTGTGTCCTAAGTTTGCTCCACTGTAGAGAGACCTGTATCTTCTCATAGTAGAGCATGTATGAATGATGACTGTAAATCATCAGGTGTTGAAACCTGGGACATACCCTTGATTAATGAAGTGGATGGCATGATGCCTCTTTAGCCATGGAATAGAGTGTCATAGTTTATGTATTTATATATTTTTATGTACTGGAGCTGACTCTGACTCTTTAACATTTAACATGCCAATTAAGTGCATGGTTTAAACCACTTAAATAGCTGTCTTCAACTGCAACCTGTTAATTTATCTTCTACTGACAAATGGAACTATTTAGCAAAAATGCAGGAAAAATAAAAGTTTGAAAATTAATAAAATTAACTTTAATTTGCTTATAGAGCTACCATAATGGGTAAAAGTAGTCTTTCCACCCACCTACAATAAAATAAAGCAAAAAAAAAAAAAAAAACAACAACACACCAAAACCAACAAAAAAAAAACCTGCACAGAAAAGCTGTAAAGTTACAAAGCCTTATTATTCATATTGTTCAGTTACCATAAGCTGACCTAAACCCTTATTGCAAAAAAAATGCTTTGTGTAAAGATTTCTGGCTTTCTGGGTCTTCTGCTGAAACATGCCTGAGCATCCTAGTAGTACTGATTTTTTCAAGGAGGGCAGAAATTTTATTAATAGGTACATGTAAAGATGTGCTTCTCTCTCTCCATCCCTTTCCCCAACTTTTCACCTCAAATAGTCATGAATTTACGTGTTTCGATAAAATAAGCATTGACAGAAATCCCTTATTAACTACAAAATGATACTGGACTAGATCTATGTCAATATCTAGGACCTGCATCTTGCAAAAAGTGCAAGTAAATTTCTGTCTCAACTCAAAACAGCATACTAGTCTATGACTCACAGATGAATCTAATGTTTTTTGGCTATCTAATGTTGGTATTTTGATTTTTGTATTTCCAAACATCTTCTTATTTGCAATATTATATATTATTTGTTATTTAAATTCTGTTTGCATCTAATTTCTGAAAGAAATTAAGGGTAGATCAGTACCAGAAATTTAAACTGATAATCATGGAGTCATAGAATATTTTGGATTGAAGAAGACCTTTAAAGGTCGCCTAATACAACCTTCCTGCAATGAACTGGGACATCTTCAATTTCATCAGGTTTCTCAGTGCTCTATCCAAACTGACCTTGAATATTTCCAGGGATGAGACATCTTCCACCTCTCTGGTCAGCCTGTTTCAATGTTTCACCACCTCCGTCATAAAAAATTTATTCTTCATTAGTCTAAACCTACCCTCTTTTAGTTTAAAAGCATTGCCCATGGTCCTGTTGCAACAGGACCTACTAAAATGTTTGTCCCCATCTTTCCTGCAGGCCCCCTCTAAGTATTGAAAGGCTGCAATAAGGTTATTCCAGAGCCTTCTCTTCTGCAGACGGAACAACCCCAGCTCTCTCAGTCTGGCTTCACAGGAGAGGGGCTCTGTCCTTCTGATCATTTTTTTGGCCCTTCTCTGGATTCAATTCAACAAGTCCATGTGCTCCTTATGTTGGGGACCCCAGAGCTGGATGCAGTACTCCAGGTGAGGTCTCATGAGACTGGAGCAGAAGGGCAGTATCACCTCCCTTGACCTGCTAGACATGCTTCTTTTGATGCAGCTCAGGATATGGTTTGCCTTCTGGACTCATGTCCAGATTTTCATCTATCAGTACTCCCAAGCCCTTCTCCTCGGGGCTGCTTTCAATCCGTTTATCTCCCAGCCTGTGTGGATAACTGGTGGGGATACACTGATCCAGGTGCAGGATCTTACTCTCGGCCTTATTAAACCTCTTGAGGTTCACACAGATCCACCTCTGAAGCTTCTTAAGCTCAATAAATACAACATGATATTCATAGATTCTTTATAAATGTAAATATTAATTTCAGTATAACATTATTGATATGCTATATTTTAATGTAAGTCTCTTTTACAAACTATATTTAGTTAACAGAGTACAATTTGGTAACTGACTTTTTCCTTTCAGCTGAGGGAAATACGAGTTATGAGATGTTTTTTATTGATAGTATATGGAAATACGCTTTTATCACCTAGTTAGTAGCAATAACTTCTTTACTAACTTTTGTGGAATATCTTCTATTCCATAAAGACTTTCCATTTCTTCTGCTCTTCAAGTAAATGAAAATGGCTTCAAAATATTACAGTTGGAAGAAGATATTATCAGATTTATATTCTCATTTTCAGGGTATCCTCAATTCCCTACTTTTAAAGTTTTGGGGTTGGTTTTGCTTTTTTTTTAACTTTATATATAATAATTGAAATACCAGGAAAGATGAGGAGTTCACCTGATGTAATAGCCTGTGTCTGACAGGGACCAATATAAGATGTCTTCAAAGAAGCTTCAAAAAACCATATAAGAGGCAACTGTAGAATTACATACATTTGAATGTTGAAGCTTCTCTCTGGTTTGTGCCTCGAGGCACATCTTTCTTTTGTTTCTTTCTGTAGATGGTCTTCTAATGGTCAAAGAAGGCTGACAAAAGTCACCATTTCAAAGAGTCAAAATTAAACTGTAAATATATTATCCTTTGTCCTCCAAGTGTATCTAGGAATTTTCTAAGAAGATGGTTTTTGAAATTTCCTGTATAACAGAGACTAAAAAATACCTGCTGTGTAATGGAAGGCAGTAGAAGGCTCATCTATCTCTTCATAGAAAATTCAATGGTCAGGAAATGTCATTACAGTACAACACAGTGTGTTGTTTCTTCAAACAGTAAGTTGTATAAAATTGTCTGTCTCTTTAGCCATTTTATCTTTTCTGTCTTTTTACCCTTGTGTTGTTGTCTCCATTTATCATCACTTTCTTCATTCCCTGAGACTTCAGGATTTTTCTTTTCACTCACAAAATGTCTTCATCATTCCTGTGTTAGTCTTTAACATCCAGCAATTGTTTTCTTACCCTCTTTCAGTCATTATAATGAACAGAAACATACTTCAGCTGCACATAGATCAAATCTATTAGAGGTTTGTTTTGAAAGTATTTTGAAAACCACTGCAGAAATGCTACTAAGTGTTGAGAATAGAAAATCCTTAACCTTCACAGAGCCTACCAGGTACACAACTTTCAGACCCAGCTCTCTTCACTCACTAACAAAATCGTACCCTTGTTGCATGTTTTCCTTTCATTGTCTTTAAGGGGATTGAATCTATCACCATAAATCTTAAATATCTCCAAAATTACAAGTAAAAATACATAAATATATGTAACAGATGCAGAATTGCCTCCTGGGATGCATGTATTATGCATAGAGAACTGTCATAACATCCCTTACACAATCACATCTTTTCCTCTGCTTGTGGTCTTTACACCTATCTCATTTTGACAATGTACCTGGAAATAATTTGGATGGATACTAAAACATAACTAACACCATAGAAACACATTTGCCACTTTCTGAAATGTACTTATTTGTGCAAATACAGGATCAAATAAATCCACCTAGATTAGAAAAAGCAGTAATGACATAAAAACATTTCCTTTTTTTAACTAATTTACTGAAAACAGAGCTATGATTCTCAATAAACAATTGTCTTCTGAACAAATGAATAGACTAAGTTTAATCCACATAGTACAATTTTATAATTTTTTGATATCTTAGCTTTTGCTTTAGAAGAAAGAAAAAGAAATTCAGTTTTATTTTTATTATAATATATCTCTCGAAGTTTACCATAATATTGTTAGGGGGTCATATTGACCCCTGATCTAGCTGATCTAGTTCAAAGTCCTAGCCTTTTTAGCTGACAAGTGGTAGATCTTCTAATTCAAGAGCAAATTATTTTGATTTTTTTTTTCTAATTTAATTCTTTTTTTCTAATGCAAGAGCAAATTCTTTTTGAGGTTTCCTCTACTTGGTACTGGTAACCTTTACTCAGCAGAGGCAAGGTCATACCCGGGGTACTGTGTTTAGAGATACGGAGCTACTAGAGAGGGTTCAGTGAAGGGCCATGAAGATAATGAAGAGACTGGAGCATCTCTCCCATGAGGAAGGACTGAGAGAGCTGGGCCTGTTTGTCCTAAAGAAATCAGGCAGGAAATCTTATCAATGTATATAAATACCTGAATGGAGGGTGCAAGAAGGACAGAGCCAGGCTTGTTTCAGTGGTGCCCAGTCACAGGAAAAGAGGTGATGGGCACACACTTAAACACTGGCTCTAGGTCATCCTGCTTGAGCGGGGGAGTTGGACAAAAAGATCTCCAGAGCAACATTCCCTGAGTTTCAATGTATTTGTAGTGTCTTTGAGAACATTTCCTCTTTTTTTTGTTTAACAGAAATAACCGCAAAGGTAATGTTTTACTTTTAAATGTAAAATAAAACGCATTGATTTGGTGATCTTGCATAGAGCTTAATGAATGACACAAGTTGCTTTGGGCTTTGTCAAACTCTCAGATGGATGGTCAAAGATTTTTTAATGTCTTATCAGTTAAATGTTTCAATAAAGTCTACTACATTAGGTAGGATATTACACATCACTGAATGAGTGGTAGACAAGCAATAACTAAAGTTATTCAATAATTTCAGAAGGTAAATGCATTACTTGTTTTATGGCTTTATTTATTTTCATTATATCAGACAAAATGACTAAACATGACTGCCCGTGTCTTGGCAGATTCGTAGTGTGTGTCACGAGAGACACAGATACTGCCCATACTATTTTTATTTTTAATTGTAATTGATTTCTAAAGATATACAAGAGTAAAAAGATTTTGAGGACAGGTCTGTTAATAAYTGCACACACACACACTGCAACCCTTCATATCAACAGTATTAATAAATTGTTAGCAAAATTGTACAAAGAAATTATAACACTTTTAGCAAACCATTTCTAAGTAATGTTTCMATTTTTTTATTATATTGCATTTATAGTAATGTGTGCTACATTCAGATTAGCTATGTTTAATACTGCAACTCTTCTTCTACCATACCTTTCTTCCTAAGTATGTGATATGAACCATGACATTACAATCTTAAAGCTGTAACAAGAATGAGTTATGTTTGTACTATTTCCCATTCTCATTATATTCTTTGTCACACAATGAATTAATGTTGTGCCATTCTCTGCTCTCATTACAATCTTTTCCTTATGAATGGGGCATCAGAATTTTAATGTCTTCTGTAATCTCTGAATTATAGGAGTGTGTTGCACTACTATGACCTTGCTAATATTTTGCATGGTCATTGGCTGGCTGCACACTGCTGGGTGTGAGGTTGCACCGAGCAGCCARTCCAGGGGTTTTGTCAGTGGCTGATTCAGCGTGCTCCACTAACCTGATGTAAAGTCCAGGGACCCGAGTGGGCTACTGCTGCTCCTAAAGAGTTGCTGAACACAAGAAAGTGTTCACTCTCTTCCCAGGTATGAACCAAGTATCAAGATTTCAGTTTCCACAAATTATGAAACATTTAAGAGAATGATAACATTGCAAATGTTTTCAGTCTTCCTTTGCTTTTATGTTTTTCACAGTTTTAAAAACTGTCATGTATTGCTTCCATATTAAAAAAAATATTAAATTGAGGCTTCTAAATTTCTGTTGTTCTTAAATTGAAAGCAGCTGGAAGTTAGGAGTTTTACAACTTGCTGATGCACTGAGGATCTGATGCACTGATTGTGTGGCTGACAGATTAGAAACTTAAAAAATGAGTGCACATACAGTTCCTCTTTTCCACTTTTGAAACCCAGAAAGAGGGTATATCCACTTTCTACTCCCTGTGCTTGCAGCTAAAATTCTGAACATTGCCAGCTATGTATTTAAATGCCTTCTTGTCTTTTTAAGGAGTTTCACTTGATAAAGTTTTGTACTATTAGTTTAAAAAAAAATTTATATTTAAATCTTTAAAATAACGAAATCTGATATAAGTCAGAACACATTGTAGAAACATGGAAAAACAGAATATAAATTATAAAAAGGATTCATGTTTATCAAATATGCTTTTCATGTTAGTTGATTCTTGAAAGCATTTTCGAGTTTACCCAACATAAATTATATATATGATAATGAATAAATATGGATTTTCTTTTTTTTTTAACATATGATATAGCAAAAACATGTTCATAGCCCTAAGAAGCTGCTATTAAAACTTGTTTTGTGAGAAAAATTCTAAATCAGGTAGGAAAATGTTAATACTGGCATGTTGAATTCGATGACAAGTAAATTGGCATATGTCAGTCAGTACCATGTTGAAATAAAGCCAGTAACTTAGTCTTTTTGGGAGAGTATAATTTTCCATTTAAAAGAAAGGCAACTATAAGCAACAAACAGTGTTTGACTTAGGTGCTGCTGAAACCCATAACTACTAAATCACAACCCACCCATCAGTCTGAGACACTAAGGAGGTTGCTTTGGTTGGGAAACTGTCATTAAGAATTGTGTAAAACCACTGTGACCTTATAGAGACTGTGGGAATGAGAACACTCACAGGAGCCTAAGAATTTTGCTGAATAGCAAAGGGTATCTTGCACATAGAATTCTTTGCCTGTAACACAGTTCTATTTTCTGTCCTGGGGTGGTATCTGAGTTATATAAGAAACACTGGTCAACACTGGTTCATACACACAGCTTCTTTATTTAATCATTTTTACTTTGGAACTCATCAATGTGCATTCTGAGCATCTCACAAATTTTAAATTAATTTATCCTTATACTATTTCCATCAAAATAAAGAAATATGTTACAGCTTGCAAACTGAATGTATATAAAATTACTTGCCTGGCTTGGCCTAGTAGTAATATCATTAATTTTGTGTTGTTACGCACAGTCAGGTGTGTGAAGAAAAAGTCAGAATCTGGAACTTAACCAATGGCCAGTTAGGAACATGGGTTCTAGCAGGCAGGGTTATTTTTGTTATTGTTAAAGGATTTTAGGAAAACCCCTCCTGTGTTAAAATTTGAAGTGTCGAGCAGAGAACGCACAGAACAGCTTCTCTACTCTTCTTGCAGCCCAGAAGGCCAAAGGTGTCCTGGGCTGCATCCCAAAGCAGTGTGGGCAGYAGGGCAAGGGACGCGATTCTGCCCCTCTGCTCTGCTCTGCTCTSCTCTGCTCTGCTCTGCTCTGCTCTGCTCTGCTCTGCTCTGGTGAGACCCCACCCAGAGAGCTGCATCCAGCTCTGGGGTCCCCAGCACAGGAGGGACATGGACCTGTGGGAGCGAGTCCAGGGGAGGGCCATCAAGATGTTTAGAGGGATGGAGCACCTCTCCTGTGAGGAAAGGCTGAGCGAATTTGGACTATTCAGCCTGGAGGGGAGAAGGCTCTGGAGTGACCTAATTGAGGCCTTTCAGTACCTAAACGGGGCCTACAAAAGAGCTGGAGAGGGATTATTTGCAAGGGCATGTAGTGACAGGACAAGGGAGAATGGCTTTAAACTGAGAGTAGGTTTATAATGGACATTAGGAAGAAATTCTTTACTGTGACAGTGGTGAAGCATTGGAACAGATTACCTAGAGAAGTGGTGGATGTCTCATCCCTGGAAATGTTCGTGGCCAGGTTGGATGGACCAATGAGCAGCCTGGTTTAGCAGAAGGGTCCTTGTGCATGGCAGGGGCTTTGGAATTAGATGATCTTAAAGGTCCCTTCCAACTCAAATTATTCTATGATTCTGTAATACTAGAAGGATCTGAACAGGTCCATTTTGAACAATCTCAGCAGGTATGTGTTTTGGAAAATCATTGGGCTTTATCTCTGCTGTATAAGCCTCTAAGAATAAGCTAAAAATTAAAAAGAAATTCCACTCCGTGGCTGCATTATTATGGTGTCTCAGGAAGGTGTAACCAGGAAATCAAACCTACCACTTGAAGCTGGCTTTTCTGGGAAGAAATGGGAGGAGTTGTGCTGTTCCACAAGCCCACAAAACAATATTACAGATCTATTAGCTTCTGTGAGAGTTAAAGGGCAATGACCTTCATATATTAACTCATTTGTTTCTAAATTAATATCTTTAAATGTTCCTAAATAATTTTGTCTTCTTTCTCTTTTTGCATATTCGGTGTCTACTTACACACTCGTTGTTTGCATTTAAATTGGGTGTTCCTGTCAGCATTTAATTACTAACAAATGCAACTGTGTAACAAAGTCAAGTGAGGAATATGTGTCAAGTTTTAAATTTCCCTTTAGAGACTTAATTTGATGTGGGTAACGTAGTTAGGCAATATGAAGTTCACATAACATTAATTCTGTCCCAGAACAGTGGTGTTCACAACTTATGTGAGGGGGAAAGTTCATGTGTTTTGAAGTTTGAAGCAGTCCTTTTACAGGTTAAACCTCATAATTCTGAGGTTTTCTCCTATTGTGTTAAATGTCTTAAGGTAGATGTTAGATAATTACTTCAGTTTCCAGAACTTTGTGTGGCTACTTTCCTTCAAGGAAAATCTAGGATGTTTTTATGCATGAAAAAGAGTTTATCCCATACAACATGTGCAGTAGTTCAAAAATATGTGAAAGCAAGTGCTAAAAGTGAAGTCAAGCTGTGAAATGCCAAAACAAAGGCTACTTTTGCATTCTAAAGTCTTTTTCCATAAGGATTTTTATTTCCATGATTGATGGCCTTTTTTCCCCTACATCTTTTTCATCTGATAACCTCTGACCTTTCTGGACTTGAACAGAAAAATGAACTCTGATTTTGTAAGAAAACGGGATGAAGTACAAAGATATGTATAAATAGGAATTTGTTGCCAGATGTCAGAAGACTGGACTGACTGGAGAAAAAAGACCTAACCCAGGGTAATGACATGACTACAAAACAATATTTGTTTGGTTGTTGTTTTCTACCAGATTTCATTACACTCTTTTTTTTTTTTTAATAGCATTAAGAAATCAAATTTCTTATTTATCTGAAGGATTTGTACTTACATGTGCTCACTTCAAGTCACTACCACAAATTAAGAGTCTGCAAAATGTATCTTCTCAGAAAAAAAAAGGTGAAGGGCTCCAAACAGCTGTAAGTAAMCTTGGCATTCTTGCTGATAAAAATAAATGTCTGTTTAGTTTAGAAAGTTCTAGATTAAGCCCAGCAGTATATAAAAATTAATTTACATGCGTGCTGRTAAAGCATAGATTTTACCAGTTTCATCTGTTCATCTCTGACTTAGCCAACTGTACAGCAGGAGAAGACTCTGAAAGGCTTTGCAAATTTTGCAAACATGAAATGTACATTTTGATAGAGTGAAAAAACTTAGAAGTTTCCTTCTTGCTTTTTCGTCTGCTTCAAGCAAAAGACTTTATAAAAGAATAAGTTTGATTCTGTTCTGAATGCATATAAAATATATGACATATAGGACATATATATCATATATTAGATGAATTATTAATTTTATGTGTGTGTATATATATGTAACTCTTGTTTCCTTGAGGGACATCAAGTGTTTTAGGCTCTCTGCCTCGTAGTGACTTCCTTGAGCTACAAGTCCTCCCACTTCCAACATTAGAAAAAATTCTACATCGAGTTTCTATACAGTGATAAATTGTCCAATGTTCTCTGAAAGTGAAAATTCTCAAAAAAACAATTACCAAGATGAAGCCACCCCTGGTTGGAAGTATACTAACACTGCACTTCTCGGTGCTTTAGGGTGTGAAGTGAAACAATAGCTCTTATTCAGCTGAAATTGTGAGGGGAATTTAGATAAGCAGAAGGTAATTATCCAGGTTAGAATTTGGCCATAACACAGGAGCTGACACCTCCTATCAAGAGGTATGTAATCACATTGCGTGATTTTCTAAAGAAACACTGTACAGAGCAGTGCTAAATTTCAATGCTCCTCTGAACAGCATTTCGCAATATATGTTATTTTTGAGACTCCATGAAAATTCTCTGTAACTGCTTTTAAGCCATTTCCCCTGGTGCAGAGATTTATTTTTTTTAAGAACATGTTCTGAAAAGTACTGACAGCCTCTTCAGCAGAAGAGCCAGGATTGTCAGCCATTGATGCAAAAACCTGAATCTGCTTTGACACCCCCGAATAAGCTTCTGGCAATGTTATGTCTTTCTTTTAGATGTTTGGATAAATCACACAGCTCAGAAACTGCATCGTACATTATGCCTAAGTTATAAACAAATGTTGCTGAGGTAAGGATATTTCTAAGTTCAATGTACTCAATCTCTAGACGTCACTTAGCTGCCTCAGTGAAATGTTTGCTCAAGCTTTGGCTCACRTTCCAAGTGGCTTATATGAATCTTCCAGGAGACCCAACCAAACAGATGCCTGTATTGCTGCTCACTCCTTTCTGAAGCACCTGTGTTCTTCTACCACCAGCACAGTGTTTGGAGTAGCTGTGATCTAGAAGAGATACACCAGAAAAGAGAGAATTTGTGCCAATCACTGGTGTTCTTTCTGCCTCTAACCTCAACAAGTGTTGTGATCACGACAAGTGAGGACTTTCTTTCCCAGTGGCTGTCCTTATGCGAAACATGATTGCTGCAGGTTCCTCCCTTCATGTGGTTTGTGGTTGCTGGCAGCTGAACTGGACTAAAACAGAGGACCCACTTGGATAGAGTGGTAATGTTGAAATATTCACAAGCTTTTAACAGTCTTACTCACTATCTGATGGCTGTTTAACCTTTCTGTTTGCTCATGTGGAGCACCGCCTCCATTATGTGTCTTTCCTCTTGGGTTCTGTAAGGTCCAAAGCTTCAGAGTCTGCTCCTGGTCGGGAACAGAGATTTGGTGCTGATGGTGCTGGAAGAATCCTGTGATAAAACCGCTCTGAAGGAGGATTGCCAGGGCAGTCAACAGACAACATGGGAAAGATGCATTAAGTCTTAACTTCTAGTTTAAGGGGCCTTTCACAGACCTGAAAAGCGTGTGTATGTGAAACAAACAATAAGCACAAAACCACCTGCCTTGTTTGGACATCTAGGTTCTTCTTTGTTTGTTTTTTTGGGGTGGTTTTTTTTTGGGTTTTTTTTGTGGTTGTTTTTTGGTTTTGTTTTTATTTTTTGTAGCATGGTGTTTATTCCCTCTAACTCTGAGTATTTAAAAGTAGGATTTTTCCACATTTGGTGGAGAAAATATCCCTGGAAGATGATTCATCTCACTTTGTGCGTCTGCGGAGAATTGTGCTTTGGATGTTTTTTTCTATTCGCTGTAAAATGACATTAAGACTAATCTAGTCATGTAGGCTTCAGCTCCCAAATGGTTACAGTTATACACTATTTCGCTGTTAAAAAAAGTGTTATAGTGCTACCCAGGTCTATATGATAATTGGACTGTTAAAACAGTCATTCAGGATATAGGAGATTTATGCCTGAAGAACTCTCTATTCCAAAATGTCTCCCAGATTCCACCACTGCTGCTTGTGTCAAATCCATCACAGCTAACAGTAACCAAACACTAAACTCCTTAGGAACTGTGGCCTCATGTGCTCCAAATCTAGGTCATACTATAACCACAAATGACACAAAATGTACTAACTGAGATTTATTTTTAAAAATAAGAAGAAAAATGTTTACTACCCCCATTCCTATACTACTTTGGTTCACCCAGTGTGTTATTCTGGATTTAACATTCCCGCTTTGTTGCCAGATGTCCCACTTCCAGGAGACAGGCAGTGGGTGTTAGAAGTAAGGAAAATAATGAGAACTCCAAAGGTGAATTAATGAATGCTGATGTTCATCTGGCAAATGGCACCTCTATCGTGTACCTTTTCTTTAAACCTTTGTCAAATGACAGTTGATTTCAAAGGCATGAGAGAACATACATGTGACTTGATATAGTAGGTTTGGCTGAATTTCAGATTTTAGGGAGCATGGGAAGTATAAAAGTTTCTTCTTGTAAATTCAGCTGTCTGTATGGGAGGCATCTAGATAGTCAGTATCCATTCTTTCTCAAAAGTAATGGAAAGAACTGGACATGTCTAGAGCAAATCTCCTCAGAAGCTGAATTATTCCACCTTGTTTAGAAACTTGYATGGATTATATCACAGGCTGGAAGTACCATTCTCTCTGGGTTAACAACAGAGGAAGTTAAGACAGTTCACTTAGGCTAAACATCTAACTTTTTGATAAGTTAAAGTTAAATTACATGAATGTCAACCTCACCTGTATCTGTTGTTTGGTCTCCTTTGAAAGAGTGGTTCAGAGGCTTACAAGACTGTTGCAAACCAGGCAAATGGCATGATGAGGACCAAAAGGCATTAAGATAGGTAGTGAGTCAAGAAATAATAGATGGGAGACCCAGAAAAGAGACATTAAGAGACGGCATACAGATCATTTTAAACTTGGTAACTGCAATAGGTATTTTGCCATTGAAAAAATAATGGCATTGAGACAACCTTGTTAGACAACAGGATCCCCAAAATAATTTAAAGAGAAACACTAAAAGAGAAAATAGATATTCAATCCTTTTGTTGGTACTTCAGAAAAAAAAAATTGGGGTTCAGGCAGGAAAGGGTAGTGTCATCCACCTCCAGATATCCATCTAATGATGTTATAATAAAAATGAGAGGTTTCCTAAATACTGCCAGGGAATTTCCAGAACTACTCAGACACACTAGACTCTGCTTTATGGAATATACTGGGAAGAAGTTCAGGAATTCTAAAATAGAACTGAAAACAGACAAATCCTAATGATAGCATGCTTTCCTTCCCATATTAGGAGCAGGTAAGAAGAGGGGTAGATCAGCACTAAAGACTATAAAAGGTTAACAAAATATTTACGGATTTATTTATTTAGGCTTTAATTTAAGCAAATAAAGAATAAACTGATTCAAATCTCGGGTTTCTGAGAATGCTCTTTTATATGGTTTGGTTTGCTTTGCTTTTGCTTGGTTTGATTGTAGGAAGAAATGTCATGGTAGTCTTAAAATCCGATCTGACTTTAACAAGGAGTCATAGTGCATCTACTCACCCAATGGAGGAAGACGGGAATACATGGAAACCTGTAAAGTATCAACAAACTGGAGTGCTTGGAAATAATTGGAAAAAATAGACAATACAAATTCAGTGTATTTATCAATTCCAAAATGGTGGGCACAGAGGAAACTGACTGGGGTGATTGTTGTGAGGGAAATAAAATCTAAGGTGTTCCCTCAAGTGGAGAGGTGAAAATAGAAGATACTGGAGAGTAACATTATATGTCAAAATACAATGCCAATGCCACAGTTTCAGGTTGGAAGACTGCTGTGACAGCGACTTTTCGTGCATAAAGGTATTAGCAATTAATAAACAAATAAAAAGAAATAATTAGAATGAATTCCTGCTGCAGATCACCACACAAAACGAAACAAAGAACTCAARACTGCAAGCTTAGCTCTTGAAAGACAGTCCAGGGCATTTATAAGAACATAAAAAGGAGCGGCGAAAACAACACACACAATCTGTTTATATGAGTCAGGAAATCTCAAAGGCAATGCAAAGGGTTTGCAAAGGATATTAAGAGGAGAAGCTATGGAGAAAGTAGAGGATACTTGAGGGAAAGGTACATCTAACAGCCTCAGTATCTATCCATGAGCATGCAATACTGTAGTCAGAAGGGATTAAATATCTATACAGCCAGATATTCCTGTTAGTACTGACACTGGGAGTGAAGATAGCTTCCTGAATTTTATAAATTCCAAATGTTATTAGGGTACCGGCATTGCATGAGTCTATATTAGCGTATATGAGCCTCATGTGTAGCCCCAAGTCCTGAGCATACTGAACCTCTTCTAGAATCCTGAGTGCTCTTAGACCCCTACTCTCAAAAGATCCCTGTCATGTGAAAATGAGCTGAATCATGTATTGATATTTATTCAATGTGACCTGGGATATAAAACATACTGCTATTATTTCCARTTCCTCCAGATGAGATCATGGTTGGCTGTTGGAACATCTTCTCTGCTCCAGCCTGAAATCAGGCAGGTGAGCTTAAACCTGAAATAGACGTGGAGGAGCCCTCACACAACCTCACAGCAGGGTGGCCCAGGATGTGGCCACCAAAAGCACAGCTCTGCAGCTGAGACTGTGCCTCCCTGCACAAAAATCTTCTCTGAAACAAAAGAAAAACTTCTTAGTTGGCACCATCTCACTTGGGAGGAAGCAACTACCAGCTGAGAGGCAAATCCAGAGCCTGCTACCCTCCTCAAAGACGTGTGCCTGCCTGTTTTGTAATTTGGAAGCAACAGTGGTAGGTTGCTTGAGGTCACACATGCAGAGTAATCACAGAGAAATATTGTGGTGCTATGGAAATAGTCCAAAGGGAAGAAGAGAGAACAGTAGATGAAATGTATGCAAATTTTGGTTTCATTTACAAAAAAAAAACAGCATGAAAATATTTTCGGCCAGGACCATTATCATGTGAATTATGAGCTATGTGAAAATTATGTATGTGACAACTAATTGATGTCATTTTTTTCTCATATAGGGAAGCATCTTATGGAATATTGGTGGGGTTTAGGTTCAGTTCTTTTATCTAACCTTTACATTAATAACTTGGAAGACACGGTAAATTCATTGAGGGGATTAATTACAAAGATAGAAGAGCAATAAAAGGCATCCCAGAGAGATTAGGACAGAAAACAGCAAAGTCAGTTACATGCTGAGTTGGTGTGAGTTAACAAACAAAATAATCTCAAATACCAATATCACAGAGAAGACAGAAACTGAAAGGATTTATGTGAGGTGAAGAAAGCATTATTAAATGGGAAATTGACCTGTGATGTGAAGTGATAGCCAAAAAATTCCATCCGCTCTGGAATGAAGCAACTCACCACAGAGTATGAAGGTAGTAGTTCTTTTCACTAGGAATCTGTATGATCTCTGCATTCCCGTGGTCCTGCATTCCTTCCTGGGTATCTCATTATAAGGACTGCAGTTTGGAAAGTGCCAAAGTAATTAGGAAACAAGAAATTGTTGACACTGGGTGCAGGGGGTGGGAATTAGTAAGCTAAATGTGAAGACTTAGGTAGCAATGTTTAAAGGAAGAACATAACACGTTGAAAATACCCCAGAACTGCCAGGGATGGAAAGGAATTGTCTGATACAAATCCTGGCACAATTGAGCTAAGGCTGAAAAGAAAAACAGCAGATAAATGCAGGCAAAATAACCAGGTATATTTCCTGCCAATTGTCGCTATTAGGCTATCTTCCAAGGGAAGCTTTCTCACTTGGGACATTGAAAAGTGGATTGGACAGAATTCTGTGAGATGTATTGTTTTATATAGCTTAATAAGTGGTTTCTGTCACTAATATGGGCCAAATATATCAAGACTGCATACAGTTCCTGCTGCTATTAGCAGCAGGTATTCAAGCACAGAATGTGTCTCCGTGATTCTTCTATGGTGTTCTTCAGGGAGATGTCCTTGCATTTACTGTTTTCTAGAGATCTTTGGTCTTTTCAATGGCACGTAACTGGCTGTAGGGAACATTTCCAACTGACTTGTATTTGATGAGAGATTTCTAGCTGAGAAAGTGGGTCCATGTTTGAGCATATGCTGTTTCCAATTCACTGGACTTATTAGCAGTTTATACCCTGTGTTTTGTTAAGAGTGTTCTCAGACACTGTTCTAAGATGTTATTAATCCTTTTCATTATTGTTTTTAATCATTGTGGGTACATACCACGTGCCAAGAATAGGCTGCGAGGTTTAGTTTCCTTGCCTGATAGTTTAATAATTCTCTCTTGAATAGGAGAACTTGCTTTCAGAAAGATTTATCGGGTTAAAAAAAGGTTTTGATTTAATATTTGAAGATGGAGTTAGCCTCCTGCTGTGCTTTAAGCATTTGAAAACCTGCTGCAAAGTGGCATTTCAAAGACAGCTTAATATTAAATTCAGTTTGCAATATTCATATCTAATTGTTGTAAGACCTGTTGTTCTGTTAATAAGTGGCAGAATAACAATGTTATTATGTTTGGTTTTCACATGCATTTTTAGACCTTTGTTAAAGGACATTGTTCTTGCAAAGGCTTTCCTCAAAGAAAAGAAAAACATTTACATATACAGTAGATAAACTCCTACAGCTTCAGAGCAGTCTGGGTGTTTATCATCTTGTGCAGAACTGATTTGAGTGTTATTCTTCTCAGCTATTCTCAGAGTACACATTTTATTCTCATTTAAGCATTGGCTAGTTGTGTTATCCAAATCACTGCATTATGAAAATAAAATATACAAGAATATGAAATGATATGAATGGGAAAATATGCTATTTTTTTATGAACAGCATGCAATCTTGTCCTCTGTGTTTTCTTCTACAGCAGAGGTAATGTAATAAAGAATTTTATATGACTTCAGCACTGATGTTATTGGGTGATTTAAAACCATTTTCCCATTGTAACTCAGCTGTTCTGCATTTTTAGAGTTTGTTTTTACCAATATTACTGAAAATATCAAGAGAGCAGCTGCAGAAGTGACACTGGCTACTTGCTTCTGTTGGATGGCTTTTATCTGGCATAAAACTATTAAACATACAGTCATTATGAATCATTAATAGCCTGACAGCAAAGTTGTCTGCAGTGGGAAAATCAAGTCAGTTTTATTATTCATTAAGACATTCCTGAAGGAGCTAACTTTTCACAGAAAGAATAGACAATAGAATTATAATATTTCATACTTATGAATGTGGTCATGTGTTAAACTACTTTGCCTTCTTATAATCAGATTTTTTCAGTTACTTATGCTAATCATTTTGGTAACATTTTTATTGCATGCATTCTGCTTAATTCAAAAACCTGTCTTCCAGGATACTGAAGTAATGTCTGAATTTCTTTATAATAGTTACATTATACACACCTTCTCATATTAAATTGTAGTTTCTCAAAGGAATTTTATAAATTAAAATTAGGCCAAGTATGAATTTAAACCTAGTCTGAAGACAGTGCCTTGCATTTCTCTTCACACAGTAGAAACTGTTTCCCAAACAAAAAAAAATCACAGGTGTGTAGAGTTGTAATGCAGAGTGATGGAAAGAAATACATGGTAATGGCTGAGGTACACATTCCAATAAAGACAAGACTGAAACATACGGCTTCCTTTTTCTTTTTTCTTTTCCCTTTCATTTTGGCCTCCTTTGATATGGGACAGTACTGGTAGCTCTCAAGTTAGAGAAGTAATGTTGGGGTAGAGTGCTGTAGAGAGAGATGTGATTCCAGCTGTTCTTAGGGTAAAATTTGAAAATTTACCTCAGATTTGTGAACTCAGCCTAACTTTTAGAGGTACTTGGAATACAAGTCCATGAACACAGCTGGTAGAGTTGACTAAGACTTTACTTGCCTGTATGAGTGAAACCTCCCCCCTCCCCTCGACTTCTGTGTATTTAAGGCATGCACTCCTTCAGCATCCCAATCTCTTCATTTTGCTGTCTTAAGAATGTGAATTGCGATGCAGAATGTGAATTCCAACACCAGAAAAACTAGGAGTCTACTGTGTTAAGTGTTTTTATATTTTTGGTCATAAATATAGAAAAGGATTTTCCATGCTCACAAAGAGAACACGTTGAACTTCATATATGAGATTCTGCCATATCCATGCACATGGAACAGTGTTTTACTCCCAGCTTTTCCTTTGGTCCAGTTGCTGAACTTGGCTGAGAAGATAAGCTTATATGACTGTGCAGAAAGACTTATTTTAAAGGAGTAAGTAGATTCAGAGAAGCTCTGTCTTAGATATTAGTGTCACAACTTGGGAAACCTAAAGTTGTCCTCAAACTTCTTACATAGTTCAAGACTGGCATTTTAAGATGAAACTTACAAGAAAACACATGATTCAAAATATCACATGGTAAAAAGGTGCCTTCAGAGCATTCACAGCTAACATATCTAGAGTTGTAACTGCTGAATATCTGTTTGCAAATTTTAGTTCAAACAAACCCTTGTAAAATAACACTTAAATATTAATGAATCTAGGTAATCTTCCAGTCCACATCATGCTTTTTTTGCAGTCATCGAGACAGTGCTATTCATAAACCAAAAAGACAGCACCAGAATTAGAGAGGTGATAGTAAAACTGCACTACAGAAAAGTTAACACATCCTGAGAACAATCTGTCTTCAAGTAGGTTCGGGTGTAGGATCATAGAGTTGTTTAGGTTGGAAAAGACCTCTAAGATCCTTGTGTCCAAGCAATCATTGTGCCCAACCATTAACCCCGCACTGCAAATCCACTACTAAATCATATTTAGTGCCACATCTACACTTCTTTTAAATACCTCCAAGCGATGGAGACTCTGCCACTTCCCTGGTCAGGCTCTTCCAATGCTTGAACACTCTTTCAGTGAAGAAATTTTTTCGTAATATAAAGTTTAAACCTCCCCTGGCACTGCTTGAGGCCATTTTCTCTCATCCTGTCATTTGTTACCTGGGAGAAGAGACTGACCGCTGCATCGCTGCAACCTCCTTTCAGGTAATTGTAGAGAACAATAAGGTCTTTTCTGAGACTCCTTTTCTACAAATTAGACAATAGCAGTTCCCTCAGCCACTCCCCGGGAATGTGTACCTGTCCACCACACGAGTGAGTGGAAAATGTGCATGCTAAGAGATAGCATGCAACAAGAAACTGCTAGACTTGTTAGAGACTTTGCTAGAAGGTTAATGATACCTCAGTCATCAGTGGCATTGGGATTATGGGCCTGACTGACAGATAGGATGCCAGTATTCTTCATGGTGATTAGAAAGCAGATAAAAAGGGGGTGATTGTGAGGGAAGAATATCAATGCCATTTCAACCGTGTTCTATCATTGTTCCCTATGCTTAGATGAAGAGGTCTCACTGTGTCTTACTATTTCAGTGTACCTCAGCCAGCTCATCCAGAGCTTACATTTAATCATTAGCTTTATTCCTTTCATCTGCAGTTTTAAACAGTGATCCATCCTTCTCACTCCTTTCCCACATCCCCCTCAGAAAGCTGTTTGGGTTCTTGACCTCTTTGCTTCTCTCTCTCCATTGGTACTTCAAGCCCATTTGCTTTTCTTTCACTGTCTCTTCTCGTGAGTTTGTAAAAAATCATTTTTTCAGTTAATTACTCCAGTATACATGACGACCATTCTTAGCAAAGTTCCCCTCACATCTTAACTTGCAAGTACTTTGAGAACTGGTATGTTTAAAACACAAATGTAGGCACATGATATATACTAATCTGTGGAGCAGAATGTAAAGCCTCAGAATAAAATCACCACTTTATTGCTGGTGTCATCCAAAGAGTCTATAAATCTGAATTTTATATCTGCAACACATGAGCAAAACCTGGCCTGTATTTCTTTTTAACATATCTTCATTCTAATCATTCCTAACACTAACTGCAAGTGTCTCAAACTTGACAGCTAGTTTAGCATTAGACAACAATAGAATATTTCATTTCTGTAAGTTTAGTTATCTTGTTAAAATTCATATTTGCTTGTAAAATACTGAGAAAGGCTTTTAATCATTTGCTGTCAAAATGCCAGGTGGGTTTTTACATCAAGAATTGGTAAAGTCAAAAGATTTCTTTTTAAGTATTTTTTTTTAAAATGTAAGATATATTTTCATACTGCCTGAAAAAAACAATAAAACATATAGCTTAAAAAAGAGAGGAAAGAATGAAAAATTACAATGGGGCTTGAGGACCTGTGGGTATTTGTTCTACGCAGCACTTGTGGTGGAGCTGAGGTTAAGCAAAGGAGACAGGGAGGGTTTCAGGCCCAAGAGAAGAGAAGAACCTGAAAGGAGGAGCTGCCTGATTTCAGCTCCTGCAGAAATCGCATCAGAGCGAATGTAAGCAGGATGGAAATGGGAGCTACCTCATGCTGCCAAGCATGAACAAAGATGAAAAGTCAGTGAAAGACTGGGGAGGAGGCTGAAGGAGGAGGAGGACGGAAAAACAATGAGTTGAAACATAGTCTTCTCTGTTGGCAAAACAATCTTCTCCATAGCATCTTCTCACAGCCCGAGCTATTTGTTCACTACCATTCCACTGTTGTCACTCTTAAGACCTCTATGGCAAAAACAGAGAAACTATTTCGTGGTAGCTTTATTCTTAATGATATGTTATCCATTTGTATTTATAGGCCATCCATGCCCAGGAGCCTCTGGGCACATAACAAAATAAAACTAAAACACATCTTAGTTTTAAAAAAGGCAACATGGCCCAATTAATTCCCCAATTAATTAATTTATTCTACATAGCTTTGAATTTTGGTCTAAGGATTTTATGTAGGACATTAGAAAAAAAAAAAAGAACAGTTCCACCGACAAGACAGGTAATTATTTTATTCAATGATTTTTCTCAATGCAAAGCTATTAATAGCTGGATCACTAGTGGGGGGCCAAATTCTGCCCTGAGGTAAATCCAGCACCATTTCACCAACTTCAAGGGAATTACTGTTTTACTCGGATCAGAACTGGGCTGTTAAATTATAAGTGCCCGGTTATTCATAGGACTGAACTAAATTATTTCTTTCCTTTTTTTTTCCTCTTGTTCTTCAAATATAGAAGTTAGCTCTAAATCACAAAACCAAACCTGAAGTACATGGGTGTAGTTTCTCCTCTAATGAAAAGAGGAGAAACAGTCTCCCTCTCAACCCCTTGAGAAGCATCCACAGGCCCCGTCTGTGTCCACACAGTTCTCTTTCTGTAAAAACACAGGCAGGGCTTGACAAGACCTCAAATAAAGTTCACATTGTCAGAAAACAAATGACATATGTAAGGTAAGAGGACAAAGGAAAGGCAAACATATTCAAATATTTAATGTTTAATGTACAAGGCTGCGCATCTTTTCTCCTCCTTCCAAATCCAAAGCTTCCCAGATATTTGTTGCAAATATATCACTAAGTATCACAAGAAAAGTTTGTGTGTGCTTTGAATAAGCTTTGGATGCTCTGAAGAAGACAGGGATTTAGGTTTTGGGATCACTCTGCCCATATACTGTCAGCCTGATGGTGGCTCCTCATTCCTGTGAAGGGAGCAAACAGGTGGGGAATGAACACTGGTCTGCCCCTCTTCTCAGTTAATTTACACCCACTTGCTTTCATGTGCCTTGCTATGTTTAAATACCTCATTATTAGGTACCAATCATATTAGCTCTTTGCCATAACTTACTTCCTTGTTTTGAACACAGATCGCTGACATGCTTAGACTGACACTGATAACCAGATGCCAGGCTGAAAGGGAGTTTGATACATGTTGGTAGTACCCTTGAGAGAATGGGCGTTAACATTTTTCTGTTGCATACAGAAACTTTGTGCCATGAGTTATTGTGAGGTAGCCCTGCCTTCTCTGTATTATGAAATAAAACTTGCTTACAGCATATTTTTTCATCCTAGCAATAACAGAAGACCTGTTTTTCATTGTTAACGTCTTCCTTCCATTCCTTTCTGTCCTTCTGCGTGCCTTCAGCTACAAATAGCAAAAGTAGTCTACAACCCCCCCAAATTCAAATTGGAGTATAATACCACACTGAGAGGAAATGTGATTTAATAACTTGTTAGCTTGGGACTAGAAAAATTCATTTTCCAGCATTATTTTAGAGTGCTCAAGTGACCTTGAACAAATCCCTCTATCCCTCTCTTTGCCTAAATTCCCCATTTATATAACAGAAGCAATGATTTCTCTTTACTTGTCGCTGTAAGGATAGGGACAAAAACATTATAAAGCTCCAACTGAAACAAAAGAGAGTATAGAAATAGCAGATATTTGCAGAAGTGCATCTTAAATTTCAAGTAAACTCCTTGCTTCTTCTCATCTCCAGCGTTTTAGAAACAGGAGTTAGTAAGTACAGCAGTTCCTCTCACTTGTAGAACCAGATGTTACCAGTAGTTTTATTAAAAATGGCCATATATGAGGCAGGTTAAAGTCAACACAAAAGTTACTTAAGATGTTGTCTTCTTTGTGTGTTGTTTAAAACACTGTAAACAGCATTTAGACAGCAAAACTGAACTACAGAACAATTTACTACCACTRATTAATTTACAAACACGAAAAAATATCCCTTAATTGTGAAAATATATTTTTTCAATACAGAAAGCCTATAGTAATCATCAAAACTACAAATCTGTTAGAATGCAAAGTATTTTGAAAACAAAGTAAAGAGGTCCAAAACCTCATTAGCAGAGAGTCCAGTCGTTGCTTAACTGTAAAACAAGACAGAAGAATCCATGTTCAGCCCATTGGGGGCTGAATACTGTCTGTAACTRTATTTCATTGTAGTTTGTAACTGCATTCCTTTGGAGGCGATTGTATATTTCAGAACATTATTAATATGCAGTCCACCAAAAACTGTTTGAAAGGCAGGGAAAAGCCACCCTTGAAGTAAATAATACTGAATAATTATGAAGAGAAAAATCTATTGTGTGAGTAAGTGTAGAAATCTCAGATAAATACACAGGGTGTGCCACAGTTACTACACAATGCTTCCAATCCAAATAGTGCCTTGTGTTGCGTGGGGATTATGAGACCTGCTAGGATGCATTTGTTGCCAACTATTTTTGTGGGAAAGATCTTTGTGATATTTGTGCATTGCACAGAATTTGTGCTGAACTCACTCTGGAATTTGTGTTGTGACATTCTAAAACTTATTTTACACTTGTGGTATGGAATTTGATGTCCTTGAGCTTTTAAACTTTAAAAGTTTTTTAAAGTTTTAAATTTAAAAGTTTTTTAAATATCCATGTTGTGAAATATTTTCCACACACCCAGTTAAACCAGTTCCTTAGGCACAGGGGAGTTAATACTGTGATTTTTCAAGAAGGAATTCTATGCGTTCCAAAATGAGTCTTGTGTCTGTACTACACAGTTGTTTTGCAAATGATACTGTACACACTGAAATTGAAGATAATAATATTTTACTACCCCAGAGACTAATGAATATGCTATTCTTGTGGCTGTTGTACTGTTTACTGAAGCACAGGTAAATGCCTTGACTTGTTACTATGATGTCTGTAAGCAATTAGCTGGGAACTCAAATAAAAAGCTTTAGTATCACAATCCAGGTTTTTCATTTCCTTTAACATTCCCTTCAGTTGTACATTGTGAAGAATTTTATCTAAGAAAAGATATGGGTCTGGGCTGCCTGCCAAGAGTTTTGGGTTCTTAACAGATTGTTTTTCCCTGTGGGGTCGACTCACTTTCTGCTTGAGAAGTCCACTTTTGTCTGTATTTCCTGAAACAAGTCACTTACATGCCTAACTCCTATACATCTTGAGTGCTTAAAGAAAAGAGGCATGTTGGTAATGTTATCATCAATTGTTATCACCAATTATCAACCATAATTAAATATAATGTCAAACATTTTAAAATCATTCTCTAAATGCTATTCTCAAAATACCATTTGTTGCTGCAAGTGCTTGTCAATCACTGCCCAGTCTCACACCTCATCAATGAAAAAAGGGATTTGAGACATCAGTGAGGCATATAAGCACATGGGCTGGCATTTTATTTCATGGAATCTCCCAGTAATTTTTCGTACAGGAATTCAGGCATGGATCCACTCAGGCTTTCCTGTCTGAGTAGTCCCCTGCTACACTACAGGTGATCAGACTGTTGGGCTGTAGCAAGCATGATCATTGTGGACTCAACTGACCTTACCCTTGGGATTCAATGCTCATAACAGCCACACATAAGACAAGCATGATGCAATTTAGAACTTGCATGCATTTAAAGTAGGTCACTGTAAGACATATTCAYAGCTGATCTTGGCATTTTTTGTTCTGCACTGAACTCAGGTTTCTGGGATGGTTTTCTAGCACTTAGAAACTTTGCATGTCTTCCCAAAACTGTTTTTCAGTACAGTTTTAGGAAGTAGAAGTGCAATTGGTAGGCAGAGTACTCTATATGATCTGTTTTGGATATGAAAGATTTTATTCCCTAATGACAGCTGCCGATGGTGCCTTTACAGTTCCTCAGGGTATCCCTCCCTTTGGCTACTGCTCAGAAAGGATGTGGTCTTCTGCACTTTCTGCATCACGTCTACCAGCTTTGTGTGGACAATCTATAATTGAAGACATCAAAGATTCCCTGGCTGTGTATGCTTATGCCCCTGAACAGGCACTGCAATGTCATCCATAAAAGAGRCTATTCTTAAACTTGAGCTTTCTATACATAAAGAACTATAGTTGGAGAGTGTCTAAACATATGGACATGAGTTTCTAGTAGGAATATTCATCAGCTCTTTCTGTACGTGCTGCAAAATTTATCTGTGTTTACGAATTTGAACACCTGGTGGATTTTTTTTCCCAGCTAACTGTTGTAAGGACAAGACTCAAAAGTCAAAAGGAGTAGCAATTAAAAAAACCTGAGGTGGGAATAAAGCTATCTGTCTATAAATTTTTGTTTCTACTTCGGAGAAGCATTGATGAAAATATTTAAAAACTGTTGAATAACTTTATTGAAAATATATTAATAATATGGTGCAAAACTTCTGGATCAAACAGGAAGTTGTGTAGTGTTCCCCTAAATATACTATCTAATATATTACCCAATAAACCAGGAACTGGGCAAAGTTCACAACGAAGGTGGCTTCTCTTGAGAGTGAAATATATTTTCAGTGCAAACATGGATTTAGAACCTGAAGAACAAGTTTTCTTTCATTTGTGAATAACAACAAAAGAACTAGTTCATCTTTAATTTTTGAAAGATGAAAAACAAACTATGACAACCACTCATCATACATAAATAGAACATCAATGATAAATTATAAAACAGATACTTTTCCTTAGTTAATAATGAACAACAAATACTGCAAAATTAACCATTTAATTTATGTTGATAGAAAACTTAAGAGCATACCAAACTAAGTTTCCTTGTTTGATTGGCAGAAAATGAGTGACCGTTTCAGCTTCCARACTGATAATGAGTTCTGGGTCAATTCGCAGTGTACTTGGAAATTCAAGAAACWTGTAACATATCGAACCATAATGATCTTTCTGAACTTCTGCTTGGACTGGGAGTTTATCTGCTTCTAAATATGTTAACTGTATTCTTTTAAAAATGTACATTTATTGAGATATTCAAGTGTATTGCATCATTTAGTTTGAAGCTCGCATAATACTTTTATATGAAGAAAGAGCATATGCATCAATATGCCGTAAGGCTTTGTATACTTCAGGTGTGTACACCTCAGATATTTTCATGTTTGGGGCATATGTGCCAACTACGTTTAGGGAATTTGCACCTCAGAAATGTTTTTCTTTGCAGGCCTTCGGGTTATGTTTCAGTTAAGCAGCAGTTAGCAAGTTGCTTTTCAGCAGTACGAGTCTGTGACGCTTGCCTCGGTTTTGTCTCTTTACACAGTGAGATGGTGCTGTAAGCAATAAAACCTGATGCTATGTCGCCTACATTCAGAAAGTGTATATCCATATCAATTCCAAGACAAATCTTTGCTTGGTGAAGGAGACAATTTCCGTAATGCATACATACATTTACATGAATAATGTATTTCTGCACTTAATTTGCTACTTCTGCACATTCTTGTTTGGGCATATTTGAAGAAACAGGACCCAAAAAACCCTTCATCTCTCACAGAGGACAGTTGTTTCAGAAGAGGTAGGAGAGGGACACAAATTTTTCCATCACCCAGGGAATAGTCCTACAGTCCTGTGCCGTCTTTTGTCAAAAGCTCCTCGTACATTTCCTACTGAGGCTTCTGACTTCCACTGCAATGCCTCAGTATTTGAGTACATCTGGAAGCTGTGGGAGCATGGCATTTCATATAACTTTCACGTTTCATAATGCCTTACAGACATTGCAAAGCTTTTTGAGCCAATATTGGGGGCTCATAAAATTTCATTGATCACTGAAAATATGCCAAATAATCTTCTGCAGAAGGACTAAAGCAATATTTTAAAATTCTTTATTTTTACCTCCTTCCTCTTCATTTCATTTTTGTCAACAGTGGCATTTATTTTTCTTTATTTCTATCAGATGCCAACTAAAAAAATGAACAAAAGATAAACATATTTCTCTATTCTTTTTAAAGCTGGTCGCTTCATTAGGAAGTTCCTGAAGTGTGTGGAAGATAAGTTCCTGACACAGCTGGTGACTGAGCCAACTAGGGAAGGTGCCCAGCTGGATCTGGTGTTTGCAAACAGAGAAGGACTGCTGGGTGATGTGAGGAGGGACTCAGCAGAACTACCACTTCCAGAGACTTTGGCCTGTTTAGGAGTCTGGTTGACAGAGTCCCTTGGGAGGCAGTCCTGAAGGACAAAGCAGTCCAGGAAAGCTGGACATTCTTCAAGAAGGAAATCTTAAAAGTGCAGGAGCAGGCCATCCCGCTGTGCTGAAAGATCAGCCAGCAAGGAAGAACCCTGACCGGGCTGAACGGAGAGCTTTGTCTGGAGCTCAGGGAAAAAAAGGAGAATTTATGACCTTTGGAAGAGGGGGCAGGTCACTCAGGAGGACTACAAGGATGTTGTGAAGTTATGCAGGGAGAAAATTAGAAGGTCCAAAGTCCAGCTAGAACTTAATCTGGTTACTGACATAAGAAACATTTTTAAAATGTTTCTGTAAAGAAGTGAGCAACAAAAGGAGGGCTAAAGAGAATCTCCATGCTTTATTGAATGCAGGAGGAGACATAGTGACAAAGGGTGAGGAAAAGGCTGAGGCATTTAATGCCTTGTTTACCCGAGTCTTTAATGTTAGTCAGACCAGTTRTTCTTGGGGTTCCCAGCCCACTGAGCTGGAACACAGCAGTGGGGAGCAGAATGAAGTTCCCAAAATCCAAGGGGAAATGTTCAGCAACCTGATACACCACATAGACACACGCAAGTCTATGGAACTGGTTGGGACCCACCCAAGGGTGCTGAGGGAACTGGCGTAAATGCTCACCAAGCCACTTTCAATTATTTATCAGCAGCCCTCCCTAACTAGGGAGGTCCCAGTTTACTGGAAATTAGCAAATGTGATGCCCATCTCCAAGAAGGGCCCGAAGGAGGATGCAGGGAATGACAGATGAGTTTGACCTTGGTGCCGGGGAAGGTCACGAAGTAACTCATCTTGAGTGCCATCACATGGTATGTACAGGACAACCAGGAGATCAGGTCCAGCCAGCATGGGTTCATGAAAGGCAGATCCTGCTTCACGGGCCTGCTCTCCTTCTATGACAAGGTGAGCTGCTTAGTGGATGAGGGAAAAACTGTAGGGTGTTTTCTACCTGGACTTTACTAAAGACTTTGACATTGTTTCCCAGAGCATTCTCCTGGAAAAACTGGGCGCTCATGGCTTGGACGGGTGTACTCTTTGCTGGCTGGATGGCTGCGCCCAGAAAGTTGTAGTGAATGGAGTTACATCCAGCTGGTAGCTAGTCATAAGTGGGGTTCACCAGGGCTCAGTATTGGGGTGAATATTTTTACCAATGATCTGGAGAAGGGGATGGAGTGCATCTTCAGTCAGTTTGCAGATGGCATCAAGTTGGGTGGAAATGTTCATCTGCTGGAGTGTAGGAAAGCTTTACAGAGGCTGAATCAATGGGCTGAGGCCAATTGTATGAGGTGCAACGAGGCCAAGTGCTGGGTCCTGCCTTTGGGTCACAAGAACCCCATGCAGTGCTACAGGCTGGGGATGAGTGGCTGGGAAGTTGCACAGTGGAAAAAGACCTGAGGGTGCTGGTTGACAGCAGCTGAACATGAGCCATGAGAAATGGAGTCTCAGAGGAGATCTTACCGCTCTCTACAACCAYCTGATAGGAGGCTATAGCAAGTTGGGGGTCAGTCTCTTCTCCCAAGTAACAAGTGATAGGATGCTGCGGCAAGACGGTGTTGATGGCCACAGCCTTCCAGAAGCTCCCCGGAGAGGGTTGCCTCAGTCGAAGGCGTAGGCAGGGACACGGCTTCGGAGCAGGGATGACCGCGGACACCTCCTTGCCAGGTGAAGAGTGCAGCGAGCAAAAGTAAAGAGGCGGAATGGGTCTTCTGTATGGTTCCAACCAACGTGTTTATTGGTGGAGGGTCAGGGACAAAAGACAAGATGGAGCTGAGGGTCAGGGATTAAACAGGGTACCCGGAAGGCGGGGAGAACATCTGGGCCAATGAACTGAGGGGAAAGGTAAGTAACAAGGGTAACAGTCCAGTGGGATCTGGGAGAAGGAGGGACTTAGGAGGGGTAGCCAATGGGGAGCAGAATTTGAACGAAGATTCCAGAACCACAACCATATAGGGACGGGTAAGGCGGGGTTATAAACCACTCCCTTGGGGGAGGAACTCYCAGATTGACATAGGTGGCTCAGACTCTAGAGACTGCCCACCATTGGGCGGAGCCTCTATCCCGAACCAACGCAACAATAGGACAAGAGGAAATGGCCTCAAGTTGCCAGAAGTTTGGATTGGATATTCGGAGAAATTTCTCCACTGAAAGGGTCGTCAAGCATTCCAACAGGCTACCCAGGAAAATGGTGGAGTCACCATCCCTGGAGGCATTTAAAAAACATGTAGATGTAGCACTTAGGGATATGGTTTAGTGGTGGACTTGGTAGGGACATGTTGTGTTACTGGTTGGACTTGATGATCTTACAGGTCCTTTTCAATCTAAACAATTCTGTGATAATTTATAAATGTTATCTGTGAATAAAACCATGAATGTTACCTTGTTCTACGTGGCCCATATCCTTGAAGTTCTGTCTTAAACAAAGCAGATCTCAAAAACAGACTGCATTTAAATACCAATACTTTGAGCACAGGCTGAACTGAAATGCAGCTTTTAAGTCCGTGCAATCTTTCAGCCCTATCTCTTTTTCTGAAAAGAATGTGGCTGCCTGGTAGCTAGCCTACTACTATCAGTTCGGGCCATTTCTCTCCCTCCAGCCCAGATCTACTTTTCTTGCCTTCAAAAATATGACATGAACAGAGAAACTCCCTTAGATTCCCATGGTTCAAGGCACCAAATATTTTACAACCACCTAAATCAATCAACTTAAGTTTTGCCTGCAATGGGAACTCACCCAATAGTGGTTCCTACTGAAGTCAAGTACCTTGGTTCCATATCATTGTCCTCATACTGTGGTTTGGAGGTGGGTCCCCCAATTTCTCCACTTAATATGCTTGGGTCCATTTACACCATGGAGTGATTTGAACAAGACAAATTTCTTTTCAGATTAAGTCCAGAGCAAAGGAGAAAATCCTAAACTTCGAACAGTGGAGATGTACAGCTCCCAGCCAAACTAGCTCTGACCTACATATCAACTGCCACAGTGCCAAACCCCTGGCTATAACATATGTAGTCAAAGGGAGTTATGATGTGTTCCATCTGACAACAGTATTATATCTGTGAAGCCAAACAAATGATCATTTTACRAAATTAGAATAGATTTTGAAGTTAAATTTTTAGTTATATGAAATAAATCTCTTTTGGAACTCTCAAAAAAAGATGCAGCTTCTTGAAAACACAGATGCTTCTTTGAGAAGGCCACTAATTTCTGCACTATGTAAGTTGAAATCCCTTCCCTTATTCACCTTCTCCAGGAATCGTACAAGTTCATTTTTTATATATATACATATATATATATACACATTATATATTTTTTTTTTTCAAAATGAAAGGGGAAATTTTCACTTGCTTCAATTTTTATTATTTTCCCACTGATATGTATTAATTTCTTTCTTTCATCAGACTGGCTTTGACCTATTGYTAGGCAGAGGCACCCACATGCTCCTCTCTGTAGAGTTTGGATGTTGCTTTTTTTCATGCTCACTTGTAGCATGCATCCACTCACAGCACAGAAAATGCAGTGCTTTAAAGATCCTCAGAGTGGAGCTCAACCACAGCCTACCAGAAACATAGGATCAGGCACTCACACCKTGGTGCAAGGTCACTCCAATTCCTTCCCTCTGTTTTTCTCCCTGTTTTATCCCAATGGGAATTCAACAATACAACCTTGAGTGGAGTCTTCAGACTATACCATTAACTTATTGAGTAACTGCACCTGCTTTTAAATTTTAATGATGCATTTTTAAAATGATAAATGTATTATACTTCAATGGTTTTATATGCAGGTCAAATAAACTATGAGTTTTGTTATTCTTCAAACATTACTTTCCAAAGAACATCCTTATAATTGTATAGCTGATGTAGTTGCACATGTTTCTGGTAGTCTGAAAATGGCTGTGGTTCTGTACCAGTGAACACAAGTTACTTTTGACTGCAAATGGTAGTTAATATTTTTTTTTGTTTGTTAACTTGAGACCCATATCACCTAGAATCAGGCTTACAAAACATTTAATCTATATGGCTGCTGGGGAAGGGAGAGGAGTTTTTTTTCTGTTGATTGGTTGGTTAATGCAGAATTCAGTAAAAAAAATTTCCAATATTTTGTTTCAACTGAGTTGCTGGAATGTGTTTGTGGTATAAATAAGGTACTAGCCCGATACAAAAGGCAGAGTTTGAAAACTATCATAAATAGTAGTTACTGATTTGATATAGAGAAGAGGGTGGCTATAGTGAAAAATTAGAATTTAACTTTTTAATGTAACTACCAAAAGTACTTGATCACCAAAAGACTGCGGTGCAAGATACAAATATAGGAGTTTGCTCAGGAAATCTGTGTGTATAAAGGAAAACATTTGTATGTTATTAGTTTTATTTTGCTATTTCAAGTAAAGTGTATTTGACTTAAGAAATATTCCCAAATAATTGTTACTGAATGGACTGTTTGTTTAATATAGAACAAACACACTTTTTCACAATTTTCTACACCCTACCTTGTCAGATTCGTTAGTGGTGACCTAGAATACTTCTGCATGGTTCAAATTAGTTATTTGGACTTTTTGCTGATTCTCAATTGTTGATTCTCTTTTAAGAGTTTTAATAAATGTGCCACAGGGATAAAAGTGCTTACTTCTGGACATTTATCTTCAAGGAATTAAACTGAGACCAGAAGCTCAGTCTTGTTTTAGTGTAATGAGTTCCAGTTGTTGTGTTTTGGTATGTTTTAATAAGATTATTACCTTTTGCCTGGGCTGATTCTTTTCTTTCAGTCCTAACAAAGAATGGACAGTCACTGCATTACCTGAGCAAGAAATAATATCTAGTGTAGGAATATTATCCAGCTGGCAAAGAACTAATGTTACTGGTTTACACCAGCCTCCAGGCAGAAATGGAGTCAAACATCTGTCACATTGCAGCAATTTTCATCTGTCTAATGGGCTGTTGGCTCTATATGCCAACTAGTGTAACCACGACTTACTTTAAAGAATTTCAGACCACTGCAAGATGGTTTTCAGAATAAAAGGGTCTTAACGAGGTCTTAGTTGTTGCCATTCCACTATTTTCTGTCAGTAATGGATGCACTGGAAAATAGTTCAACCATGATAGGATTCCCTTCCCTCCTTTTCCTTAGAACAGATATAAGATCCCTGCCAGAAAATACCTGAGTCCATGAATGTCTCAGTGGTTGAACATTTGGCAGCGGTTGCATTTAACTTCTCTTTAAAGTCTACAAGATTAATCATCTCCTAAGTCAAAGCATAAAAGTGATTACAAGTTCAGCCCATTTGGTTACCATCACCCTCTTCTCAAGGATACGGTCAGACACTCTATCGAACAATGGTTGACAGCAAAATTGCACTCAGCGACACTGATTCACTCCAGCACCTTGGTCATACCTTATCTCTCATTCCTCTGTAAATGATCTTTTCCTACACAGGCTTAGAGGGTTAGAGGCTTTTGAGCTGTGCACACAAATGCCTCCAAAAATTGCAAATTTCTCAAGGGTGTAGCTTAACTCTGAATCGCAGCAAGAGCAATTTGCAACAGTAACTGGTCCAGTGTACCTATGATATTGGATTAATTCCCATCATAAAATGTTCATGAAAATTATGAGGAAGACTGTGTATAGATCAGAAGTGTAGGCCTGGTTTGTTCCTGGGAGTTACTTGGTGAAATTTTTCATTAGGAAGAAAGAAAAYAGATTTCACAAACCACTGCTTGAAGTTCAAGCCACCTTTTTGCAGGGTTGAAATAAATTGATTTGGGACAACGGAATCTGTGAAATTAACACAAATATCCTTCCYTCAAAAGTTTGGATGTGATATATGTCTGTTTTCCTCCAGCAGCCTTTATATTTTCACACTACTAATGAATGAGTGCTTAATTGCCACAGTGAAGCTGTCTGGGGTTACTTCCCAGCAGAGTCTCTTGCCAAGGCCAGCTGGAATTCTGTTTGTATTCTGCAGCTGATTAGTGGAAGCTGCTAGTGTTAAACATAAATAAATAGGAGCTCCACACACCAAGAAAAAGTGTGGAGTTCAAGAAATGTGTAGTGCTACCCTGAAGACAAATAGTTTTCTTCAAATTAGAAAAATTGACAATGGATCAATACAATAACTCCTGGTATATCTATAAGAAATAGCCAGCTGTGATCAAGCATGTGATCATGTTACGAATGCCACCGTTTTCCTCACAGAAAAGCAATTGAAATGGCTTTTCTCTGACTTTAGGGAAGCAGACTGAAGGTTTTTTTCCACCAATCATTAAGTGACACTTTAGAGTAATATGGATATCTGGGTTCTTTTCTGTTTCACAGAAACAGAACCTATTCAAACTGATTTCTCCCTACAGCGATTTTTTGTTTCTTAAATATTTAAAGCTTGAAAATTCATTTTGATGTGGCTACAAGATACTTAGATAAAATCTAGCATTGCATACCTCAGTTCTCTACTAGATTCAGCTCCATTATTTCTCTTGCATTACATAAGCCCTGGATATCCTTGGGCTTTGTGTGGTAGGAGTCATCTGCTTGCTAAGATACTCTGTTAGAAGTTCAGTAGAAAAATGTAGGGAAAAATGAAAGGAACAGCTTTGATTTCAAAGAAAGAGGTTGCTTTAGTGTCTGAATGTGGCCRTTCTGGAGCTATTTGTCAAGCCTCTTTTCTGGCAAGAAGTGTCCTATATATGTGAGTGTCCGTATTACAAACAGAGTATCTTCCTCATTTTTCCCAAAATGGAAAATGGTGGTTCATCCCACAAGCTGCTACTTCCTTTCTAGATATCTAACAAGTGGGATTTCAGAAATATTCCTAAAACTGCAGTCCCTGGTTTCCTGGTTTCTCAGCTGGTTAATCTGTTCCTAAATTTTATTTGAAAAAAAAAATCTGGGTAGCTTGACAGCCTTCCCAGGGGGATAGGGATCCTCAGAACTCCTGACCTTTCTCTACCACAGAACATTCAAACCCTGGGATGGACAATGGGAGATGCATTTGTATTTCTGCAGAAGAAAGGCCAGGAGGGATTCTTTGAGAAGTACGCAGATTGCCTGAAATGCCCACTGCTGGTTCTTCTCAAACAGACTGGTGTGCCTGCACTACATAGCACTGATATATGGGTGTGTCTCAGTTCAAAGTATCCAAAATAATGTTAAATCTTTGTTATGGGTCTCTACAACAGTATTTTGATTTTTTTTAAAAAAAAGTGCGTTTGAAATGAGACCTTGTATCATTTTTCTAGGGGTAGGGCCTGTTGGGATGATGCTATTGTCTGAGTCTCTTACTAGAAACATGCCTGCTTATATGGTTATGATCACATTTTAGTCTAATGTAAACCAGAATAAACAATGAATAATTTCAGATAAGACTTTTAATGTGTAAATGTAGCAACTTAAAATACTGGGTACTTGAAAAAATCATCTGGCTTCTTTTTATGGTTTTGATGCTCCTGGTGGGATTTTTCTCCACATACATTTGTTAGTAACCTCATCTACAGTTACAGTGAAAATGATAGGTGTCTTTGGAGAGTGATTCATCTCAGCCTACGATGGGTTTCTAGAACAGGTTGGATGAATTATCCTCTAGTAATGTCTATCTCTTCACAGACTAACGAACAGATAGGTGGTTCTCAACTTTTGATCTGGAAAAGGCAAATAAAAACCCCAAGACTATTGCCAGCAGACATGCTGACAGGAGGATTCATACTGCTTTTGGAAAATCTGTGAGATCCGCAAGCTGAAAGTCTAAAATTGTAGATGGAGTCCGGATGTCACACCGAACACCCGCATTTGAATTTGGGGATTTAGTGGAAAATACTGATTTATACCCAATTGCTATACCTTGTTGCTTCTCTATGAAAAATTAAGGATGCACTTTTGGGAAAAGTAAAGTATTGAGAACCCATTGTAAGCTTTTTGCTGAAAATAAATGGGATATAGGGGAGATCTTCGCTTGTTATACTAGTAAATGGTCTATAAGTCACTTAGGTCTTACTGGGACTTCTGCCAGTACAATATATCATTCTTTTTAATTAAAATACTAGTTCTACCCAAAAGCACTAAAACCCATCAAAAATTTCAAAAAAATCTTATCCTTGTTAATGTGAAATGTTACTTCATCTGAATCAGGCACATGATTTTGTCCATGGTATTATCCCTACAGAAAAAAACAATGTTGCATAAGGCATTACTGTATATATGTGTGTTTGTATATATGAATATATGATTTTTTCATGATGTATTTAGAAGAACTATGCAATCATATTTAAGCACAGATTCTTGCATTTTTATGACTGAGTTATGCAATGCTTCTGTCCGTAAGCTCACTCCTTAAACAAATAATTTATAAAGCACTGTGTCTCAGGAACTGTGTTCTGATTAGTTTGTTTAGACACAACAGTTTTCATAACTGTCACTGCACATTGAGTTTCTTATATTTGCTTTGGACAGCAAACTGCCAACTACCTGCAAACGCTAGCAACTTCATACAATTTGTTTTGGCAAAAGGTCACCATGCAGAAAATTTTGTGTAAGATGTGGCAAGTCAGATTTCATACACACTATCCTCACTGGAACTAAGGCTCGAGATTGTTGTTTCTATAATACTCATCAAAGCCAGAGCAGCAGAGAGAGAAATGCTAGTCAGGTTGCTCTACTCTTTCACTATTAAAGTTTACTGCACTGTTTAATTTCTCATCACGTTGAAGTCCTGTGTAGCTCCTACAGTTAAATTAGGTCTGATCATAGGAGGAGACCATTAAGTTGGACTTTAATCTCAGTTGCATTCAGAACAATTCCACCAACTAAAGTCAATTTATTTACTTTTATGCAAATGAGTTCAGATTTTTACCATTTGCTTTTATTTTTGGAAGGAAAATTTAGCAGTTCACATTGACACTGCATAGCCCTTCTTTTATCTGTATATCACTGCAGAAGTAAGTGCTGTTTTCTGTTCTTTTCTGTTGTTATGGCAGCATGTTTTTCAAGATATCATATTAATGTCTCCAAACAGATTCTACCATTTTTCCTATAAAAAGCCTTAGAGATAGAAGTCCAGTTTGAGGTATATCATGTTAAAGGGATGCCTTGAACTGCATGTAAAAGCATCCAGATGCTGATACTGACATTTTCTAATTCTCTTGTTCTTCTTTTAAGTTTTGTTCCCCAGCAATTTACCCGCAATTTTTGAGTTAGAGTTCTGGATGGGCCAAAGTGCTCTATCCACACAAAACCACAAAAATACATTTGGCAATCCAGCCCCCAGTATAATACTCTTACCTACTGACATAAATGTGGATCTAAGGTAGATTTTAGACCTTTCAGTGAATGCTTTGCTATGCAGAGTCAGAAAGAGACACCAGCATCCATATGTGAGTCCAAAATACACTGTAATCCATGGAACAGGACTTCCCTGGCAATATGTAAAATTATGTTAGCTTACAACAAAATTATGAACAACTTATACCCAAGAGCAGCAAGGCCCTGAGGCTGGCTGGTTCACAAGGAATCAAAGAATCCTCCATATGCACATATTTTAAGGAAGTGCATTGATTAGATCATTAGTCCAACACTGACACTGCAGATATTCATAATCAGGAGTTACTTAATGTATTAATGGCATGCTGCCATTAATGACAACATTCACAAACATGTTTTGGTTTTTTGTTTTTTTTTTTTATATAATGTACGTCTATTTCRGTGATTGAACCTTTTGCAACACCAAAGGAAAGCAGAGAACTGGAAGGCAGAGAACATTCCCACCCACAGCAGGCTCAGACCTCCTGGTTAGGGCTCTTTCTGGGAAAAGTGGGTGATACTACTTTGAACTGAGCTTGTTAAATGTTAATCAAGTTACGCTTTTGTTTTCGTGTAACAGGCTCATACTCCTACACCCATTCAGAAACGCCTGTTCCCAGTCCCCATGAGAATTGCTCTCCCCTCAAACAAAGCCAGCAGACTCAGCATTTCATTCAACTGTGGAAGCAAAAATCTCTTGAAGGAGTCATGGGACAGGGAAAAGAATTAGGTGGAGAGGAAGGAGGAGGACTCCCGAGGTGTTTTGGCTGATGATAAAATAAATGTTTCCTTAAGTAGCAGATCCACCTCAGGACATTTTGTCACTCCTCCAGCTTCCTGTTCTTTTCCTTGTCCAGTCAGGCTTCAATCTACTACTTAGGCCAACAGATTAATTGTTTGTGTGACAGTTCCCTCACTAAGAATGAACTCCTTTAGGGAGAAGGTGAGAAGAATATATTTTTCTTGATTTCTTTGAAACTGATTGCCAGTTGTGCTTACAAGGCAAAATAACAATCTTGGCATCATTATTCTGAACCTCCTCAAACTGAAGTACTGACTGACTTAAGACTGTTGCCTCCCTGATGAATCCTGTAGGTTCTATGAGGTGACATGGTCCTTTCTACCAGTTGTATCCAGAAAGAAAAGGGTGTGTTGTCCTCAATTCCTTGAAAGAAAAGACAGTGACACTGCTTTTCTGAAGCAAGTTCTGTCTCTGGATTCCCAGTGAACACAAATGAGATTCCTGGTGGACATAAATACTTTTCTGGAGGTCTATATGATGCACGTGTTCTACAATAGTCATGTTGATAACCATTATTTTGAGTTAGAGTTCAAGGACCTGACTGTTAASATTAAGTTACTTGCTCATGGATAGTCACTGTGCTAGAAAAGCAAGAATGCAGGCTAGAAGTAATTGTCTTCCTTGTCCGTTCCTATAGTCACTGCATTCCAGAGTGAAATATCAAAGAAAACCTTAGAGGTCAAGTCCCAGTACTGCTGGGAGTTATGGCTGTGCTGCAAGAGCAATAGAGACAGAACAAACATAGGCTTTCATGAAAGTCTAGGGTGAAGGCTGTGTTCCAGACACATTGCATCATTTTGTTTCTTCCGTTTTTTATTATTTTATGTTTCCATGTCCTTCAGAGGAGCCTATTTTATCAGCTAACTATTAGGAGTCAGAACAATGTGTTCAACTTTCTTGCAGACTTGTCTTTCAGGGAAGCCACTTACTGTTTTCCACATACCATTCATAGGATGGGTTACTAGTACTTATTTATAGCAGCAGACAGAATTAGTCTAAACCGCAAAGTATGTTGGTATTCTTGACTAAAAGGTGCGGCACAAAATGCAAATTATTATTGTTTCTCTTCTCTTCATCATGACACCTCTTGGCTCCAATTTTATCCCAGTATGCTCTTCTGTCTCTCCTTACAATTGTGTTATATTGTCCTCCTTGCTCCCTCCTATCACCTCATCTTTCCTTCCACATCAAGAAACCTTTCTCAGTAATAGTTCTGGCATTTGGGCATGAGGAGCATGCCTCACTCAGAAACACAATAATATTATATCCCTATAAAATGTGGTTATCTTCAGTTCAGCTCTGGATGTCATTTGCAATAGTTCARTAAAATATTCAGCAGAATAGCTGATGATGAGTCTGATTCCTTTCCTTGTGTCAGACTTACTCCCATGTAACACCATTGCCTCCAACAGCATTCAGCTGGTTCTAAATGAGTACTAACAGAATAAATATAGCTGAGGCCTTTTTTGAGCATCCATAGCAGATCAAGTGTGTACCACATCAGTGGCCTGCACATTTTTGTCATTACCAGCCAAAACAGCGAGGAACTCTACAGCCTGCAAAGACAGATAAAGCACATAAGTTGTATAGATGCAACAGTGAAGGTACTAATTTATCAAAATTGGGCAAAGAGAATTTGCCAGTTTCAGGGTGTACTATAAGACCRTACCTACAAGCAAAGCATTTCCATTTTTACAAATATGGGTGCTGCTAATACAACATATTTCCTGTAACTTCGTTCCATGGGGAACAGCTTAGAAGCTTGAGGGAGCAAGAAAAATCCTGGTGTTACTTCACTGTTTTCCTGATATAGAGGCATTAACTTGAGCAAGAATAGTCAGCCAGATAAGAGGATTCTTGCTATGTTTGCATCAAATTATTTCCAACAGCATTTGCTATTTACATAACACTAGTGAAATATTTTTAGATGCTCTGTCCAACTAAATTTGTCACGGTTATCTCAGTGAAATCACTTCTTTTTTTTTCCAAAGAAATTTCTTAAAGGTTTTCTAATTCTTAGAGATAGAAGTAAAGAGTTTTAAAACTATTAATTATTAAAAAGAAAAAAGAGGCAGCCTAAGAAATTAGAATTTAACTAATTTCTTTAATTAAAATATTCATAGCAGCCTTCTGTTTTTTAATGAAAGACTCCTACTTGAAACAGTGATAATCAATGTGGACTTGGGCTAGAGAGGTCACACTTAAATAACCTATGGAATTTTTTTAAAACATCACTGCCATGACAGATAAGAGAAATTCAATGCATGTACTATACTTAGATTTTAAAAAAACAACTGACAAGTTTCTATACCAGAGATAAATTACTTAGGTGGAGTCATGGAATGAAAAGAATAATAGGGTAATGGACAAAACACTGGTATAATAGCAGAACACTAAAAGATCCCTGAATAGGAATGTTTCATCCTATTAAAGAGGAAAAAAGTGGATTAAATATATAAATTAAGAACAAATTTGAAGACTACTCCTCTAAATCTCCCCAACTGGATGGTGTACATGACCACAAAAGGAAAGCCAAGCATTGAATGAATCCATTTTTGTGCTTAATCCACTCTGCACAGGGCAGGAAGTGTATAGACCTCCCGAGGATGGTCACACAGATGGAATTTAGATCTGTTGTGCCTGCACTATTGGACCAAGGTAGCACTTATGATGAGAGATAAACAGTTATTTTAACAAAGACAAACAAGTCTTCTAAGCTGTCGGTGATTTTAATGTCAGACAAACAATGACTAACAGAGGGTGCTTCCAGCTCCCCCGTGTACCACAGAGCAATGATAGGAATCAGTGTTCTTCCCAGGAGCAAGGAATGAGGAAGAAGAAGTGGGTCTGAGTCAAAGGAAAGCTGAGCCACCGAAGCCATGAGGCAAGCAATATGTCTGCAGGCAAATGGAAATGCAAACTCTGCATGGTTACTGGTGCCTGGAGCGGGGGAGAGCGTCCGTAGCATAGCTGAAAGATTGTCTGACTCCCTTCCTCCTCCAAATGTGGCTCTGCAAAGCTCTTCCGCTTGATTTTGTGCAGGGTTCACTTCTATACTATGTGTGGCAAGTGTTTGCCTACAAGACATAAGAAAACTCTTGAAGCCAAGAATAAATACAAAAATATAATATGTATTAGGAGGAAATATGAATCAGTATGGTATTACACCAGTGCTCCACCAATAACAAAAATTGCACAAAACTGGCAGCACAGAGTAACTGAATGTTTGTATATGCGACAGTGATTGGGGAAGAGCAAGGAGCGTCTCTGAGTTCAAGAAATTGGAAGAAGAAATGTCTGCTTGTGGAGGAAAAAATACTGAGGGAAAAAGTACACAAGGCAGATGTGTTGGTGTGGATAAGACTGCATGATCTCATGTCTTTATTAACCAGTTCTAGGTGGTTGTGGTTCTGAAAGTATGTAAATAAAAGCATTCTTGGAGTACTGTGAACAAATAAACAGGATAATTATTATAAAAATGGTAATCTCAAAGCTTACTCCATTTCTTATTAAATGAAAAGTTATACTGATGTAACATTAAGAATGAGATTTTAACTGAAATATTTAAACCAAAGGTTTCTTCAGAAACCCTCAAACTATCCTCATAAGTATATGCATAACAATAGGCTCTTTCATTGTGTACAAAATTTTTGCATCAGTCACTGAATAATAATTATTTTCTACTGTAGCTTCACCCCAGCCTACCTGGAGTTTCACAACATTGCAGCAGAAAGTTGCTTTCTGAATAGGCAGCTCCTCAAACAGGCAGTGATYTACCAGATGCTATGAGGATACTCAGAAACATGAGGGAGGGCTTAAGCCAGTGTATAGGAGAGAAACCAGACGTGTGAGAAACATTATACAGGCACTGTCAAAAACGAGTAAAGAAATAGCCTGAGGAAGCAGATGAGTGGACATCCTGACAATAATATCAAACAACAACATAGACAACAAAATACCGAGGCGGAGGGGGGGGCGAGGGGAAGAAAGGAAGCAAAAACTCACATTACTTGGAGAGAGAAACAATATGAAAATTTTTGAAAATAAAATGAGGATTCATAGGTTTTTCTAAGATGTGTGTATGCAAAGATGTATAACAAAGATAACATCAATAGTAATAATTGTTATAACTCTGAATTTGTCRGGGTCTCAACCAGGTTAATGACTGTGGTGTACAACTGCTTCTAGAATTATAGATGGCCTCAAAATGAAAGGTACAAATACCAAGATCTTTTTAGGTGCTCCTTAGAAATTTTAAAAAGAGTTATACAAATACWTGGTACAATCTTAATTGATCTACAGCATTTTTAAACAGGCATAAAAGTATCCATGCACAAAGCTATACTGATTTTATTGATATTATTCAAACATTAATGGTATTTTTAACATTTAGTTCACATTATGCAAAACTCTTGTATAGATAACCATAGTTAAGTTGATTTGCAACTGTTACTTGTCGGCAATATCTGTATTCAGTTTTCAGTGGATCCTAAGTTTCCACTTAAAACACTAAACTTTTTTTTGAATTTATTTTTAATTTAGGTATTTTCCCTCAAAAATCTCAGCAAACACTGAGAGGAAGAAAATGGATAGCAGCCTAGAACAGCTTCATTGATACAATGGACATGATCTGTGTCTGATAAATGTTGATACTCAGGCAATGCGAGTGCTTCAATAGCTTTTTCTATGGTTCTTTGCATTTCATTTGCATGAATTAAAATAATTGACTAAGTACAGAGTATATTAGAATCCAATCTACTATATCTTTGGAAGGCATAACATCTTTGGGTAGTATTAGAGAAGTGATGTGTCTAAAGGAAATTGACTTGTTTACAGTGGGTTGGGAGATGTGGAAAAATGTCAAAATGAACACAAAATAGGCAACAACATGAAGGAAAAAGAGGAGTAAGACCAAAAAAATGTTAAAAGGTTCCTATAATAATTTTCAACAGAGTGACTTCTGAGTTACGTTGTTGTAAAAGAAAGAAGAAATCAGAAAAAATTGACTACTAAGAACAAGATATCACTGAAAGAAACAATAACAACTCAAAAAGACAGTGAAAGTAATTTATTGACAGCCTAGGTAAGCATTGTTAAAAATTTTAATGAATTCTGAGCCTCAGTGTTCACAAAGGAGGATTGGGAACAGATGCCAGAAACAGACATAAATTTAACAGCAGAGGTGGAAAGCATACTGAAGAAACTCAAGATCGTGCCAGAAGAGGTGACCTAGAAATTAGAACATTTAAAGACTGACAAAACTAAAGGACCAGAAGGTACACATTTGATGAAGCGTCCCAGAAGAGATAGGGAAACCTTTAGCAAGTTTATTTATAATCCCTTTGGAATTGAAAAGGGCAAAGTAGCACATATTTAAGAAGTGATCTAGCTAAAATCTAGAAAGCTTGACTTGTAAGATAAAAGCTGAACCAAATACTTTAAAAGGTAAAGACATCAATTAATTACATGGATTTTCTAAAGACGTACAAGGCCACGTGTGTAAATTTCAGAATCACTCAGAAGCGCATGTCTATCTTAAAACTGTGTGAACGGCTGTTTATCTACTAATACTTTTAAGTTCTATTTCTTAAGTTTGGTGCTCTTTCTCTGTTAATGAGCTCTATAAAATAACAGGTGATCACTAGTAATATACATAAACACTGGAGACTTTGCCATACAACTCTAACAATAAGAAGACGTTGAAAGCATTGGATCATGTACTGTGAGAGAAAAAAAAACTCTGTAAGATGTCTAACATAATTAACAATGAAACTGAACCTAAAAATATTAAAAAAAAAAGGAAAAAAGGAAAAAGACTAAATTGTAAACCTTACTCTTTCCCTTCTGAGGAAATACCACCATTTGTTTGTTACTTTATGGCTCTGGCAGGACTGGGTCCCCACAATTCAAGGAAGAGGTTGACTGAGTTCAAAGAAAGGCCACCAAGATGATCAAAATGTTGAAGAACCTGTCCTGTGAGGAAAGACTGAAGAAGTTCAGACTTTTCTCCTTGGTGAAGAGAAGGCTCAGAGTGGCCTTTTCACAGTATTCCAATACTTAAAGGGCAGCTACAAGGAAGATGAAGGCTCTCTCTTCACAAAGAACCACATGGAGAAGACAAGAGGCAACAAGCTCAAGTTTCACCAGAAAAGATTTCACCTTGATACAAGAAGGAAATTTTTTTTGTAATACTCAGTCACTGGAAGTGAAGTCCTCACTCCTGGAAGTGCAATTAGATAGAATGCTAAGTAATCTCATCTAGGCTCCCTTTCCCATGAGAGGTTGGACCAAGTGATCCTTCAAGGTGTCTTCAAACCTGGGCTGTTCTATAATTCCATTCTATCATGAATTGGTTCATTTGCAAACCTGGGAGAAGCTATTTTTGGGACCACGGGCCCCTGCTAAAGCTGCTAGTGGACACGGGCTTTTGGTTAAGTAACCATATAAGGAATGAGACTGATGAATAACCCATATAAGGACTGAAAATGTGTGATTGGTTGAGTGAACAAAAGAATACCATATAAGGAATGAGATGGGTGGCTAAAAGAACGTATATAAACCGCATGTTCTCTCAATAAAGTGATTTTGCTTGTGCACAGCATGTTTGCATGCGCCAGCAGGGTCCGTGTTACACATGCCAACAGCTATTGACTCCCTCAAAGGCAGGGAGGCCCTGCAGAGAGACTTGAAAAATCAGAGGACTGGTCAATCACCAAAAATATGAAGTTCAACAAGGGAAGTGGAGGATACTGCATCTGGGATGGGTCAACCCTGGATGTACAGACAGTCTAGGAAATGAGATGCTGGAAAGCAGTGCTGCAGAAAGTTGAATATGAGTCAGCAGTGCCCTGGCAGGCAGGAGGGCCAGCCGTGTCCTAGGGGGCATCAGGCACAGCATCACCAGCCGGGCAAGGGAGGGGATTGTCCTGCTCTGCTCTGCACTGGGGCGGCCTCACCTCGAGTGCTGGGGCAGTTTTGGGCACCAAAATACAAGATACAAAGCTCTTAGAGAACGTCCAAAGGAGGGCAATGGAGATGGTGAAGGGCCTTGAGGGAAAGCCGTATGAGGAGTGGCTGAGGTCACTTGGTCTGTTCAGCCTGGAGAAAAGGAGTTTGAGGGAAGACCTCACTGCAGTCTACAACTTACTCACAAGGGGAAGAGGAGGGGCTGATCTCTTCTGTCTGGTGACCAGTGACAGGATCCAAGAGAATAAATGGCATGAAGTTGAGTCAGGGAAGGTTTAGGTTGGATATGAGAAAAAGGGTCTTCACCCAGGGGGAGGCTGGGCACTGGAACAGGCTCCTCACAGAAGAGGTCACAGCACCAGCCTGACAGAGTTCAAGAAACGTTTGGACAATGCTCTAAGGCACCTGGTGTGACTCTTGAGGATGGTGCTGTGCAGGGCCAGGAGTTGGACTTGATGATCCTTGTGGGTCCCTTCCAACTCAGCATATTCTGTGATTTGTCATGTCCTTCAGTGAGTTATGTAAATGTATACTCATTTGGCAATACTGAGAAAATGCTCACTAATACACACAGCCATATATTCTCTGTTCTATATGCTGGAGGTGCTTTTGGTATTCCAGGGAGTTATGTGTGTCTCTGCTTCTGGTCATGTGCTTTTTTAGGGCTGAATCTGACACTGCCAGGCATTTTCTCTGCAGTCCAGAATATCTTAGCCCTGCACTGCACACCTACAGAATGCTTGAAATGGCTGCAATTTCCAGCCCACAACTTCTGTTGCTTGACAGCTTTTCTTTAAAAACTTAAATATGGCCCTGCATATGATTTTTAACCCTCTGAAAATACCAGCTCACTGAAGTTTTCACTCATTCCTGATTTTATCAAAGGATTTTCCTGTGATATAATCCTCTAATCCAGAAGTCTTATGAACTTAATTAAATTCAACAAAAAGAAACTATGACAACTACAGAATTGAGATACTTTGCTTAGTTTGCAAAAAGGGTTTTAAAGAAATTCGAATGGATTAACACTGACAAAGGCCATAGAAAAATTATCTCTAGAGTTCCTAGCGAAGTTTTTTCAGAGAACTCAAGAGAAGTTTGCTGCAGGCCTGGTGATCTATGGTACTGGCAGTATGTTACGTTAATGTCCCAAGGATTGACATATATATCATAAAGGGTAGTTATAAGTTCTAACAGTTGTGAATGAGGAAAGTATCAGACAAGTATAAGGCCAAAGTATCACTATTAAGATAGATTTTATTCACCTTATATAAAAGTAACCCGAAACACAGAATGTGCAGTAACAGGCTGAAATTTGATGACTGCACAAAACTGGAAAATAAGTCAAAATGGATGAGGTGGACACTAAAATAAAGAGCAGTTGGAAAGGCTAAGACCAAGGACAGATATATGGTTATGACATAATTCAGAAAAATATAGGAGAAAGACACTGAAGATGAAAAGAAAGATTTTCAATTTTCAAACAGCAATACAGAAAATCTAGGTGTAGTGGAATATATCACGTAAACCTTTGACCCATTGCTTATAAGCAGTAAATTGTAAGAAACGGAAACTAGGGCCACATAAGAGGATTTCGGAAATGTAATTGAGTGGGAATTATTTGACTGACATAGAAATGGGAGCAGGAAAATAGTGTTTTATTGGGCATAACACCCACAAGTAAAGGTTTGCAAATATTGAATAAGGAAATTTTGATAAGGACTAAATTCTTTCTTGGGAGAGATTTCATTGAAATTAACAGGCTTCTGAATATATACATAAAAAAATAAAGCTGACATAAACCAAATAGCTTTCATTTGCTTTTAGTTACCATTCTGATTACTTTAACAAATACCTCAGATAGTTTATCATACTATACTGTTCAATTCTGTGAATATAAGTTCACTGAAGTTCACCTTCCAGGAAAAATATGCTTGCCTCAATGCCCAGAAGAAATGGATAGTCTTTTGATAAACGGTTGCATCCAACACTGTGCCTAATCTTCGCAAACATATTTTTGCTATAGGTCTCCCACCAAGACCAAGTTGTTCTTTATCCAGAGATATGCTCAGTTTTGAGACTGCTGAACCTAGGACTAGGTTATCCAAGATCTGAACATTCTGTCTTCAGTCTGAGCGGGAGAGCTGAGATGTCCCAACAGAAGGCAGGAAATGTGCCTTCCTGAAGGTAGGGAAAGATTTGTTTTTCTGTGACTGTTTTCTTTCTCTGAAAGTTTCTGGCCTCCTTTCTCCTGCAATGGTCCTGGGGCCACAGAGCCTCAGAACAGCTCATCTTCCAGTTACCTAGTCAACTATGCAACTTCCTCTGAAATCCTTTTCTATAAAATATGTCTAGTTTATTACCCCAACAGTGAATGTGAGGTTTACACTTCTGTTTGATTTTGCTGAGATTGTCTTGTGGACTGGTGCGAGTATCTGATGTACGGAGCCCAGCACATCCCTAGTGACAACAGATATGGGGAAAGCCAAGGTACTCAGCAAGTTATCCATCTCAGTCTTCCAAGGCAGTCAGGCTTCCCACATCTCAAGTCCCTGAACATCCAGGTTAGGGGTGGGGGAGCCAAGTCCCTCCCACTGTAAGCAAAGACCAGTTTCGAGACCACCTGGTGAAACGGAATAGGCACAAGTCTCTAGTGCCTGATGATGCCAGGGTCCTGAGGGAACTGAATCATATGATTGACAAGTCAGTCTCCATCCTATTTGAAAAGTCATGGCGGTCAGGTGAAAACCTCAGTGACTGGAAAAAGAGAAACTTCACACCTATTTTTAAAAAGGGGATAAAGGAAGATCCAGGCAACTACAGATCTGTGAACCTTACCACTGTTCCTGGAAAGACCATAGAATATATCCTCATGGAAGCTATGTTAGGGTACATAGAAGGCAAGGATGTGATCCAAGACAACCAACATGGCTTCACCAAGGGCAAATTGTGCCTGATCAACCTGGTAGCTTTCTATGACGGACTGACTGCAATGGTCAACAAGGGAAGACTGACTGGTGTCATCTACTTAGGTTTCTGTAAGAACTTTGACACAGTCCCACATAACATCCTTCGCTCTAAATTGGAGAGACATGGGTTTGAAGGGTGGACTGTTTGGTGGATAAGAAAATGTCTAGGTGGACACAGTCAGAGAGATATGGTCAATGGCTCTGTGTCTAGGAGGAGGCCAGTGGCAAATTGTGTCCCCCAGGCTCTGTCTTGGGACCGGTGCTCTTTAAAATCTTTATCAATGACACAGACAACAAGATCAAGTGCACCCTCAACAAGTTTGCAAATAACACCAAGCTGAGTGGTACAGTTGACACAACAGAAGAAAGGGATGCCATCCAAAGGGACCTAGGCAAACTTGAAAAGTGGGTCCATGAGAACCTAATGAGGTTCAACAAGTCCAAGTGCAAGGCGCTGCACCAGGGTCAGGGCAATCCCAGACATGAATACAATGACAGCAACCCTGCAGAGATGGTGGGTGAAAAGATGGCAATGAAGATTGCAACCTTCAGCAGTGATTCTCCCCCTCCACTCTGCCCTCCTGGGAGCCCACCTAGAGTACTGCATCCAGCTCTGGGGTCTTCAGCATAAGAAAGACACGGATCTGTTAGTGTGGGTACAGATAATGGTCACGAAGAGTACTAGAACACCTCTCCTACAAAGATAGGCTCAGAGAGCTGTGGTTGTTCGGCACGGAGAAGAAAAGATTCTGGGAAGATCTCATTGTGGTCGTCCAACACTTAAAGGGGACTTATAAAAAAGGAGATTGACTTTTTACAYGGGCAGATAGTGATCAGACAAGGTGGAACATTTTTAAGCTAAAAGAAGAAAGATTTAGTTTAGATGTTAGGAGAAAATTCTGGTAAGGGTGGTGAGGCACAGGAAAAGGTTGCCCAGGGAATTTGTGGAAGTGTTCAAGGCCTGGTTGGATGGGCCCCAGAACAACCTGATCTAGTGGCTGGCATCCCTGCCCATGACAGGGGGGCTGGAACAAGATGATCTTTAAGGTCCCTTCCAACCCAGACTATTCTATGATTCTATGATCCCTGGTTGAAACCCTATATACAATGAACTCAAGCCCTGGGTGAGAATGTGACTACTTGTTCCTGGTTCCTGTGCCGATCTTCAGATATCTCATGTGTTATGTACACATGAAAGAAACGCAGAATATAAACAAGATGAAAATCCTGGGTTGACTCCAAGCCATCCTCACTTATCTGCATGTTTCTCATATGAGCATATGATTTACCAGCAAGAGGTACAGTGAATTTCAATTTAACCTAAAGACAATGCAAAGTCACTAGAAACATTGAACATTTGGCAGTTTTTTTAGTGCTTCAGCTATAATTAATAAGTGTGGTAACAGGTTTTTGTGAAATGGTGCAGCAGACAACACAGAGAAAAGACTGGATTTTTTCTGAGAGAGATCTGCTTTTTATAGTAATTGGGATATAAACACCTAAAATCAGGATTTTATACTGAAAGGGCAAGCTAACCTTACTAATGGTGATTACTCACTGTATAATAGAAAAGGAAATAAAAGCTTTTTTATAAAATGTATCAAATCCTAAGAGTGCTGTTAAACTCATTAAAGAAAAAATGAAGTTAGAGAAACTGGTCTTATTTTTTTTCGCTCCCAGTAGAGTTCATTTCTACTTCAACAACTAAGCCAAGGTCACATTTAACTCACTTCAATTTCACCCAGTGCACAAGCTAATGTCAATAGTACAGCTGCCATGCAGAGCTAAAGACTGATGGTTAGACAAAGCCATTTACACAAGGCTGGGTCTTTCATCTTCTCTCAGCTAGTGACATAAGAAAGCACTGAGGTTATTCTCAACTAGAGACTAAAACTGGCATATTAGAAAAAATGTTATTCTCCTTAGCTGTCACACAAAGGATCTGAAGAAATGTAGAAATGTTTTTTTCCTTGGTCATCTAGGGAGATCACAAAGTGACTCTAATAGCCTTCACTCTGAAATTTTCACATGGTTTAAGTGATTGCCAAGTCTGATATTTTCCATTTACACTTCATTGCCATCAGAAAAAGAAAAAAATCAATATACCTACCTACTCAAGTGTGTCACAGGATGAGCTTATAAAAGAAGACATCAGTCTTTTTAGGGCATGAAAAATATACTTATTCAAATATATCTTATTTAAAATGACATAAATTGCAGTGGTTAGTCAAGATTCGATTTCCTCTAAAATATAAGACTTAAAATATTCCCTGACTTGCCAAGGAATAAGAATCCTTCAAACTGTTGATATGTACAAATGTACTCGTTTTCTCTTGTAAGTTATACCTGCCACACTGTACCAATATTACTGACTACCTTTAGGAATTTTAATGGGAAGGTGAGATCTAACATGTTATCACATTTTCTCTGAGATGGTACAAATAACTGGAACTTTGCCAAAACATGGGTGCAATAGCTTTTTTTATTATTATTTCAATTATACTGTGGTTATGAATTTGAGTTGCCATAGCTTGTTGGCCCTAATATGATTCCACATGATGTCATGCAGGTCTAACAAGCTCAAACACCCTAAGCAGAGCTGTCTTCCCCTTGCTACAGCTCTTACATATTCTATCTGTCCTGTTAAAGATTTCTAGCAATTTCCATGCAACAATATGCAACGTTTTTGTTTTATATTAATAAAATATCATAGATACAATGGAATTGTCTTGTCAAAGATTTGACTGCTTGGACACTGTCAAGAACATTTGATAAGTGATAGCCAAATTTGTCCCTGACTGTTCTGCTCTCAATGGAAGCTGACAGGTCATCATTCACCTTATGATGTCGTTTCAACCCCATTATCTTTTCTACCTTGTTTTAGCACCTCTCTCTGGCAAAGGTAGTGAGTAAGATGTTGAAGAACTGAGGTGGTATTTCAGGCTATCTGCCAGCAAGTGCTGAATAATAATAGAATTTGTTTGCTTACAAATTGAGCAATTGAATTTAGACATTGAGGGGGTCGCTTCTGTGATTTGTCCCATCCCCAGATGGTCAATCATCTAAAAAGGCAAAATTACTAGGGTCAATAGCGAAACTCTTTCCCCTATGTAGTAGCGCAACATACCAACCATACAACTACTAGGCCATCCCCCACAGTTACAAGTATTTCAAGGTCAATTTATCAATTTAACAGCTTCATCTTCTTAATCACTAAACTTCTGTCTCTTTGAGCTTGTGCTGAAAGACTGTGGCTGCTAATTAAAATGGAGCTTTACTAGCAAGTACACAAATTAGATCCTGTCAGTAAGTTTATTCTAACTATTGGTCATTTCTAAATGCCTTTTTAATCCCCTAATTTTTACATTAAAATTCAAAAGCCTAACAATCTTAATCACCCCTACATCAAATTCATCATTAAGAACAGGAAGCCAGATGGTATAATTTTGATTTACCGGACTTCAGCGTGAATTAATGTACTGAGTGCCGATAATGAATACATCAAACCTGATATTGCAGAAACCTATGAATCTGGCATGTTAAATTAATAACACACTTTGCACAATGAAAGCATGTAAGCTCATATAAAACTGAGGAGTAATGGTCCCTTTTATTTTAAATGGTCTTTATTAGCCTGCAGTTTTGACTCTTAAAAAAAAAAAAGAGATGAACATTGTGGTTAAGAAAGTTCTGTCTGTTTCCTATCTGTTCTTTGTTTTTATGTAGGTATGAACTGAAATTAAAATAAAAATCCACCTTATTGCAAACTCTGTAGTTGTGAAAGATATACTGGTGAAGAAAGGGCCCCAGTGAATTGACTAAATCCCTTCAATTTGTTTTGAAATTATGGTTAAAAGTTTGACCGGCATGCTGAAATGCACTTATCCCAAAAAGTTGTAGTACAATGATGTTTTCTACATGGGATAGTTATTCATTGCATAGAGTATGTAATGAATTATGCAGATTTTGCCAAGGTCTTTTTATATTTTTCTTATATTCTTTTATTGCTAATGTGTATTGCTTCTTGTTCCAATATACCTGTGGTGAATATGAAGCGGAATACCATTTTATTAGAACAGAGAGTCAGGAATTGGTTTTACTGGAGAACAGAGGAATCATACGTTTGGAAATAGTTGCTATAAAAAAAAGTACTAGGTAGGCAAGGTCCATGTCTACCACATTTTCTGATTATCTAGCTATTATATGCATGGAGATGGCATAAAGTTTGGCATTTTTGAAAGAGAATTGACGAATATCAAATTTGAACCAGTGAGTAGCTTGTGTTGTAGCAGTGAGACATACACAGGGTTGAAATTATTTATGTCACTCTGAACACATAATTTCACATTTACTTAGTGTAAATTAAAAATATGTCAGTCATTATGTATTCTTGTGAACCTATAAATACAAGAATCCCACCTAATTCCTGTTCACACCAAAGACAAAATTGCCTTCAGTTTTGGTGACAGCAGGATTTGGCTCAAATACCTAACTCTAGGATCTGAAGCTTCCTTTTCAGACATAGAGCAGCAGCGCAAATAGAAGTAGATCCTCCAGTATGAATTCTAGTTCTGAAGTGTGTCTGAGTTATGTAACTTCTAAATGAAATACAGTTTGGAATGTTTTTACAGTGAACAACCTAAAATACACAAATGTGGGCCTATAGACCATAAGCCAGAAAGGCAGGATAAGACTGGTCTCTGTTTTCGAAAACAACAGACTGTTTACTGTAAAAGCATTTAAAGAGTTAGAAAATGCCTAGTCCAGGCCTGAGCAGGATAAAGCTGACTGGATAGGTTAACATGAGCATAAACATTTCCCCAGGTTTATTCTGTCTCTCAATTTTCACACAGTAAGTGAATGTTTCAACAGTCTCAGTGTAGCTGTAGGAAATATATTCAATATAGCAAGGGTAGGATAATACCAAGGAAAACATTGCAAACCTGAATTAGGTGCTACTTTCCACACAGTTTTCCTTATTGCACAAGTGTGGTCTTGCACTTACCACTAAGGCATACAATTTGTACTGCTTAGAGACAAACTGCTAAAATTGATTCCTAAACAAAACAAGGGATGCATTACGCATTTGTCTAGAGAGGATATAAAAAACCTCTTATGTTTCTTCTTTATATATTTAGTGTTTTTATCCTTTGAAGAAGTAGTACTTTGCTAGTATTTGAGGAGAGAGGAGAAAGATAGTTGTTCCCCAAAAAAGAAATTTCCTATGCAAACTGTTCTAGAAACTTGGATAGAAAAAGTCAGTTGTTCCTGGATGGAAATGTTTCTCACTCTTAAATCTCTAGTTGAAGTTCATTTGACAAACCTATTATAAAATGAATAAATGTAGCTCTGTGTGATTTGTCCATTGTCAACATGTTAACACAATTTATTTGAAGGTAGATTGATGAAGGATGGCTGAAGGAGTTTACCCTCCTGAGTTAAAGAATAGAAAACCCTTTTTCCTTAGCATTTCTCTTTTTTTCTTAGAAGTTCACAAGAGTAGATATACAATTATCCTCGACTTGCTGATGCAAAGGAACAGAGCATTTAGTTTCTTGTCACTGTCTCTGAAATTCCTAAAGGTACAATTAGCATTTCATTTGACATAATGTTGAAAGGTTCATAGATTGATCTTCCCTAAAATGCAGCAAGAATTTTTTGAAATGCAAATTTTGACATTTATTAACTTTTATTCCAGATCTGTTTATAGACTGTAAAACTGTGCATACATTTAACTCAAAGAAGCTAAAAGGACAATGTTTAGGTGGATACTCTGTGTTATAATAAAAGTCTATTTTATTGTTTCAACAATGAAATTTTTATTATCAGAGATTTATGATATCAGCACAGCAGTTTTTACTGCATGATTCACAGTGTTTTTATAGATGTATATTCAACAAAACAAGGAGAGAAATTGTACTGCAGTGCTCTCTCTCAGGAGTGCATTTCCCCATTGAAATAATGTCAGCAGTTTTCCACCTTCAAAGCCCTATGTTTTCAAATCAATTAACAATTCTAATTGTGCTGGAACAGTTGTTCACTTAGCTTGGCAAATGGGACAGGAAACATTATTTCCTTTCTTTGCCTAAAATGAAGACTTTAATCTTCTGAACCATATTTAACATATGAAAAACACAGATCTGAAAAGTTAGGCAGTTTGGAAACTCACTCAATTGTAAATATTGTTTTTCTCGGTGTTCAGGCCGTGGTAGAAGAAAGGAGCAAGAGCACTACAGTTTCCCCTCTGGGTGCCAGCAAACCATCTTAGGATTTGTTCTGAATATTTCAGGTGAGATTTGTATCTATCTGGACAGCTGTAAGAGTTATTGCTTTTGTAAGATGGTAAAACAAACACTGATTCTGACCGAACTAGTGATACCAGAATGCAGATCTGTATCATGTTACACAGGACTGACATAAAGTAAGTAATACAACATGCCAGAGCCAAGACTTAAAGGCCAAATTTACATTCCATTTTATTTATATACATATATATTGTGTGCTTGGATAGAGGCATAGTAAAAGATATAATTACTGTGACTTCATGCAGAGACTAACATCCAACAGTTAAAATAAATACGCCTGTTTCTTCTGCAAACCCCGAAGCCATTTACCAGAARGGCAAAATAAAATTACCCCATTTAACAAATGGAACAATTTTGTGGTACAATGTACAATCACGTAACAAGCCCTTTTCAGGATTAAAGATAGTGCTTTATGCTGAACAAAATAAAAATCCTCTAGCAAAAAAAAAAAAGTACAAATATGCATTTAAGGCTGTATCTTTGTATAGCACACTTGCATTACTCAGGTCACAAAATCAGTAATAAGATCTATTATTCATATTAAGAGAAGTACTCAGTACGGATTATCTGTATGAAGGATCTGGTGAGCATTAACATATGTACTCACCTTAGTCCTAACCTTGTGTAGGAATTTGCCAAGAATACGTTAATACTCTGTACATTAAATTCCTGGATAATTAGAACACCATTTTTACCACAACTGTAGCCATGTCTTAGACAGTGCAATTTAAGCAGTCTTCACATGCATAGCATTGTTGGAGATACCGTTTTTAGCACTGTACTTATTCAGATCCATTCCAAGAAAGAAATAAAACAAAGTTTTGACTTCCATGGGTCTTGTGAGGTTTTTTTCCTTTTACTGTTTTGCAGTCATTTGTATGTCTTCATTATTTATTTCTTTGCTTGTGTGATGGTGCATTTAGACAGGACAACAAACTTTTAGGAGTTAATTAGAAATTCAGAGTCTAGAGTTGAAATTATTTAAGTACCTGAAGTTTACAGAGTTTTTCCCACCTCTTTGTCTGTTTAGCATTCACATAATTGTTGTGCACCCTCATGGCTAAACTCAATATCTAACTGCTAAGATGGACAACACTTTCTCATTGCATGATTTTAAGTTTTCACTGATGAGGAAAGTGTCTCATCTGTTTCATCTGCTACAGGAATGGCATCATAGAAAGATATTTGTCCTGGTATAATTTTAAAGTTTCCGATTCAGAGCCTGAAACTTGCCTCAAAACAGGGTCAAAAGCTAGATGAAATTGATCAGAAAATATGGTCCCCTGGTATGGTGAAGAAAAGGCTGCGAGAAGCAGGTGGGTAATGGTCAGTACCTAGCTGCCATTCATGAAATTGTAATAGTATTTGACACGGATTTAGCTCTTTTTGTATGYCTCATCACCATACATCTCTTTGCACCTCTTTGCAGAGCTTGGTATCAATTCTCTATTTTGTAAATGATGAATTAAGCTAGACATTATTCAGGGTACTTAGTCACAGTGACTAGCATCTAAATTCAAGAAAGCCTGCCTGCCATCCCAGGCTGCCAAATCTTCACTTTTTTCTGTCCTCTCAGTGGTGATGTGTAGTCATAACACCTAAACTAGGTAATGATAGGGGACAACATTAATGTGATTTGCTCAATGATTTTGTCTAAGCTGATAACAGAGATTAGAGTAGAATGCAGATATGTGTGTGCCACTGCAGATGCATAGACATGTTTCACCCTGGGTGACTATACTTTTAGAGCAGTACTATTTCTAAGAATATACTTAGGCACCTAAACTGAGAATGAAGGAAATTAGATCAAAACGGCACTCTTGTAAATATTGGTTGCTCACTGAGCACCTTGATTTGTCACTTTCCAAGAACAGCAGGAGGGACACTAAGATGCCCTAGCTCTTGCTCAATATTCTTTTTCATTTCAGAAATTGAGCCTTTCTCTATTTAAGCTTCACTGGGGCTCCACACCGTGGCTTTTCATACTGATTTCGTCCCAGCACTATCAAGTTCGTTACAAAATACAAGGGAAATCTTTCTCTTTCTCCCTGAAAAATAATGATGTTCTTTTTTTTTCCCATGTCTAGTGTCTAGAACAGTCCTTGTTCAATCATATCCCCCTGGCAGAAGGTTCTAGTCACCAGAACAGTAGCAGTTATGAACACCTCCACTGAGCATGAATGTTTAGGGCACCTATTTTAGTGGGAGAGTCCTGTGATTTTTGTTCTGGCTTGCAATCACATTGCTGAATTTTGCATTCAACAATCACTGGCTTATATGCCAAAATGCCAGATATTTTTGGGGAACAGAACTAGAATCCCCAAACAACCAGCATCACCAGACTAGAAAGCCATATTCCCAACTTGCTCTTTTCTGGCCCAACAAATCTCAAATTCACCTTAACACAGTAAGGCATATCTTATAACCAGGTTAAAACAAGAGTAATTTCTTCCAACATGTATTTAACTTTCAAGACTGAAGCTTCTATGATAGAAGTGTAAAAAAGTTTGTGTCCCAGAAGCATTATTTTTTACCAATTCCTGTCAACCAGTGTAATACATTCTGTTATCCTTTTTTACAAATGTTGCTTTTTCTTGCATAATTCCTTTGGGTGGGAAAACAATGCTCCTTCCCCAGAGTAGTGGGGGGAGCATTCTCTGAATAAAAGATAACAGCAGAGCAGGCTTCAGCACTGAATCCTTGCTGTCCACCCTGCTTAACTCTTCGTTCATACCCTTCTTATGCTGACTACAGGGTAAATCTCTCTATAGGAGACTAATCCTAAGGAGTATAAAATCTGTCAGTCAGATGGTCTTGTGGCCTCAAGCCAGAGGCTGGTCCCTGGTCCTTTTTTGTTTACTGGTGTAGACATACCCAAACTGGCTGCAGTGCTTCACTGTGAGAAGTAGGTTTGAGAACTGTGGAATATCTATGGCTACACAGCAATATCTTTTTCTTTTAATTGGAAGGAAAGATATTATTAATTCTTTGGGAAAAAAATATGGAGGAGCTTTCCTTCAAAAATCATTTTTGTGGTGTGGATTCTTAGGTGGCAAGGTGCCTTTCCAAAGTCCCAGGGAGATATGTAAACATAAAGAATGCATGGGACTTTAGCTAGCCTTTGTCACTGGTGTTACTCACTTAACTAATTTTAGCTGTTCTAGGTGTCCCTTTTTGAGAGAGGAAAGCATCTCAGGTACCTAATGTGATGTTGCAATTTCTGTTCTAGGGATATTCCTAAAGTTAGGATATCTGTCTCTGTCCTTTGCCAAACTTAACCTTGTCACAGTTTGACCCTGGACAGAACTCCTTGACCTGGAGGCTGCAGCTCATAGAGAACCTGCCTCTCATTTGTACTTCTGGAGAACAACGAGCTACTCATTTCTGTGATGCTGCAAGGCTTATTCGCTTAATGGTCAATTCTCAAATGTCTGTGAGAAGATTATCTGGGTTATGTATTATATGTGTCATGCTTTAAAAAAAAAATTCTCTTCTGACCTCGTTCCATGTTTAGAGTCTCATTCTTAAAAGGTAAATATACTATATTTACTGTATGTGTATGGGGGTTTTATCTATGCTTAACTTTATTTGGGGATCCTGTCCCCTCCTCTCACTGTTGTTGGAGAGTTGGCAATATTTATGCTTGAAATCTGCTGCTATACAGTTACACAGGGTTTAGTATCYGAAGTACTGTGAACAGCTACAATACTGTAAAGACTGTACTGTAAAAGTCATTGTGATTTGGGATGGCTTATTCTTGACCACTCTTTGCCCTCTCCACTGTGTGATTCATTCCTGCTATTCTCTTTTTTCCTATTCTTTGTACCTCTAAGCAATTGATTTCTTTTGATAGGAGGTTTGATTGATGCTGTCTTGGCTGGATATCAGCTTTTTGAATTTTGTTTCAGTGTTTTTAGGGCTTTGTACTGTGGTAATTGTGTAACACTTGAATATTATAGGTGCCTGAGACAAGATTAAATATATCAAATTAAGAGTTGTATGAAATATTATCCTCCTTTGGGTTTTTTTTGTATATTTTGGTTTATTTAGTGAATAGCTTACATTTTTCAAGGGATATTTGTTAGATATTTAGCATAATAATAATAATAATTTGGGGATTTCTATCCTGAATGTTTTTTTTTATTTTTATACAAAGTATTGTATGACACTTATTTCGATTAAGTAGATTATTTTTCTTGTCATTTATTTCTTATAGTTCAGTGTAACTGAGATACACTTCATAATAATAGGATGATAACATGCTTATTGTTCTTATTTTAATCCTTCCATTTTACCTTAAAACATGGAATTAGAAAAAGAACTGTTTTCCCATTTGTTACCAATGTTTATTGACTAAAAATCTTATCTAATAGAAATATTTCATCTTCTTTTATGGAATTTTAGGCATTTAAGATCAGTCGAACAACTGCATTTCTGGACTTCATAGACAAATATGCAAGTGTCTTTAATATTCTGTTTAAAAAAGAATCAAATGTTCAGGAAAGTGACAGATGAAACTCAATATAACCTGTTCACCTTTTGTAATATTTACTCTTTCAGAGGATATGCAGTGATTGCTGGAATAATGATTACATTAGTTATTGGATTAGAACAAAAAATATTAAAACCCTGTGATTAGAGAAATGTTTTTAACACAGTTGAAACTAATATGTATTTCTGTTAAATGAAGTAGAGATAATGGCATGTTTATGACAAACATGAAAGCTTTTTCTATTATTTTCTCTGTTTTGCCAAGTTATTAAAAAAATGTAGTAGTTTTCATGATTTGATATTCATATTGCACATACTACAGGGCATTAGTGCAACAAAAATCATGTTTTATTAAAACATAAACGTGCTTTCAGTGTCATATCTAGAAACAGACACTTGAAATTCTGGCATCAAGGTCTGATACAATCCACCCTGTATGAAACAGTAACCACTACATAATATTTGAAATGAATGGACCTGATTTTCCTTTGAAAGGTACTCTAAATACCAACATAAAGCATTTTCATTTCACCCACTTTAATGGCTGGAAAACTGAGATAGAATATTAGAGTTAAAATGTTTCCATTGTTGTCCCAAGAGAAGTGTCCAAAAGCAGCGAGGATCTGGTTTTGATACCATAATATTTTCATCAAGGTGTGTCTAAGAACACTACAGTGAGTTCAGCAGCATCTTCCAACATCCTTGATCCCTTTGTTAGGCTTTTACAAGGGTTTTTGCCTAGACTTTGTTCTGGATGCAGACAAAAATTCAGTGTTTGTAAGAAATACTGGTATAAGTAGGGGATTTTTTTCCAGTTGAATTATTTAGCTGATTATTAATTTTGTTATTTAACAAGTATGTTCAGATATGTGTAGGGAATTTGGTCAGTAGCTTGTACTAAAAAAAAAAAAAAATCAAACATTCACCAATCTTTTTGATTTCTCTCATTAATCATGCAAATTGTTGATCATGCAATTACGATATGTAAAAGTTAAAAYGTCAATAAAATAATAATACACAATTTCACTACTTTATTAAACAGAGGGTGAGGGGAGGAGTGTCATTCATGATCTCTCAACAGCTCTGCAGGGGATRGGAGTAAGTTTGGGGAGGAGGTGAAGGTTGGAGGACCAGAGAATTTCCCTGGAAGACCTTTGCTTAGAACTGCRTTTTCCTAGATGACCTCTGTGTTATAGATTGCTGATTTAGACTGAGATCCAACATATAATTAATTATATGCTTCCTGACTAAATTTCATAAATGTAGCTTGCTTGAAAAGGTTTTCAGGATTAAGCTTTCTGAGGAATGGCTTTATCACACAAACAGTGGAACCTTCATTACTTTTGTTTTTCTTTTTCTTCATTTTTAGATCGTCCACTGGTGCTAAAGCAGGTAGTATTATAGGAAAATTCAAAGAGAAAACATACTAAACTTACTAAAAATCTAAATACCTTAAATTTTCTCTACTGCTGTATTTGAGCACAATTGTGTACCATATTCCTTCATCATTTGGCATCAGTTACTGCCAAAACGTTTCTGGATATATGTATATCGATATCTATCTATCTATATATCTATACCTATTGATATCTATCTATATCTATATCTATATCTATATCTATATCTATATCTATATCTATATCTATATCTATATCTATATCTATATCTATATCTATATCTATATCTNTATCTATATCTATATCTATATCTATATCTATATCTATCTATATCTATATCTATATCTATATCTATCTATATCATCTATATCTATATCTATATCTATATCTATATCTATATCTATATCATCTATATCTATATCTATCTATATCTATATCTATCTATATATCTATATCTATATCTATATATCTCTATCTCTATATATATTAAGGCCAAATATAACCATTTACTACTGAATTATTGTGTATAACAGGAGTGCAGGAACTTTGCACCTGTCAGTTCTGGCTGATTTTCAAAATTGTGTGCAAGTGTCAAAAAAATGACCTGCCAGTCTGTGCTAGTGATTAAGGTCCCGCACAAATTTTTCAGTGACTTAAAAAGGGTGTTTATCCTTGAAGGGTTATTCTATATGAGTCTGTCCATCTCACACCTAGCAAGTGAAAGGTTCACTGTCTGAATTAGGGATAAAATGATAGCTCCAATGTCAGTAACACAGTACTGTCCATTTTGTGGCTAGTTTAAAATCACATAGAATGAAATACTGGCCCTGTTGAAGTCAGTGTGACTTTGACATTGATTTTCCACCAGAATTATTTCTGTTGATTAGTTTTATAACTAATACACCTACATGAGAATAGTTGGGTGCTTTTTTGGGGGACCGAGCTGTTTCCTGAGGCACCAACATACTTTTCCTAATTTAAAATGCAAAAGAGAGAGGCCTGGGCTGAGCTTCCTAAATTCTGTTTAGGTCAGGGAGAGAGAGATGGGATCCACAGTCCTCTTGAGAGAGTAATTCCGAGTGCCTACACTAATTTTTTTCAAGGTCTCTTCTGAAGAAACTTATTTCTATTCATGTTTGTAGAACATGCAGCAAGCCTCAGAAGATCACAGACTTCAGGTAAATGCTGAGGTTGGACCACAGAAACAGTGAGCTCAGCCAGGCCACTTTGACTGTGTATTGAGGCATGTCACATGGCAGTCAAAGATCCATCTCAGAGAAGAGATGAGCAGGTATTTCATGGTCCTTGCTGCAGCTTGAAAACAGGATTAGTTAATTTTCTCAGCTAAAGTTAAGAAAATCTTTGCATCCAGAGAAAGAAAGACCTAGAAGAGCTAAATTAATATCTGTTTCTTCTTCTCAATCCTATTTCTTTACTTGGAAGTCCGAGGGATGCCATGACACTGAGCTCAGAGCTCAGCAATATGCTGGGAATAAGAGCTGGTGAGGCTGGTGAGGCTGGTGAGGCCTCTTGTCCTACTTTATATTGAAGAAATTCCAATAAAAGCATTTTGGTGTCTGTATTTACATTAAAGAAAGACAGTCATACCGGTTACACAGAAACCAAATGTTCACTTAACCTGCTACTGATCTGACAAACAGTACACAATGATACTGCAACAATCACTGCAGATACTGAGGCCTGTTACTGGAATTCAGTGCCCGGAGGCACTTAAAATCAGTATTCACTTAAAACGTGTCTCTGCAAATGCAACCAGTGTGCAGTAGGAGGCATAACTGGACAGAGGCTTTCAGATACTGACCATGCTAGAAACATCTGAGAATGCTCCACAGGACCACAGTTAAGAACCACTCATAAGGGTCTTAACACTGAGCAATCCTATTTTAGTTGCAGAAAGGGACACAGACATGAGTCATCTGTCTCCTACCTTCCCCTGTGATGCACAAGAGTTCTATATTTACAATAGCAAAAAATTACAGACACACTGGGTGAAACCATGCTTAGGAAAACTAAGGATAATGCAGGCCCATTACTAAATAGAGGGAGGACCTTGGTAATAGAGGATGCAGAGAAGGCAGAGTTAATTAACATCATCTTTGCATCTTCACTGACCAGACCAGTCCTCAGGAATCTCTGACCCAGGAGACCAGGGTAAAGGAATGTCGGAAGGAAGACTTGCCCTTGGTCAAGGATGATTGGGCTAGAGAATACCCAGCCAGACCTGACATCCACAAGTCCACAGGATGCATCCAGGAGTGCTGAAAGAGCTGGCGGACACCACAGCAAAGTCTCTCATGATCATCTTTGAAAGCTCATAGCGATCAAGGAAGGTGACTGTGGGCTGAAAGAAAGAAAATGTCATCCTGATCTTCAAAAAGGGCAAGAAGGAGGACCCAGGCAACTACCAGTCAGTCAGCCTCACCTCAATCCCTAGAAAGATGATGGAACAGCTCATCCTGCATGTCATCACTAACCATGGGGAGGACAAAAGTGTTATCAGGAGTAGACAGCATGGATTCACTAAAAGTAAATCATGCTTGATCAACCTGATTGCCGTCTATGATGAAACAACTACCTGAATGGATGAGAAAAGAGCAGTGACCTTGACTTTAGCAAAGATTTCAACACTGTCCCTCACAATGTCCTGATAGGCAAACTTGGGAAGTGTGAACTAGATGAGTGGAAATTGAGGTGGGTTGAGAACTGGCTGAATGACAGCTTCCAAAAGGTCGTTATCAGTGAYAGAGGGTTTAGTTGGAGGCCTGTCATTAGTGGTGTCTCCCAGGGTTCAATACTAGGCCCCGTACTGTTTAACTTATCCTTCAATGACTTGGATGAAGGGACAGATGCCCCCTCAGCAAGATCACTGTCAATACAAAGCTGGGAGGAGTGGCTCCAGATACCCCGGAGTGCTTTGCAGCCCTTCGGAGGGATCTTGACAGGATGGAGAGATGGRCAAAGGAGGACTGTCTGGAATTCAACAAGGGCAAATGCAAGGTCCTGCACCTGGGGAAGAATAACCCCACTCACCAGTACAGGCTGGGGACTGATCTGCTGGAAAGMAGCTCTGCAGAGAAGGACCTGGGATGCTGGTGGACAACAAGCTGTCCATGAGCCAGCAGGGCTCCCAGTTGTTCAAGAAGGCCAATGGTGTCCTGGGGTGCATTAGGAAGAGCATTGCCAGCAGATCAAGGGAGGTGATCCTGCTGCTCTAGTCAGCCCTGGTGAGGCAACATCTGGACTGCTGTGTCCAGTTCTGGACTCCCCAGCACAAGAGAGACATGGAGCTCCTGCAGCGAGTCCAGCAGACAACAACAAAGATGATGAAAGAACTGGAGCATCTCTCTTACGAGGAGAAGCTGAGGGAGGTGGGCCAATTCAGTCTTGACAAAAGACAACTGAGAAGGGATCTCATCAATGTATACAAGTATCTGAAGGGAGGGTGTYCAGAGGATGGAGCCAGGCTCCTCTTGGTGGTGCCAAGCAACAGGAAAAGAAGACACCAGCAGCCCCTGATGCACAGGATCTGAATACCAAATATTCAGATTTTGTTCTGTGCAATTGACTGAGTACTGGCGCAGATTGCCCAGAGAGGTATTGGAATTTCCCTTGCTGGAGATATTCAAGAACCATCTGGACACAGTCCTGTGCCATGTGCTCTAGAACGACCCAGCTTGAGCAGGGAGGTTGGACCAGATGACCCACAGTGGTCACTTCCAACCTCACCTCTTCTTTGATTCTGGGATTCCTCTGGATATGTGAATGGTCCATCCCTTCAACAGGACCATGATTTTACCTAACCAGTTTAGAAATTTGAAAAACTGATTCCCTTGTGGGACTTCATCCAGAAAGTGCTGAGTATTTCCTGCATGCAAGCACTAACTCCCATTTCCTGCTCAGGAGAGATTTGGGTTGTGGTTCCTTTTATTCCTTTTTTTTAATAGTAGGAAGGGAATTTTTTTGGCCCTTCTTTCTGATGAGAAGGACTGAGCTAGAGGCTCATCAGGATATAAAATCAAGATCTTATGAGCCGCAAGAAGTAATGAATCACTTTCTCTAAACCCTGTTGGCTGACATGGATTTTGTCAAATTATTATCTTTTGAGCAGCACATCTTTGTCAACATGCAGCTTGTTTCCTTGGGCTGTGCTCTGATTTCTAAAATCTGATATAGCTTCCACAGCACTTGCTGTAGGGTTTTGTGGGAGAGGGTTTTGATCAGATTTATGTTGTCTTCTTTTTCCAAGTGCTAAAATGATATAAAATAAAATCTTGTACAAATCTGTTTTATAAAGCAAATTTAAGATGTTGCACCTGTAACATAGACTTAACCATGTTCTAAACACAAATAATAAAAATAATCTGAAGTCTCTGCTTGCAAATTTCCTTTAGAAAACATTTACTGATTGTACCTGACTTGTTTTTCTATGTCACTGCAAAGACAAAGCAAATGCTGATTAAAGCAATTAAAAGTTTCCTTTGTTTGAACAAAGAGATGTACTCAGATGCAGCTTTTTTCTTTGTAGACATCTTAATAAGCACCAGCAGATTGAAATAAAATCTGTCATCAGTTATATTTTTTTCTTGGACTAACTGTCTACTTCACATACATATTAAGAAAGATTTGTTACCAAAGCTTCCTTATATGTTTTCTATTTGTTGTTGTAAAACGGTAAATGTTGAAATAACACTAGATCTATCAATCTGATAATATAATGCAATGCATCTGACAGCTGAAGAGAGGAAAAAAAATGTAATGACTTATATAGTATTTGAGTAGTGTATTTTTTTGTTGTTGTTATGCTTTTCTTCAAAAACACAACTGTGCTGTTTGGGTGTCTGCCACCACAGAGGGATATAAAGCATTATTGTGGATGGAGGATTCAGCTTTAGCAGAATATAAATTAACTGCCRTGTAAATATAAACATCAATTAAGTTCTGTCACTTGTTAAATATTTATTTACTAAAATGATTTAAGCAGAAAAGCTTGCTGAGGGGAAAATTGTCTTTTTCTATCTATATACTGCTGGTACCTCTTAGGAGCCTGCTTTGTTTCTATTGTTTCTTTATTTATAATCTCTTATGTGTGGTTGCAGAGGTTGCTGTTTCAAGCAGCTGAAAATTTAAGGTTTATTTCTCACCAATGTTGAGCGGTATTAGGCATGTAACTCCCATTAATGCTAATGGGAATTAAGCAGATAAATACCTTCTTGCATTAGTGGATAAGTGGACTTCCATTTTCTAAGGTGACAAAGACTTCACCTGTGCAACCGGGACATGATTGCACATGGCAAGATCAGAGCAGTGCCCAGATACAGAGGGGAAGAATAAAACATCTGCAATGTATTTATGCTTTTATTCTGATTATCTCACTGGAATAAACTATCCGTAGCTTTCAAAAGATGGTTAGGCTTACACAAACTCACAGGCAAACACTGTTAAGTTGCATTGTCTTTCTCAGTTCTTGGCTAGATGATGTACCTAGAGACATTTGTGACTTTCAGTTGCTCCTCATTCCTTTCTCATATTAACCATATTATTCAAAAATGGGTTTCTTTTCACTTCTGTTGTCATAAAATAACTATTTCAGAATAAAATCTAATTAAATAGAAGCTACAGAACAAGTCATTTATACCACTGTAATATCCACATCATCATTTTTCTTTCTTGAAAGAATGATTCTGTTACCCTTGTTTGCTCTTTTTGTTACATTGGATCTATATTTATTTGGCTCAGGCAGATGAGAATTATTTCAATAAGAACCTAGATATTTTTAAGAAATGTCTATTAAAAAATCAGAGAGCTAGAAACCTAGTACTATTCTGGAAATACAGGTTGATTGGATGCAAATGAAACTTTCTGGATTACGATTTCACTTCACATCAGGCTTAAAATACAGAATGTTTCCATCTGATACTTAAATATGAGCAAGATCAGATACACAGACATAAGAAAACACTGACAAGTTCTAAATAAGCATTAAAATGTTTAACCTACATGCGCAGAAAAACAGCTCTTTGGAGCCAAAAAATTAAAAAGGCAAATCTAAGTTTTCAAGCCTTCAAGACCAGGCACATACTTACCCCTAGATCTACTTTTTAAAGATCCCTTTAAGCGCAACTAACCATGTCAACACAGAACCAAACTAGTATGTGCAAACCACCCAAACACCTTAACTGGTCATTGTTAAAAGGCCCAAGAGCTAAGTGCCTAATTGCCATAAATACTGATTCCCTTAAGTTCTTTTTGCATTCCGATCTAAATTTTCAGTAATGATAGCAATCAGACAAACCATTTCAAAATCCTAATCAAATGTCTTCTCAGAGCATTCATAAAATGAAATGCTGATGCAGCACATTCTATTTAATTGAGATACACTTAAACTAGGAAGTCCGCTTAATCAGGACGTCTCTCTGGGAACAATTTAAGTCCAATGATACTTAATGGCAATGACTACTGCTTAATGTGGATGGCAATTCTGCTTAATTGAGATTTCTTCCAGTGATGTAGTAGTTTACAGCTCTACACTTTTAAATAACTGAGACTAATTTTGTTATGTTTTATGTTTTACTAAATGTATTTTAAGTAAACGTGATGAATTGAATGGAGTAACACTTGAAAAATGTTAGTCTCTGAAGCAAACAAGGCCTTATGGCATTAAAAATTCCATGGAGGGCATGGCAAAGCAGAAGRAGACATGACAGAAATGTGTAAACTGGAAACAGTAGTGTTAGAGAAAATGAGAATATTGTCTAGTAAGGGCTTTTTTCTGTGTATGAAACATCTAAATTAAGTACTTTTAGTGGAAGAAAGGTCCAGAATTCAGTTCTGAATGTAGATCAATGTCTTCTGAACCTTTGAGTACGAAAAGATGAGAAAGCAAACAAATGAAGCACATAAGTTAACAACAAGCAGCAGATACAGCACATCCACTGTGTACATATTGTGGAGGCCAGGGGGAGAAATCTTTGATTCTGTGTGTTTCTGGGTGTTCCTGGCAAGGTCCTCTCATGTACAAGGTGTGCCATGAAGTAAAGCAAGAAGGGATATGTCTTACGTGGAGCTATTCAATGAAGATGAAGACCAGTGTGCAACTGGAGTATCGACCACCTGAGTAGTGGGTGAGAAAGAACACCTCCAGGATGGATGTTAATGGAAAAACATGAGAAAGGGGTCCAAATCCAGCTCAAAACTAGCCACATCTCTAACCCACAGAATCTTTACATCTTGGAAGTAAAGTGGAATATTATGTGTCCCTCATGGGTGCCTAATCTAGTGACTGCACAGAATTGTTAATGAATGGTGTATTTGATTCGCATGAAAGCCCCATTACCTACAGAGTATGCGCATGTTGAAAAAGTAGCTGAGATTATTATCATTTTACAAATGGCTGATAAGCATAACTGTTACTGCTTAACAGGACTACTGTGCACCTGTATTCAGCACACATAAGCTTTTTATCCTTGGTATATCCAGGGTGTCACTCGGGAYGTGAAACCACAGACTCAAGCATGAGTCAGTGGGAATTTGTTAGAGCAGCACAGCTTTAGGATGCTTTTATAAAACAGGGAAGTTCAGTGCCATGATTAGGTGAAGAGACTTGGAAGGACATAATGTTGAAAAAGAGCTTCTCTTCTGGGGAACAGACACCAACTTTGCAGGAGGAATTACTAATTTTGAAAAAGCACTTTTTCTACAGTGGACCGTGCCAACTGAAGAAAGAGTGCACGGCTATGACAGTTGACAAGCATATTCATCAGCTTCAAATCTAACCTGCTTAAACATCTTAAAAACCTCTGCGTAAATATAGTGCTTTTATGGCAGTAGGATTTTGTGGTTAAGGAAGTCATAATGCTGCCACATTTCACCCCACTGTCTGCATATAGCTCTGCATAGCTCTCATCTTCAGCCCTCTGTCTGTCCCTTACCCTGTCTTATGATGAGACTGCACATCATGCCAAATTTAGTGTGTTTGTTTTATGATGTGCAGAGTAACAAAGAAACCTCCTACAGTCTTAAAAAGTAAAAACACAATCTTGTTTTGCTTAATACTGCACTTCCTTCCACCGTTTGGTAGCTGCAGCACAAACTCTTAGAGGTGGAATTTAAAATATGACAATCTGTCAAGGCTACAAAAATCCCGAATAATCTGTAGCAAATCAACGACTTCCATATCATCAGCAAAAGAAGGTGGTTCAGACTTGTTGAACCCTAGTTATTATAGGCTTGAACAACTCCTGATATAGAGGAGAGATATGCATGATTATGCAGGCAAGCACAAGTTAAGTAAAGCTGACTCCTGCTCACTGCAAATCTAATTGACAATTTTGTTGCCCTTCTCTGGCTATTTAAGAAGAGTAGTGAGGTCAATGGTAATGACATGTCTCATGGTTGGAAAATGCCACCCACTTGGTTTCTTTTTACAAGGCATTGATTTCAAACTTCTAAGCTCAGCTTTGTTACAAGGAAAGAAGAATTTTAAAGAGCCTTGTGGAGTGAATTTTCTGCTTGTGAAAGGTGACTGGCTGACAATCGCAGAGACTGAAACGCTCTCTTTTCACAGAGGAGATGCATTCCTTCTTTCAGCATTACATTGGCAGTTCAGTGTCTGCCTCCTCATGTTTTTGTATGTACTACAAACCTGATCTTGTGGGGTCATTCCTGGGATGAAAGTTTCTGCACTTTAGACTAAGTCTGGAGACTTATAAAAAGCCCCAAATTAATGACATTTGTCAAAGTTGTTAAAAGATTTTTCAATATTGTTTATTTCTAAAAAATAGGAATATAGCTTTCTTGTTGTGATCATGATAATCATTACGATTATCAAACCCAGAGTAGAATAGAAAGAGAAATAGGATAGAAATTATGCAGTCAAGCCTCCCATCTGTGCAAAAAAATGCTCAGAACTAACACACTCAACCAAAGGAGTCTCCTCCAGCTGTGGCTTGTAGGATGAAAGTCCCTACACATGAGACTAAGTCTGGAGACTTAGAAAAAAGCCCCAAATTAATGACATTTCCCAATATTGTTAAAAGATTTTTTAATCTTTTTTRTTTTAAAGAAATATAGCTTTCTTGTTGTGATCATCATGATTAACAAAAATGAAGCAGAATAGAAACAACTTTATTGCTACTCCATGCCCTGACACTTTGGCTCTAGGTGGCATTCAAATATGTGCAAAATTTACAGATTAAGAACCTGATTTTTCACCACTGGCTATTTGCAACCTTATAGTGTAGTAGTGCTCTTCAAAGAGCACTAGATGGTTTGTGAGCAGTGGTGATAAACTTCTCAAAATTATATATGTGATATATTTCTTCTCAAAGTATGTTTTACAAACATTTAGTAATGGAGAACTCTTTCACTGGAAACTGGATTTAGGCCCAACATGTACACCTATATTTAGGTGTGCAAAGATAGATGGTTATGTGTAAGCTAAGTGTCTGCCAAAGCAATTAATAGAATTTAAAAAGTGGCCAAAAGCAAAAGTTGACAGAATATTAATGTCTAGTACTATTTAAGATGTCTCAGAGTATTTGAGACAGTCTCATGTGCTGTTATATAAGGCACAGAACCTATGGAAAACATACACCTTCTTGGAGTGTCAAATGACACTGGATAGAGAGATTAAGTCATTTCAAATGGTACTAATTATTTCTGATTTGGTACAGAATTGAGCCATGTTGGGGAGAGCTCTAGGTCTTTTTGAGTAGCTCTCCACTGCCTACAAGATAAAATCAGACAGATCCCTTAAATAATGACACCTACATTTAGACAGACAAATTCATATGTACACCATCTGAAACTAAACTCAATATTGAGTGCATGAAGTTTAGGTAGAAATTTTCAGTTCTCATATACTAGATGATCTCCATGCAGTTTAGAACCATGTCTGAGCCCAGTTAGCAATTATAGTTCCTTGCAGTAGATATAATGAAATTTCAGTGAGAGGAGTAAGACAATCTCTCGCCTTAGTTCCCTGACCACAGCATAAAGTAAGATTTCTACCTCACCTAAGTTTCACAAAAGTGAAATATTACCTGTGGTTTATTCTCTGCATCACACAGAGTAATCCCAAACTCCAKCTATAGTCAGTGGAGGTGGTGTAGGTACTGCAAAAAATTATTCTTTTTGTAGAAGCATTAAACTCCTGTCTGCTCCTACCCATCTTATGGAAAATTTAGACAATTTGTTTTAGAATCTTTGCCTAATACCTTATGAGTGAGTGATACCAAGACTTCAGTAAGGCCTCTGACACTGTCTCCCACTACAGCCTCATAGACAAGCTGTTCATGTGCAGGCTGGATGAGCAGTGAGGTGAGTTGAAAACTGACTGAACCAAGGCTAGAGGGTGGTGACCAGAGACACAAAGTCTAGTTGAAGGCCAGTAACTAGCAGTGTGTGCCAGCAGGCAATATTGGTTCCAGTCTTGTTCAACATCATTGTTAATGATCTGGATGCTGCGGCAGAGTGTAACTTTAGCAAGCTTTCAGACGACACACGACTGAGAGGAGCAGCTGTTACACGAGAGGGCCATGCTGCCATCCAGAGGGACCTCAGCAGGGTGGTGAAATGGATAGGACAGGAACCTTAAAAAAGTTCAACAAGGAGAAATGCAAAGCCCTGCATTTGGGGAGAAATAACCCTGTGCATCAGTCTATGCTTGAGCCATCCGGCTGGAAAGCAGCTTGGCAGAAAAGGATATGGGGGTCCTGCTGGGCACCAGGTTCACATGAACTAACAGTATGCCCTTGATGCAAAGGAGGTGAATGACATCCTGGGCTGTATTAGTTTAAGAATTGCCAGCAAGCTGAGGTGATCCTGCCCCTCTACTCGGCAGTGGTGAGGCCACACCTGGAATGCCGTGTCCAGTTCTGAGCTCCTCAGTACAAGAGAAACATGGACACACTGGAGGCGGTCTAGTGAAGGTCCACCAAGATGGAGTATCTCATCTATGAGGAAAGGCTTAGAGAGCTGATACTGTTTAGCCTGAAGCAGAGAGGGCTCAGGGGGGATCTTATMAATGTATATACATACCTGAAGGGAGGGCATAAAGAGGAAGGATCCAGCCTCTTTACGCTGCTGTACAATGGCACCTTTTGACAAGAGCTGGTGGGCACAAACTGAARTACAGGAGGTTCTATCTGAATGCTGGGAAATGTTTTTTAATTTCAGAGTGACTGAGCCTTGGCACAGGCTGCCCAGAGAGGTTGTGGAGTCTCCATCTTTGGAGATAATTAAAAGCTGTCTGGACATAGTTCTGGGCAACTGGCTCTAGGTGTCTCTGCTTGAGCAGGGAGTTTGGACCAGATGACCTCCAGAACAACATTCCAACCTCAGCTATTCTGCGATTCTGTGATTAGAGCGTTCATCAAAGATGTTAATGACTTGGATTCAAGCCTTCCTCTCTGATTTCAAATAAGGAAATTGGATCTTCCAGATGTGAATAAACTGCTRCCTAGGCAAGACTTTGAGGTTCTGTATTTCAGGGTTACTTATCATTTAAATACCATGGTATTTAAAGCCATGTATATGCTTTAAATACCATGGCCAAGGTTGCATGGAGATACACACAGGTCTTTTAACAGTGCACTATTTCCCAGTTGAATCACACCTATTTACTCTGTGCCTTTTGGAGCATGGAGGTGCTAAGAAATGTGTATTAATAAACATGCTCGCAAGATTCCCTGTATAAAGTGCTTAACTTCACTTCTTGCTTTAAATAAAGGGAAGGTGCTTATCTGCACTGCCATGGGGAAAGAACTGTGACTCAGAAGTTTGTAATAATTCCCTTGGATTTCTCTTTTGTTATGCTTTTTTTACAGTTCAAACCAGCCTTCCCAGCTCATCACCAGTAAAATCCTGAGAAGACAAATTCCCAAATAATTCCAATCCTGTCCCTGTAGATGAGGGCAAATGAAAAAGCATTTCTGAAGTTCTGAAGAGTATTGAGTAACTACCCAGGAAAGATAAAAAGGCACTCTGCCCATTTTATTCACTGTGTTTCCACTGCATGCAAAATATCTCTTTATTTTAACATTGTAAAGAAAGCAACAAATGACAAATAAGGTTTCATTTTGATTTTAACTCCAATGAAAATGGTCTCCTGTGGGTAATGGGAAAATTAGCAAACATTTAATTGAAATACAGCTCAGAATGTAGACGTGCCCATAAGCACCTAGGAAAATTTAGATGCCTCCAGGGTTCTGTGCCAGGTGAGGAGGGGTTATTACATAGAATAATAGAACGCTTATATCTGCAGTTCTGCCAACTCTTCTTGCACTTAAAATCCCAGCCCTGAGGTCATGTGAATGTGCTCAGGTTTCATTCTAGACAGAAAAAAGAAGTTTCTGGAATCATAAATGAACAGGAACTTGAAAACAAGAATTTCAAAGATGTAAAACCAAAACAAGAGAGATAGAATTCATATTTGTATGTATGTGTGCATTACTTATACAGATAGATAGATAGATAGATAGATATACATTGCTAAGACTAAGTGTTTTTTAAGATGGTCTTTGTTTTCTTTAAGGCCTTTGCTCATGACTGTTTATAGTGTGGGCTGGTAAAACTATGTCTATCAATATTTTGGTACAGATAGATATATATTTTTTTTCTCGATGAATGAACTGCAACGCATACAATAATTAAATGTTACCTTAACAAAACTGTAAACATAGTTCTCAAAATTGCAGTTTCCTGATGCAGTAGAGAGACGTGTGTTTGGTTTTACTGATGTGAGCATCAAAAACTACAGGACTGCCAGTATTATAAGAAGCAGCTTGTTTAAACTTTCATTGTTGGAGTGTCTCAGAACCTCATCTAACTTCAGCAAATAAAACCTAGGCTGTGCATTTACTAAAATGAAAAAATATATAGTCTACACACATTATTTTATTGTTTAAATGGTTCTCATTCATGTTTCATTTCAATAATATTTCTCCAGCTTGTAAAGCTTATGTTACATTGAGCTCCTCTTTAAATTCACAATGCATAAAACTGCCAGGTGGCCTAATAACAGAGTGCATTAACAGATTGAACTATAAATCAGATGGTTGTGTTCACATACTGTAAAAACACCACCATTTTCTTTCAGATCTGAGTTTGTACACAGGTTCCTCGGAGAGTATGATTGCTCTCAAATATTAAAAAAGCCCATATAGCTCAATTTTAACATTGAGATTGATTTTATATTTCAAACATAAAATTGTTCTCTTCAATCCTACAAGAAAATGTACACAAAATATGATCTAGTTTTGACACAGGAAAGAAAAGAATGAAAAAAAAGAGGGAGTTTGAATGTTTTCACTGATGCCAGAGTAAGAATGCGACTCTAAACTGAAAGTACACCTTGCAGCCCTTGTTACCACTGAAAAATATATGACCTAGAAGAACTGGAGTTCTCTAAAAAGCATCAACAACAATCATAGGCTAAGAATATTCTGCTGAGRGATGGATAATAGTTTCCCATGAATGCATTTATTGGCTTCTTAAAGTAACATTTTCAGTGAGTTTCATTTTGGTTTTCCTCACTGAAACAGAGTAAATTTATTTCTGTGACACAAGAAGCAGCAAATAAATCTGAAAAGGGTATGATTTCATTTTAGAAACCTATAAGAATAGCAAGAGGCCAGTATTTGTAGATTTGTGTGTGTGTGTGTATATCTTACACACATCTATGCATAAAACAATTTAGAGCAGAAATTATATTTTTCTAATATTTTGTTTCCAGGAGAGACAAAGCAACAATGAAATGCAGCAGTTGAGGTTCATAAGATCATGGGCTAATTCATGTTGCAGGGGAATTCAGGAGGTCATTTGGTCCAATCTTCTACTCAAAACAGGGTCAGCTGTGATGAGGTCAAACTACGTCAAACTCAGGTCTTTATGCAGGGGCTTTTTTGCTTCAAAACAATTATTTTTCAGCATCTACTATTATTACAATTGGTACATTTGTGGCTAAGAGAACTAACTAGGATCATTTTAACCACTAACTTTGGAGTAAGATTGCAGAATTTCATCTCAAGGAGCTTGCAGTCTAAGAAAAACATGTATATCGACATAGCAATGAATATATGGTTAGCATATATGTGCCAAGCCATGTGAATTACCTCTTTTGAGAGAAAATATTTAGAAAAATAAAGGAATCACAATCTCATTCAGTAAAAGAAAATTATTTTCATCAAGTGAGTGAAAACTATAAATCTATACCATAAAGGCACCCATCATGCAGAAATTTGTCAAAAGTAGGGCACCAGAAAATAAATAATGACTATTCAAATAGTGGTGAAACAGAAGAGCAGCTCAGGATATTAAGATATTTTCTGAATATTATCTTTATGTACAGCGATATATCTCTGTATGTGCCTGCACAAGCAGGAAAGACTGGACGCAAAAGTAAAAAAAAAAAAACATGGATAAAATTTTAAAACCACCCAAATTATTTAAACACAATATCATGTTTTAAAATGTTAAATAGTTCAAGTACTATGTCTTTCAATGTAACCCAGGAAGTCTAAGGTTTTCTATTGGGTTAAAAGAGAGAGAATGGGAGGAAAAATAAAGAATAATTTAATACAGTAAATTTTTTGGACATAGATGACCAGTTTGGTCCTCACAATCTGTGAAATGCTACTTCAACTTATTGGTCCCATGAGAATATTTGCATCCCTTCAACGTTTTTTCACAAGGTACGTATGTGCATCACATTGCTAAAGGCGGAATCAAGCCCCAAAATTAACAGCATAAAAGTACAACATTGAAGTCCCCTGGTAGGTGCTCCTACTGTTCCAGATTATTCTAGACAAAAGGAAGCTCCTGTCTGTTCATCCTGAGAAAGCAGATAAGAAATCAAGAATGGGATTCACCTTACTCTACCTTAGACTTTTAAAAACTATTTTCTTAAAATATATGTACACAATCAAATAGCTTAGCTTCTTAGTTCATTCTTAAGTCTCAGTTCCCTAATTAATTATATTGCTTCACTCCTAGTCTGTTTGGTTTGGTTTCTTTGTTCCCTCAAAAATAAGACAAGCTTGATTTTTTTCATGGTTTGTGCTAGTAGTCATTCCCAAGAGATAGAATAGACAGAMCTGAGCCAGCCTTGCCTTTCTCTGCCACACACAGCTCCAAAACTCTTTCTCAAACACTGCCTTACATCCTCCAGTCAGGCCTCAGGGCATGAAATGTACCCTCAGTTTTGTGTTATAAACATACCATTATAGTAACCTGCAACACAAGTTTCACGTAATTTCAAACTCTTTGAAAGAGAAGAAACAAAAATATAACAATAATGTTTTAGTTTCGTGGGGGTAATAGACAGGGATAGGGGTCACCTGTTACAAAGTGCATTGTGGATGGAAACCATCTGCTTCAAGTGAGCCTACCCATGAAAGTCTATGTGAAAGTGAACGTCCTGAAAGTGAACCACTTGGCCTGAATATATACAGTTACTAACAGAGTTCTCAGGAGCAGACATGGATGTTAGGAGTGGGTATAGCAGTGGTTTAAGTTACTAACTCTGGTTTCTATTATTCTATGTGGACTGCAAACGGATCAGTTTAGACTTAAGCAATTAAACTGTAAATGCCTAAGATGAATGAGATAAATCCCATCATCAGCGTATATGATGACAATACAAGGAATATGCACCTCATTGAGTATACAATTAACTTTGGGAATCAAAAAATATGTTTAAGATTAGCAGAATTACATAATTAGTAAAAAGTTTAAAAACAGCTTAGAAGCAACAGGTGGCGAATAAGAGACGCAGACAAGMACAAAATTGCTGACTTGGGGACTGTTCTTGCAACAAGCTGTTGATTTACATTCTCTACATCCAGAAGCTTTATTTAATTTAGCAGTTCATCCTGTTCTGGTCTCCAGTGCCTTCCTTCATCTACTTAAAGGCATTTTTCTACAAACATTACATTTTAAATAAGCATTTTGAAATCCACTGTGCTGGTCAAGCACGGGCTAGGGAAGGAGCTCTGTCACTCTCTGTGCTTCACTTTTCTGAGAAAGAAAATTATTAGGGAACTGGGGTGCATGTCTATACTGGGGATAGACTAACGTAACACACAAATACAGAGACACACCATGAAAAAAAAAACCTGCTTTTGACCCAAAGATCTAAGCTTAAAAGGAGACACCAGGGGTTCAAGTAATCTTACTAAGTGATCATAATCCAACCACCAAACTGGGAAGTTGAGTAATTGTTTGTATAGCTACCCCATAGATTCACACCTGCCTGTCAAAGGATTGCAATTTAAATGCTTTTACGCTCACAAGGTCAATTGTGGTTAGTTCTCTCGTTGGGACCCTGGAGCATGGGTTGGAACAGCACAAATGAATCAGGCCTGTAATATGCAGACTTCAGCTCTTTATCACCTGACTGTACACTGTTGACGTCTCTCCTTTGATTTTTAAACAGAGAACACTCCCACATATTGAAGAAATCAAGGTAAAGAACTCCTATCATTAGAAGTGCACATTCAAATAAATACATGATAACCTCGGAACAGTGATATGATGATACAAGCCTCTCTGTTACAACTGCTTTTTCCCCATTCTTATAACACCTTTCACACCTGTAGATTTTCGCTATGATATAGGAAAAATTTCGGGTTAAGAGGTATCTTAAAACATAAAACAGCTGATATTTATAGTTATGTGTTGCAAAGTGATGCCCCTTAGCAATGCACAACATGAAATTTCAGTAATGATCGTAAGAAAGCTTAGAACAAGGAAACACAAAGGAATGGAGTTGAGCTAATTACTGCAATTTGCCACTGCTCAAGTCTTTATAGGATTTTATTTCTTCATTTCAATTTGCATTTCTACAGTAACAAAAAGTATTTATCTCAGCACATGTACCTCAGGAAATTATTTAAAATCCAGTTAATCTGCCTACTCAAAAAACCCAGCATCCTCAGCATATGCTATTGGATAAGTGTGAAACTCAAGCAGTTTTCATTCTCTGTTGCTACTCTGTTCTTAGCTCATCTAATCTCTTCTTCTTGGTGCCCAGAAGTCCTTGACCTTTTCTCTTTTTAAAACAGCTAGGACTAGAACACACAAAATTTAGAAAATACTAGTCACAATGGGCATGCTGAGCCTGTTGTCCCTCCAAACAGACAAAATGTCCATGCAAAAATTAGACAATATAACAATGACACAAGTTGGGTATCAATCCCCTCCCATTTTCAAGGTTGGGGGGCCTAGTGCCTTTATACATGTTTAGCATTGCAGCACATGAGGGGCACAGATTAATGATACAACCATAAAGCATGCTGAGGTGGTTGCTGAAATATATTTTTGTTTCTTTCGCTTATTGTTTTCAGCTAATGCATTCTTGATATCTAACATTCAGTGCAAGTATTTATTCAGCTTCATTTGATTTCTTATTATGTCCCACTCTTTTGTCAATAGTGCTTTTGGAGAGAATATTTTGAATGCTCTGCACAGTAAGATTCTTACTGCTGATGTCTTGATAGAAATTGGGATATTGACGCCAAATTCTGGGTATTGATCTAAATTTGTTTCTTGCCTGTACTGAGTCAAAAAGGCAGTATACAGATTTTACCTGCTGCTGTTGTCTTGTGCTGTACTGTTCTGGGCTGGAACGACTTTTTATTGCTGAACCACAGAACCAATGACCTAGAGCTTACCATGGATATTTTATTGATATTCATGATTTGCTCTCAAGGAACAACTTGCTCTCAAGGAACATTTTTCCTCTGATTTCATGGAGACATTGTAGCTTACAAAAAACTCAGAAGAAGACAGGAAGAACAAGGATTTCAGTAAAAGGATCTGTGAGGAGATGAAGTTTTAGTTACTCTCTAGAAATGCAAAGATCTGCGTATCCACAGCAAATCGTGGCAGTAACAGTCGAAGAAGTCTTTGTGTACCACCTTCAACCAGGAATGGTCAAAGTCTATGGGATGCAACTCATGGCTCTAAAAATGCAAGTTAAGATTGCTACAGAAAAGAAGTGTCACAATTGTGTAGAACAACTCAGCAGGCCACATCTGACCTACTCRCATGAGTTCTGTGATTTTATACAGAAACAACACAGTCAAGTAATGCTAAACATAAAGGGAAAAAAAAAAAGAAAAAGGTTTTAAAGAGGTWACTTAAAACCAGAAAGCCTATTTCATACAGTCTACTGGATCATACAACATTCCTGGAAAAACTTTTAAGCCAACCCTAGAGCCTGTGCCTCTGTCAATAACAAAAGAGTTACAAGAAATTTACACAGAGATAAAGAAAGATGACAGGAGAAGTACAACTGGATTTTCTAGGAAGCAGCGAAATGAAAGAAACATAGACAGTGAAGGGAGAGAAGCAAAGGATTATGGAGAGGCAAGCATCAGTAGATAAGAATCTCATAAGAGAAAAGAAACTGAGATATTAGTAGTGTTAACRCATCAAAAACAACTTGTAGGGGGAAAAGTGATATCAAAAAGCAATACATTCTACTAAAATTGGCATGACTGAGACCCGATATGATCCCTTTCAGTCAGATGCTAAGGAAGTTGTAGGTCAGTGATGGAAACAGTATGCTGTAAATGTCACAGCGTACTTTATTAAATATTAAATATCAAAATATGGAAACTTTGCTTAGTTTGGGGGAAAAGTGGAAGAACAGAGAAAAAATTTGGAAGGTCACAAACCTGTATAATCAGAAAGAAACAAGTACCAAAATTGCATAGATACCATCTACTGTACACTTATTTAGTAAATTATGCAATAACGACTATGCACAAAGACATATGGACAGTAATCTGTTATGATCCCAAATTCCAGAAAAAAGAACCTATCAAACCATCACCCCACCTACCTAGTCATTGGAAAGAAATGTTATTACATAACTTATTGAACAACCTGCCATCCCTGCTGGAAATACTACTATCAGAAAAAAAGAAATCAAAGTTTTCAAAAGTGGGCAATGTGCAACTGAAGAGATTTTCACTCTAGAATGTTGTCTTATGTTCTTCTGTCTTTTCCGCTTAGTATCCTGTTTTGTTTTAGTTTTTCGGTGCATCTGTTACAAGCTCTTTGAGAGAAGAAAAACTAAGTATAAACACCTATAATATAGGGGTGTACTCTGGTTTCCAGTAAATGGTGAGAAATAAGCAAATTTAGGCAACAGATTATTTTGAAGTAACATCTAAAATACGAGATCATGTTTCCCCATAGTTTCTCTCCTTTGATCATGACAGGTGACCAAGTCAGACATAACATGTTTAGATCTTAAATGCCTAAATTAGAAAGACAAACCCCACTCAAGTCCCTGGTTTATATTTTTTTAGCACTAACAGTGCAGTTCTGATGTTTTCTTAGGGCTTCTGGGCCTCCCGCAATACATCTGACTGAACAGAATTCAACAGGCCAACAAATCAATGGCAAGGTCAAAGCAGTGAGTTAGGAAAGCATTGTTTGCCATGGAATTTTGAAAGGCTGGGTGGGAAGAAAAGGCAGCAGTTGAAGGATGAAAAGAAAAAGCATGGATTCATCTCTTCTATGTCTTTTTACCTCTGGGTGACACCCTTGCAGTAATCGTTATTGAAATTTGTCTTTTATGCTGCCGGTTTGAAYTTATCAAAAGTACAATGGCATAATTCTCTGTAGTTTTCACTTGGACTCTCAGAAAGAAAAACAGTTATTGTTTTACATTAGATTGGCTCTTTCCTGGCAAAGAAGTCCTTTTGAACCATGTTGAGATAGTATGTCCTATCTGATGCTTCATTGCAATATCTGGTAGGATTAGACTCTGACATTTGTAGTGATTAATCTCAAACAGATGAGAAGCTGGCACAGGTGGCTTTCTGCACCACTGACAGGCAACTTAAGGTTCTTGGTTTGAAATTGTTTGGGCTCTTTTCCCGTGGCACATTTTGGGACTGTCTTCATTATTTTTGACAGGAACATTGTTGAGGTTTTTTCAGTATCCACTGAGTTACCAATATTTTGTTTACCCTGTTGTTTGTGTTTACATAATTTTTCTAATATTGATACATTAATAGTGGAATCTGTAATATTCTGCATGAAGCCTGTTTTTTCTGTTGAAACAGTGATGTCAGACTATTATGAAAATGCCAGAATAATGCTGTAAATACGACTCATTGCATTATCTTTGACCCAGTGGAGATTTATATGAATTCTTATATCACTGCTTCAGCATAATATCTTTCAAAAAGATACTAAATTGAATATTCTGAATATTTCTAGAGTCTGGTGTTGCACAAGAGAGAATCTCACAGGGGGTGATCGTTAATGCTTTTCTTTATCTCTAATAAACTCTATTGTGGCCGTTAATGAATTGGCTCTAATGCAGATGTCTATAGGAGATTGCTGAATGCATGTTACTAACCATTGTGACCTGCACAAAAAGCACTATAGGTTGTAACAAAATACAGTCCCTCTTTAAAAGGTCAACACAGTGGAAAGTCACTGGAGTCAGACTGCAATAAGTGCACAAGCCAACCTGGCTGAACTTGTTTTGTCTGAATGCTAATCAAATCTGTATCTTCATATAAACTTTTGTGCTTGTTTAGCCTTGTTTTAAAAACAACACCTTCTAGCAGTTGGGATTAAATCCAATTTTACACAATTTAAAGATGAACTATATAAATATTACTTAGCATGAAGATGAAAAGTAGAATTACACTTCTAACAGTGAACATATTTATCCCAAAATATTGCTCAATAACATAACCACAACAGTCATCATTTTAATTAAAAATACCTTCTAATCACTATGTGTTTTGGAATAAGGAAAGAAAATCTCTGCCGTAAATATACATGGATGCACAGAATAACAAGCATCTTCAGGGAGAAGACAATGATGCTGTTATTGCTGGTTATTCATAAGCTTTAAGGTGTAAAAAGCATCACATGTTTGGATTGGAAAAAAAAGGAGTAAAAATTTATCTTTAATGGCTTTTTTATAGTTGCAGTATCTAATTTTATTTAAAATAACCTTCATTTCAACTAACCAGCTTGGATTATAGACTGACAAAATATCAGTCTCAGTATGTCAGGTTAGGTATCTAAAACTGAAAATTGTTTCTCACACTAAAAACAAATAGAACAATCTGAGATGTGTTTTCATTTCATTTGGAAAGGTTCAGGTGTTAAGGATTCAGTTTTAAGATTTACCTCAGCTATAACCTAGGCTATAACCAAGTCTTCTCTGTTACCACAGAACATGATGAAAACCAGATTATTTCTCTTTATTCATATTGTATGATGGGATGTTCAGAAATGAAAGAATGAAAATCACCTTTCTCCAATTAACTTTATATGAATTAGAAGTTATTTTTTAAAACACTGTGCAGAGTGCATCAGAGGGAAGGCTAAGCTTTGGATAGCTGAAATAGGAAAGAAAAGCAACCTTTAAGTGTCTTGTCTTTCATGTTAATAATATCGAACTCAGTGAGTTCTTTCCAATGTTTTACTTGCAGAGCAAATATTTTCTCTTTCAGTTATTGAACTTGTGGTGTGATGTCAGCTAACAGCACCTTCAATTTCCTTAACTAATGAATAAAGATCATCAGAAAAGTGATGAACTACTACAAAGTTTTAAAGGAAGGTGAAACAAATGAGTTTCTACATGTAGTTCAGAGATTATTTTCTGGGTTTTTTGAAGATGAGCAATGTGGGTTTGATTATGGTAGATGCCAGCACACAGAGTATTTATATGTCTAATAAATGTTCCATGTTATTTTAGTGACAGAATGCGGTAAAATTCAGCTGACCTGGCTGGAGAATACTTGGGATCTGATACTACACAGAAAAATAAATTATTCAGGGAACCTGGCTTTTGTTTTCATATTTGTTACTTAAATAATTATAAACAATTCAGAGAGAAATTTAAAGTGTTACTGAATTTATCACTAACCTGGCATTTACAGTTTCAGTAACATTCAGTTGTGTGTTTTCTTTCCTGGTAAGGACTTAAATACAATTATCAATGCACTTGACAACTTTAACCATGATGGAGTTTCACAGACATCCACGTACCTTAATTTAGAAGTCTAATTGTAGCTTGTACCCTAGTAGCCTAGCTACTACCTTTCAATCTCCTTGTGGAAGTCAAAAGAAGAATTTGGAAAAAAATTAGTGTGAAATAGTTGTCTGCTGAGTGTGATATCAAGTGTTGTTGATTCAACTTGTCACATTCTCCAGGGCTGGGGTGTTCTCCCCTTTATTTGTTTACAAGCAGCTATTTATTTGCATGACTGCAGATGAAGAAAATGACCAATGGGATTAGTAAATTATAAATTTGCATGATTGTTAGAGATGGATGGAAGACGTCATTATAAATTGGCATTTGTGGGGTCCTTGCCTTTAAATTCTTGGCAATTCTAGAGTTCTATTTTAAGTGTCATTTCCTCTGTTGACATTGTAGAGCAGTTAATTTGTAGTGTTCCCAATGTTTAGGTGTCTGGTTTTGTGTACTGCAGAAGAACAGCTGATCTCCTGCTCCCTGCAAAGCAGTTTTAGCGCTGCTTTGTATGAAATGTTGTCAAAGGCTGCAAAAGGAAGTATTGCCTCACTTAGCCTGCTGAAGTTCTAAAAAGGACTCCTAAAACTGGGATTCACCAAGTCTCTGCATATTTGAGCATATATTGAGGTTTTCTGTGATCTGACAAATCTTTCTTTTTTAGGATTGGTTGAAGTTAGGATGTGTTAATTGTTAAGTATTAAGTAAAAAAAAAAAAAAAAACCACCAAATTTAAATACCTAGACCCTTTCCTTTCCTTCCCTTTCCCTTTCCTTTCCTTTCCTTCCCTTTCCCTTTCCTTCCCTTTCCCTTTCCTTCCCTTTCCCTTTCCTTTCCTTCCCTTTCCCTTTCCCTTTCCCTTTCCCTTTCCCTTTCCCTTTCCCTTTCCCTTTCCCTTTCCCTTTCCCTTTCCCTTTCCCTTTCCCTTTCCCTTTCCTTCCCCTTCCCTTTCCCTTTC